>OY735205.1:11037792-11187792 GCA_963457665.1 Thysanoteuthis rhombus
CTCAATTTGGTTTTGGACCACGAAGTTGTCTTGGAAAACGGATGGCTCTGACTGAGGCCTATTTATTGATAATGAAGGTGAATATCAAACTGAAGACATCTGTATGCGCGCGTGTGTGCGTGTATGTGTGTGTATGTGCGTGTGCCGTGATTACTCGATAACTAGCCATTGTACGAGTTGACATTTGTCAGATGTATTAGTCAGCACATAGCAGTGCAGTTTCGACATTGAAATCATCTTTGATCAGCAGTTCCCAAGAAATCTAATAAAAATGAATGTGAAAAATTCAAGATTATAGATCTTCAGAGTTTCTATGAATTATCTCTTTTGACTCCTATGTCTTTATAATCATCTAAATTTGAATATAAAATATCTAAATTGGCAAAACTGAAGAGAAGTGACCAAAATATTTCGAATCTATAGTTTCCTAAGACATGCAGAAAATTATTCAACCAACCATAAAGTCCAATCCTTTCCACAAGTGCACTTTGGGAACGAGCACTGCCTGAGTAATGATGATGATAATTCTATTTTTGTCTTGACCATTATTGAATCTTTATCAAATGGATTTCACTTCAATATTGTCAATGAATCGGCATTCAGGGATGTTTATGTTCACTTCACGCTAATGCCCTTGGAAAAGATATGAATCCATCCTCTCCCCCGGTATGGATAAAATAGTAGGGCAGATTGGGCACTCTAGCCTTCGATAGGGAAAACAGAACAACTCTGATTCCAAACAAGGAGATGGAACCACCTTAAAACGTTTTGACGCACAATTTGACGTCCCTTCGACAACTCCTAGAACTAAGCTGATGCCAGATGTATCAATCTCTGCTTTCCTATGGATTATATCAGAAAGACCGAGTGGAGGATTCTTACTTGGCATCCTGGGATCTCCATACTCTTGGCCCAGGCATGCTCCCTCGGAGGGACGTTCCATTGCCTGCACAGACAGAACAGAGGCTGTTCACATTAACGTTCAAACTGCTGTACGGGCAATGAATCTTTCCTTACCTATTTTAGTGTAATCAGCAAAATGTTTCCTCTGATCCATTCTTTAGCCCTCGTCAGGTGTATAATCCAAGAAGCAAAGCTTTCGTACTTAATCATTGATAGAGTTTTCATTCATTTTTCTCCAAGTTTTCTAAACTTGAATCGTCGATCGTAAAATCTTGGAAATCAAATCTTGTTGTTTGTTCACTAACATCTTTTGCCTACAAAAGTTTAATTCTATATTCCTGGCAACTTTAGCCCTATTAAATACACACATGCAAATGACGGGAATCTTGGTCATTGCAGTTCTATGGCTAACCCATGAAAATTTCTGTTTTATTGAGATTGATGGCTACTCAGTTTTATCTGTATGTCGGTACTTTTATCTTGCGATGGATTATCTTGGAATAGGCAAGGGCTTTTATCTTGCAATGGAAAACAATTACACTTTACCAACTCCTTCCATTAATGGATTAACGATCAGCTTGAATTCATACAAGTATGAGATCTGAAAATCATATTTTGACAGGCCTCTCCATGTTTGCCAAAAAACATAGTAAAAATCAATGGTAAAATTAAGGTTTTACCGAATAGTCATTCGAACTTTTTCATTCTTTTTAAAAACTGACTATTGAGTTTGAAAGAAAAATTGTGCATGGCCAATCGCTAACAGTTATCATTAGTGTACAACAAGCTTAGCTAATATATATGAAGTACAAATCAGGAATACAATATAATATAATGCGATATCCGATGTGTAATGGGTTTGTTTCATAAGTGCTCGCATTATATTGTTTTACTGATTTATACCTTGTTACATATATATATATATATATATATATATATATATATATATATATATGTATATGTATATATATATATATATATATATATGTATATGTATATATATATATGTATATATATATATGTATATGTATATATATATATATATATATATATGTATATATATATGTATATGTATATATATATATGTATATATGTATATATGTATATATGTATGTATATATATATATGTATATATATATATGTATATATATATATATATATGTATGTATATATATATGTATATATATATATATATATATATATATATATATATATACACACACATATATATATATACACACACACACACACACACACATATATATATATATATATATATATATATATATGTATATATATATATATATATATATATATATATACATATATATATTATCTGCCCATAGTTTTGGTTACATATACTTACCTTAGATTCGTTTTTAAGAAGGATATTGAATAATTAATTTTTATTGAATATAATTTTTGTATTTTTTGCTTGTTCCAGATCCTGAGCAACTACAAAATCGAATATCCTTGTGATTCATTCAAAATAAAAACAGCATTGCAGAATCATCCCCCAGAAGATCTAAAATTCAGATTTACAAATATTTCATCAACTCAGACTTGAATTCATCATCGGAATCCTCTGAAAATATACGAGAAAATGATTAGACGAACTTTGACAAAATATTTTTGAGTTTTACTTCATTTTTTTGGTCATACTATCTTCGGGATCATATCTTCAGGATCATAGCGTCAATTTGTTGTTTTTTTTTTTAAAGACCCTAAGAAAGAATTCAATGTAAGGTTTCACTGAAGAATCCTTACAAGGATCACTTCGTACTCATCATCATCATATCTTGTTGCACTACTGGTATATCCATGGGAGAGCTGTATCATTTGCTTGCTTCGGGTCTTCGTCAGAGTATGTGGTCCCCAGTGAGCTGTCACAGAGCTTGTGGTTCGTGGTCCAAGTTACCTCACCACAGGAACATGCAGCACTAGTGACATGTCCCCACTTTTGGAAATCGTCTCTTGTTCTTCAACGTTTGGATTTTATTTTATTTTGACCGACCCAGTCCTTTCTACTGAGAGACTACCCTTGCAATGAAGAGACATCAACATCAAGTTAGCCTTGTACGACTAAAGGGTCCTTACAAAGTGAATGTTTTCAATAGAACAGCTGTACTTGCACTGACATTGATATGCCTTGAGCATGTTGACACCAACAGGCATTTGCCTATTCTGGTGATTACGAACCTTCCCAGTCTGACGCGCCGAAAATTTAATTTTGTTTAATAATCCTGTTATTGGAGAGTCACCTGTACATATGTATTTAGTTTTCAGTAAATGCTTAGAGATGAGAGGCCTATTTATCTGATATATTTTTCAAAGTGGAAGTTTGATAAAGAGAATTACTTGAAATTTCAAAATCTGCTGAAGAAAATGCGATGATAAATGATTTATAATTTTTTCAAAAAGTAATATCAACCTTTATGACTTTTTTGTTACTGAGTTCCAGGAGACAGTTGCTTTACGAGAGAGATTCGGGAGAATTCTTAGATAACTGAAATATACAATTTTTTTAGGCTAATATTTGGAACTTTTAAATTTCTTTGTCAAACTTATTAAACTATGTATAAAATGATATTGCTAAGGGACTTTTTCAAAGTTCATTGGCGTGTCACTGTCGTAGGTTGGCAATATTAACATTTAAAAAATCTGTGCACCCATGGTTATCTTGCATGGTTTATGTTCGACATATCTGTTCGAGAACAAACTCTGTAATTTCATGACCATGACGACTTTACTTTTGTGAAAGCCAGGGAATAGATGAAGCGCTAAGTTGGGATAGTGTTCAACATATAACTCAGATATGAGCCCGGAAATTAGAAAAGGTCTACTGCAATACCTTGTTTCGTGCTCTAGATACGTTTCTAAGAACAAGGAAGCACCAAATGAAACAGCACTCCATGAGGTCATTATAACAACATAAATAGAGATTGTACCAGCAATCATTTCAAAATAAATGTCGTTGAACCTCAACAATACGGAATGGATTAGTGCTGTGTATTTCATCTAGTAGCTACTTTCTAGAACTGGTAAAATATCACAAGGCGCCAATATACGTCACTATATGATCTATATCGGTATTTTGGGGACTTACTTGGTAGCTAATTTGATGGATTCCCACTAGCATCAATGGTCGGTATTCAACCCCAAGTAAAATCCAGACTTCTAAATTCTGATCTTCAAAGCTGATATGCCCTTTCCAGAGGAAAATCGGTGCAACATATTCTTCGTGCCCCCTCTCATCATTTCACCTTGTGCCAAACTAAGCTCAGCTCAGTAATACCCATTTTTTTCAATCACGAAACAAAGAAATCATACCATTATGACATTAATTATCTCCCTTTGATTGCAAATAAAACTCCATTCTTTCCACCTTTTCCTCTTATCTTCCCTTACAACCAGGATCATTGTGTGCTGAAAGATGAATCTATGGATGCATCAAGAAGCTTGATTCATTCTTCACCCAATTCTGTTATCATCAAATCTATTATTAATTCAACGAAGAGATGGATAAGTTTTAAACAAATCTTTACTCTTAAATTCATGGACCGCTTGTATTGAAGTGGAACTCTTCAATGAATAGAACTGAAAATAATGGAACTTTTCTGTGAATTGAATAGAAAATAATTCACATAATGGTCAAAGGGTTCAATTTCCCTTCATAAATTCTATGAATTTAAGAGTTAAAGGCTGAAATCATTACGCTGGATATTTTGACCGAGTGTCTTTCAGCTGGTGTCATTTCATTTATTTGGAGGGTATGTTTGTTACATATTGGATATTCACTTCACCCTTGTAAAATATTACCTTATTTTAATCAATATTGAGAATAAATTATAATGTATATCGTTCAATTACTGTCTTTGTTTTTAATTTGGAAAAGTCAGAGCAATTTGCCTTTGTATTTGCCACCAGTTCAAATAGGCATCATCAGTAATCCCAGGTAACTATCAAGTTGGAGCAAAAATAATTGCATTTTTGTTATTTCAAACTTTGGTTCCTATTTTTGAATAAACTATTAGCTATGTTCATGATATGTGCGATTTCAAAGCGTGAATTTCGTTCTATTTCCTTTGAGCTGAACGTTTCCTTTTCACTATCTATTCTGATTTATTTGAGGCTGTCAAATCAAAAATGGGAAAAGGCAAATTCGAGCAACTTCGTTGTGTGAGTTCAAAATGGGACGTAAACTAGTAGAATCTGCTGGCTATATCAACCAAGTATTTGTCCATTGGACAGTCAATGAACGTACGGCTCAACTTTGGTTCCAGAAATTTCAGTATGGAGATGAGATCTCTGAAGATGGAGAGAGACATCGTTCTTAATTGACGACATCCAATAGAGGGACTTTATCGAGGTGAGGTTGCAGATGGCCTAAATATTGACCATTCGACATTTGCATCAAATTGGAAAAGCAAAAAAGTTCGACAAATGTGTGCCGCACGAGCTGAACAAAAATCCAAAAGTTCGTCGTCACGAATTCTGCTCTGCATAACAAAAATAATCCAACATCTTGATCGTATTGTTTTTTGATTAGCAAGTGGAGCCATCCACAACAACTTCCCGAATCCTGGCGTAACCATCACAACAAAGAAATATTGCCAGGAAATCGACAAAATGCACAAAGAAGAAAGACGTTTACGTCCAATATTGGTCAATCAAAGAGGACCAATTTCGACGTCCGACAACGTCTGACCGCATGTCGCTCGACTGATCTTATAGAAATTGAACTAAGCTACGAAATTACCTCATCCAGTTAACTCAACAGACCTCTCTTTGTGGTCACTTTTTCAAGCATTTCGACCACTTCATGTAAAAGAAGGTCTTTAACCAGCAGCTTAAAACACCTCCGAAGAATTCATTGCTTCCGGTACCCCAGAATTCCATTCTTCCGGAATAAATGGATTTGTTTTTAGTTGTCAAAAATGGTTCTTATCTTTATTAATAATTTCTGTCCTATTCTGAGGCATACTGCTTTAAAGTTGATGGAGAAAAAAACGCAACTATCTTTTAAATATACCAATTACAAAAAGATTACAAATATATTCTGATTACATACATACATTTTAATTTTACGATAGATGTTGAAAGTGATTTCCCTCGACTTGGGAGCAGGTTTGTGTCCGTTCTATTTCATAAACGTTTCATTACATTAGAAAACGACACACCTGACATAATACAAAGGAATGGATGATCGAATGAGGTTTGCACACGATACAATCATTTCAACTAATACTGCTTAGTACTCTGTCTGAGTGCAACGTTGCCATGAAACTAACATTGTAGGATGGAATATACATGTGTGTAATTTCTACCCTCATATCCGAAAGGTTTCGTCCTTTGTGAAACACTTTATATTTGAAACCAGGTTATCGTTGGTTATTGGGCCCTAAAATACGATTGCATAGAGATTGTCAAAAGTTATCCCCCTTGAGGACTAAAAATGACTACATTTGTTCTTTTTTTTTTCATTTTTAGCTAACTTTACTGCTAAAAATGTTACATTCGTCCCAAAATTGATACAAAAGGTTAGGATTAGGGTTAGAGGTTAGAGGTAGGTGTAAGGATTGAGATTTTGAGAACGATTTCTTATATTTGAAGAACGGCATCTTATAGTGAAAGCAGCAACGTTATTCGATGAGTTAATAACTTTCTAGCTTTAAAGTTAGCAGGAAATGAAAAAATATCCATTTTTATCTATCAAGGGGAATAACTTTTGGCAGTTTTTATGCTTTTAAATTTTAGGACCAAATAATAAAAGATTACTCAAAACCATTAACAGAGGATACTGTTTTCACGAATGTTATCGGTATGAGTTTAATGGATGTCTAAAATTCAGCAAAATAGACCAATATACTCTATTTCGATAATTGTAAACCAGTTATCAGAAATGAATGAAAACTAGCATCCCAAAGGAAATTATGCATAACTGCCACCCATACATGCTTTTGGCGGGTCTGATTGGTCACTCAATAGAAACTGTCACGTGATCAACATCTTTTAGCGGCATGCCGTGTTAGGGGTGATTTTTTTCTTCAATGTTAAAAGGGGCGATCAAGTTACTTCCCTTATCTTTTGTTGGGCTAAAAAGGTCACATGCTAAGGGACCAATTTAGCATTAATTTACTCTCTAAATTGACCCACACAGAGATACACACTCACTCACATACACTAAAAAAAATTTCAACCAAGAAAAAGGTTTTTCCTTCTCACTGAGGGGAATGTGTGAGCAAAATTTCGTCTATTGTGGGTAGCAGTGATTTATAAAGTTGCCGAAATTACTTGTTAATAATGAGATTAAAATCACCTTGAAGTAGATCACAATTGGAACCAAAAAATTTTGTAGTTGCTGGTATTGGTAGGGCTGCAAAGATTTTTTTTTTATTATTTCGCCCGAATACACTCTAAGCTTTGTATTTGGGATAGAAATGACCTTGCATCGAGTCGGGGGGGGGGGGGTCTTGAATGGATAAAGTCCTGGTCCCGACTGAACTTGGAAATTACAAGAACCACTAAGCTTATGCATGTGATGGTAATCAGAGACGTATACTCCGATTGGGAGTTGCCTTTTGAGAGACGACCGCTTCCCTTTACATGGAATTGTTACAATTGTTTACAATACTTTTAATAGTATAAATATCTATCCCTAGTATAAACAAATAACCGTAGCCAACACGTGTATCAGAACTGATTATCTAAAAAACTGAAATTGGGTAAAGATTTACATCTTCCCACAGCGAAGGTCATAAGCAATGCAGAGTTTACCTCTGAGGAAATTAGTGGTCACCCGAGTTCACTTCTAGTCATTGCTAAACAATTTTGTGGACAACAAATTTGAACGGAGGATGCGGAAAGTGAGCATATGGGTCAATCTTCTTACATTGAAGGTAGCGAGGTCAACTTTGGAGATCATTCAGGATCACCAGAGGTTATTTTTGGTCATTTCAACTCAATTTTCAAGTTTTGGGCAATAATTATGCTCCAATGTAACCAGAATTTGGCATAGGGTTAAATCTTTTCTTCGTGAAGGTCACAGGCAATGCATTATCGATCTCAGAAGTCATTTAAGGTCACATGAGGTCATTTCTTTGTCATTTCTAGCCAATTTCCCAGGTTGTTAGCTACAATTTTGCAACTATGGAACTAATATTTGGCATAGAAGTAAATTCTTTCAAGGCCAAAATATTTAGAAATGTGATTTTCATATCGGTGTCATTCGATGTCATCATGTTACTTCTGGTCATTTTTAGCGAATTTCCCAAGCTGTTGGCCACAACATTGTACCTGGGATGCTGAAATTTTTGTATAGGGGTACATCTATACACGGCAAAAATTATAGATAACGTGAAATCTTTCTGTGCTGGTGGTTACTAGAGGTCACTTTAAATATTTTTCCAGTTTGGTTATATTTCAAGTTTTCCCACCGTGCAAACCAGGTATCCCCGGTAGTATATCTTGAATATATAAGCGAGTTGTGTGTGTGTGTGGATGTGGATGTGGATGTGTGTGTGTGTGTGTGTGTTAATGAGTTTGTCTGTCACGCTATGAAAAATATACTTAAACATGGGTGCAGCCAAACCAAATTTGGCATGCCAACTCGATGGACATGAGATAATTCATAAATCATAAATAGAATATCAAGGTATAACACAGAACACAAATCACGATACCGAAGAAGTGGGCCACATATCATTTTCTTTTTGCTTGTGTGAGAGGGTGGGGTCAGTGTCTGGGCGCTCCTGGTGGAATTTAGGTGGTTGCAACCTTGTAATGTGCACACCATTGAATGAGTACACCTTCTAAAACATTTTTGTTTTTGTTTTGTTTTTTCCAAACAAAGTGCTTCTGGGGATCTCTATGGTCATTTTAGGACCAACAATACCCAAAACTTGTTCTGGTGTTTTTAGATAATTTGAGATAAAAGATCTATTCTTCCAGATAATTCTAGATAGTTTTTTTAGATAATTTGTTCTGGTGAACTTGCAGCTTTGGCGATTCATTTGTGAATAGTACGGATAATTTTTTTCCTTTCGATTGTTTTATTGGTTTAAAGTCCAGTTAATATATTTACCTATGGCGTATGGTCGGTAGAAGGCAATAGACAGTGAAGAGAAAGTGGTCCCGATTATAAATTGTCAAGTTTCACTCTATGTTACAAACGACAAACAAATAAAATTAAGAGAAAATAAGAGATCTCATAAAAAGTCTTCTAGAGGTACAATTTTCTTTTTTTAATTTCCGTAATCAGTGGATGCATTTTATCGTCCGTCGTTAGACATAAACCTTCACCAAAAATCGCCAGACCTCTCTATCATGGGCATTGCCGAACCAGTACTTTCTGAATTTATCTAGCTTGTCACGCTATCTTACTTTTTGTCGGCCATTAAATCGCATGTGATCTCTGGGAATCCACGTTCGAATAAATTCTCATAACAAGATTAATATAGTGTGAATGTTTCTGTCAACCTCGATGATTGACTGATAGAATAGTGCACTAATTTTTCCTTTATTTTTTTTTCATTGGTTTCATGTTCAGTGCATCTATTGAATCATCGTAGCCCCAAAAATGACCGGTCCTATCAACCAGCAAAGTGGGCTGCAGATTCTTGGCTCGTCTGTGCGTGTTTTACGGCCTTCCTGGACACATTATCAGGCTTTAAACTCAAAGATTTGCATGAGTTCAACACTAAAACAGCATCTAAAATTTTTGTTGTTGTTGTTTCAAATAAGTGCTTTTTAGGGTCTCTATGGTCATAGCAACAATGCCTTGAGATATTTTTTTCTACGTAATTTGTTTTTTTGGATAATTAGTTCTGGTATATGTGCGAGCTACGGTGATTCATTTATATGAGATACGAATATTTACATGACCTTACTTAACAAAAAAGTAGTCAACAAGTCTGGCTTCTGCAGGGTCAAACTCCACTTCTACTTCTCTTCCAATAGGAGAGGATTACTTTTGTATTGTATTGTATATATAACGAGTAAATTCATGACTTGTCAGTGCAGTTCAGTTGGTAAGAGAGACACCTCTTTCAAATCATAGGAGGGAAATGTTGATTTTATACATTGGTTTGGTTTAAGGCGACACGATAGGCAAACAGTGAACAGCTACTTCCCCTAAATTAGGTGAGGATTATTCTCCTTGTTGTTATGAGGGAAAACCAAAGTCCACTCCAACTTGGACTGGAGCTTGACAAAAAATCAATAATGCTTTACTATACATCAAATCAAAAATACATGAAATATATATTGCTGTTATTAGTAGATGCATAGTAAAAGCATGAAAAAGGTTTTCATTTTTTATTTCTTATTTCACCAATAAAAACAAAAACAATAAATTTAAAAGGTGTTTTTTGACTTTTTCATGCTTTTGCTATACATCTGCTAATGGCAGCTATGTTAGAATTTTGTACTCTCAAAAGGCTTCCGAAATATATACCCATACCTTGCGTAAATGACACACAGTAGCCCATGTGTGTAACCAGTCTAATTATCTATACAAAAAAAAATACCAGCACAAGATTTGCGCATTGTTGATCCTAAATGACCATAGAGATCTAAAAAAATTTTTTTTTTTTTTTAAAACAAAAGACAAAATAATGTTTTCAGATGGTGTCTTGTGCAAATTTTCAAAGTTGTAGCCCCAAGAATTTAACTAGGAGTACCTGGTGAGATAGATGATAAAGACAGACAGAGAAAGAGAGAAGAATCTGTTGCCCACTGTGGGGCTATGGTGATTCATTAATTGCGTTACTAATACTAGTATAGAAACCATAACATGGACCAGGGGATATCAGGTAGATAGTAGGTTCAAAGGTTGGATTTGAACATTCACAAGCCAACCAAGTTCTCATAGCTCGGTTGGTATAGCAGCAAAAAGTTGAGATGAAGGTGAATGATAGTAAAAAAAATGTATAGAATAAAAAACAGTTGTTAAAAAAAAAATTGAATTATAGGAGAGGGAGTTAACATATTAGCATTTAGTTAATTACAGTTTTCAAAAAAAATTAACATTCCTCAGAGTTGTGTAATTTGTAAAACTAATTTTGATTGGTTAATGCCTATATGTTGACTATGGATCCAGCTGTTCCCACAAGTTTCCCTGTCTCGACGCTGGTTTGCATTGTGTGAAATAGTCTCAGGGACAACAAACACCTAAAAGGATGTCACTGATCTTATCGTGCATTATTTTACTCATAACTGCGGGAAAGATGGATTCATGCTTTTCCTAAGGGGAAGTAGTGTGAGATGAACACAGTCTCAGCCAGAGTTTAAACTCACTGAAAATGCTATCTGAGCCGTTAACCATTTGGCTACCCCACACCTCTAAAAGTTTGAATCTTCATTGGATTTCATGTATTAGGACTTCCTTTGTGTTCTGTTTACAGTTAGATTGGTAGCATTCTTAGAATAAACATCTTTTTGCTGACAAAAGAAACAAATAAGTACGGCATGCAACAAACATCATTCAGGCCCGTAATTAGTACTGGGGACGAGAGAGACCCAGCCCCAATCAAACATTGTGCAGTTCAAGAAAAGAAAAGGGCAAATAATATGCTTTTATAACAAATATCAGACTGCTGAAAGTGATATATTTTATCATCTCAGACTGTTAAATGTAAGGAATCCTAAGATGCAAGGAAATTTGAAATTTTCCAGAGCTCCCCCCAAGCCTAAGCGGCATTTGGTTTGGTTACCCCTTGGTCCCCACAAGCAATTTTTCCTTGGTATGGGCCTGTTATACCAAGTTATAATACACAGACATACAGTCATACATCAACTTACATCTCCATCAAAGCTTTAAAAACTGTCAGCCACAGATGACAGTTCTAATGACAAAAATGTCAAGCTTGTCATTGTAAGATTCCTAAAGAGAGTGCAGTATATACATCATGTACGTTTCAAGTTCTTCAGACAAGGAAGTCGAAAAGGGGGGAGTAAAAGTGAAGACATCTGGCTGAGTTGAGCTACTGACTTAGTGAATGAAATGTAATGGATGGCATTTGTTCCTTCCTCTTTGGGAAGTGAAAAGCCAAAAACAGCAACAAGCCTAGGGAAATATACCCTTCTTTTTTGCTCAGATTGAGTTTTTGTTGATACTACCAGAACATAACCCAGATACAAATCGATGCACGGCTGTATTTGTTAACTATGTTAATGTTTAAGGACACAAGAACCATAAGATCAGCGTTATGTTCACCGTTCTTGGTGGTAGTAGTAGGAGGAGGGGGAGGAGAAAAGTAAGAAGTCTTTGAGCCAATCGATTCTCATACTTGTGAAATAAATATTCCGAGAAAATTACTTTCAATTGAAATCATAAATGGCCTTTTTAAAATATCAAAATGTTGGACTGGTACATCATAGCAATAATGACATCATGCCTTTAATGACATCACATCTATTCCTTCCTATTTCTATGTTGTTTAGCATAAGTGGGACTGACAGACAGACCAACCCACGCATATCTAATACAGATGTGAGGACACACCTGGAAGGGAAATAAAATGAAAAATAAAAATTAAAATTTCAAATTAAAAAAATTAAAAATTAAAAAAATTGAAAAAAGAATTTTTTAAATAAGAAATAAAAAAAAGAATTAAGATACTTTTTCAAAATAATGAAGATGAAGATCACTAAAAGAAAAACAGCTAAGTCATTTCTGTGACTCTGCCGTTTCATAGTCTATATTCACTATCGTCTTTATTCATTCAGTTAATTATTATACATTACTACATATTTGTATTTCACTTAAATTTATCTATATTTATGTTTCATTTCAAATACATTGCTTAGAGGGAAAAAAAAACAATGTCAACAAAAAAAGGTGATAAATGTAATAAAAAAGATTAAAAAATAAAGCTTTTTCTTTTCTTTTTTTTTTTTTATAGCAGAGACACAACACAGTTGATTCCTGAAGATCATCTTTGGCATGCAAAATGTGCAGTAGAAAATATCAATTCTTTCTTTATTTATTTTAAAGGAAAAATAAGAAAACAGAAACAAGGCAAAACAAAATGTTTTTTTTTCTACAAATGCTTCTCAGCATCAAATATTTTTCCATTGTTCCTTTTTAACATTCAGTGAATTTTTTTTTTTTTTGAAGTGAGTGTTTTTTTTGATAAAGATTACAGATTTTTAATCCCACAGAATAGTGAGTCAAAAAACAGTAGATATATCACAATAACAATAAAATCATGTGTTATGAAAATCTGAGATCACAAATACTATACATGAGTATTCAACAAATAAACAAACAGATGTGAGGAAATTGAAAAAGGAAGATTATGATATATATATATATATATATATACATATATATATATATATATACATAGAGTTAGGCAGTGGCTTTTTTATTGGAGT
Source organism: Thysanoteuthis rhombus (assembly GCA_963457665.1). NCBI lineage: Eukaryota > Metazoa > Mollusca > Cephalopoda > Oegopsida > Thysanoteuthidae > Thysanoteuthis > Thysanoteuthis major. The sequence continues at coordinate 11,051,074 of OY735205.1, forward strand.
GTGGAGGGAGAGGAAGGGGTTAATCTACAAAGGCTTTAGCAAAGAGAAGACTTCAACTCTTAAATTCATATAAAAAAATTTCAATTTAACTGCTGATTAAAATTACTTTCCTTACACCTTTAGGTAATTTTTTTTCAATTCTATTCATAAAAGAGTTCCATTTTCTTTATGCTATATAACAGCGGTATATAGCAGTATCAAGCGGTTTATGAATTTAAGAGTTACTGATTAACATGGCCAGGTTTCCAAAGGGATCAATTAGATTGAAAGGTGATTGCAACAAAAATATTTAGTAGAGAATTTTCCAGAGATGATCAAGAAATTTGATTCACTTCGTATTTTAGGGGGATTCGGGGGATCTTTTTTTCCACACATTTCAGTTAATATTCTTATACACCTCTATATCAGCAGAGGCTAAAATCAGCAGAAATGAAAAAGAAAAAAAAACTGAAGATTCTAAATTTATCTCTCCTGTGCTTGAAGACAACTTTGACATACAAAACAAAATTACTCGAGCAAATTTAAATGTTTTTGAATACAAATCAATTTTTATTGAACAGAACATACAGTAATACCCCGCCTGCAACTCAAGTACTGAAAGCTTGTACAGGTATATCTTGATTAGTGCGGTTCAAAATTTTCCATACTGTTCAAAATCATTGTTCCAGGACTTGAAATAATATAGTCTTGTTTTTTCAGCTTATATTTAGTTACATTAATTAGTACAGCAATACCTTAACTGTACATCAAAACCCACACTAATCAAGACTGCAGTATTAAAGTATTGCTGTATGTCTTTTATGCTTTGAATACTGCAATTTTCAGGAACATATCTAGAGCTATAAGCAAGATATTACAGTATTTCTCAATTAGATTACATGGATGAATTCTTACTTTACCTAATTCTTCTAATATAATTTGACTGATATATTCCATTATGTTTTGATAAACCAACCAGGAATATTCAATGCTCAGTCAATTTTAATTTTGTTTTTTTTAATGAAGGTTTATACAAATGAAAATTTATAAATTACAGTTGTTTGAGTGTTAATTTACAGAATGGAAGCTATTTCAATAGTCACGGGGGAAAATAGTTACCCAGTTAAAATGACAAAAGGATAAAGGAGAAATCCTTTCTAATTACAATTTAGCTAATGTGATAACTTAGGTCTTCCTGATTGTAATGGAGCCAATGTAAGAATATGAAACCAAAATTAAAGTCACATAACTTGCTTCTTAGTTTTAACTCGCCAAATCCATGGAATAGGTATTCAGCTAATTAGTAAACATAGATGAAAATAAGAATTCCACATTCAAAAAGTTTGCTCGACTATCAGTTTTTTTAATGAGTTGGAGATAATTCTATAAAATGTTGAACTTCAGACACTGAATTACAATCTTTATGAAAAATGAATAACTATTTCTTCAATTTCAACAAGATTGAGTAGAATATTTTCATGTTTTTTTTTTCATTGAAATCCAGATAAGCCGTAAAAGCTAGAAACATTACAAAAAATCTTTAGGGGAAATTTTTTACACTTTCAATCAATAAGACTTTCCTTATCTTTTGAAAAGTGTTAGTTTTTCAGAATAATTTTTTAGTTCTTCCCAGTGAGAGGAGGGTACTAATTCAGCATTATAATTACATTGTAAATAGAAATACTAGCCATAAAAACCTGAAATAATTTTTTTTTTCAAAATTGACACTTTGCAAAAAGTAATGAAGGTCTTATTGATTGTAAGTACAAAAAATTTTCTAGGAAGAAATTCTCAATACAGTTTTCAGCTTTCAAGTATTATCCAAATGCTAACTGATTCTTTTTCTTTGTCTGAATAAAGGAACAATCAGATGAAATCAAAACAAAATTCCCAAGATTTCTGGTATCAAAATCATGCATTTGAAAACCAGTTTTTCAACTTTTACTTAATCCATCAACAGCATATAATCTATATTGCAACAGTCTATGACAGGGTTGCCAGGAGGGGAGATAATCTTTAATCTAATAAGCTTTTTCTCAGTGACTCACCCAACACGGGCATTGAAATAACGTTGAATTAGAAAATATAGTGTGTCTGCAAGTAGGGGTTCAATATCAGCTTTTTGAGGTGGGCCCATAAGCTAACATCAATATTTAACCCCAGATAAATTACATAAAAGATTATTGATACTCATGTCATTTGATTTCAGCTTCCAAAGAGAAGGATATCATTAATATACATGCCGGTACTTGATATTAGTATTTTCAGCTACCTCATTATTTAGTACATTTTCTGATGATTCAGTTTGTACTTTCCCAAACTTCAGTGTCATCAACAAACTGACAGGCAATTCATTCATTTCTTGTTGCTCACAGCCAGAGGATTGGGTTGGGGTCTTATGGCTTGTTTCACTGAGCATAGAGTAGAAATCAGTCTCAAGAGGATTAACAGGATCACTACGGGAGGGTCACTACATGATCCTCATCTGTTTACAGCACCGACGGAAATGGCATATCCGATGTGATTTGGCCGTAACTAAAGACTGGTTATTATCAGATTTAATGAGGCAGTGAAAGCTATGTATTAGCAATTTCATTCACCTAAACTTAGTGTCTCTATGCTGGCTATGGCTTCAACTTTCCCTGCCAAGCTCCACATATCATACTACTACCTACTCGGCCCTGGTTCGCGATATGTAAAATAGACTTAGGGATGACAAGTACCCAAAGTGGCATCACTCACTTCACTCTGTAGCTACTTTATCATTTAATACAATCTCCAATTATTCAGTATGTACTTCCTCAAACTTTAGTGTCATCAACAAGTTACTGGCCATTATTTAATGATGCAGAAGGAGCGTTCATACAGAATAGCAGCAGGTCAAAGGTCCAACCTTTTGAAACACCACCAAGGATTCTATACCAACATAAATCATGATAAACATATTAATCGATTTTTTCAAGTTCAATAATCAAAATATAGTTGATGGAGTCAAGTACCATTTCCAGATATTCCAATAATGCATAACATTTCTTACAATCAATTCCTGTTAACACATTCAGGCTGAGAGTACATATAAGCGTGCTTTACATTTCACAAATATTTTTGATATAGCAGGCCAGTTTGAATATGTAATGAAGTCATACAACCATCAAATTTGCCATAAATGAAATTCACATCTTATAACCATCAAAATGATATATGACTTCTTAGGATTTCTAAGAGAATGAGAAAACTTGAATCCATTTATTATGTCCTTGCTATGTAACCCTTGAAAAAAAAACACGGGCCTGAATGAGTTAAATGGAATATCAGTTACAATGGATAGCCACTTAGTAGGACTAATTATGCAAGAACAGAATCAACTTGAACTCTTTTATGCAAATCCATTTAAAAGGAACAATAACTTATAGGGACAAAGATCTGTGGTCCCAATGTGTTCAGTTCAAGTCAAATCCACAATCTATATTCATATATATATTATATATATCACACATAAATTAAAATACTGATTTTGATTTTAAATCTATATATTTGTTCAAGTTGTTGAAGATGAATATAGAAAGATATGGAAAAATATCAACTTCAACAAATCTAAAACTATGTAAAAATATATCCCAGCTTTAAAATCATTAAAAATACTCAATAATTCATTAAAATGAGGAGATAAACCTCAAATCTATTGGATAATGCTAACGAAAGAATTCTCTCAAGAATATAGACAACTTAATTTCTTTTTTGAAAGTATACTGACAGATGTAATATTAATCAACAAAATATCAAATAATTTAAGCATATAACATGTAAAAAATATCTAACAAGTACAAATTCAAATTAATAAAAAAGAACTTAGATCTTGAATTTATTAAAAAAAAATTTTTGTTTGTCATTATCGAGGGAAATATTTCTTAATTAAAATTATCTCCCTTCAACCATTTGGTGAATTTCTTTTTCTATTTGATTCACAGAAAAGTTCCATTACTTTTTATTCTATTCATTGAGGAGTTCCAATCAGTTACATGCGGTCCATGAATTTAAGAGTTAAACCCTTTCAAATTAAGGTTGTGTGCTTTTTGATAATTAGTAATTTTGAAGACATAGTTTTTTTTTCAGGGTTGTTACCAAGTTCAAATTCTCAAATAATTATATTTAGCATAGAGAAGCAAACTAGTGCACATAGAGCATTTTTCCAATATTAACTCTCAATTTCATATGAGAAAATTAAGATGTTAAAAACAAGGGGGAATAACTATGGATACAAATTACCTCCCTTCTAACTTTGGGTAATATTTTTTATTTATTTTTCATTACATCTCACAAAACAATTTTAACAAATTTTGATTCCTTCACAGAAGAGTTCCTGTCAAATAGGAGCATTATCAAGCGGTTTACGACATTACAGCTAAAGCAAAAATAACTGCCAATATAACTGTAAAACACAATCATAAATATAGGATTCACATATTTGAAAAAAAGCACACATGCATATTATATCACATAAATTCTTAGATGTAAATTTTATAAAGTAAAATTTTTGGACCAATCCGAAATATAGACTGAAAAATTTTGGATTATCGAAATAAAATTTGACTCTTTCTTTAGTCGTTGTCAAAGATCTTCCCATTATTTTTTAAAAGGCACAAACATTTATCCACATTTATTCCAAGCCCTTTTTTGAAAAATATATGGATAAATATAAAAAAAATATGGCCTAGTATTATCAAATTTTAAAAAACCCTATCCAAAGCTTCTAATTTCCCTTAAATCCTAGTAATTCTTCTTTCTCAAGTATAGCATAGTATCATTTATTTTAGAAGGAATCCAATGTCTTCAAATTTAGATACAGTAATGCCCCATTTAGTGCTGATTCACTGTAGTGCTCTTTTTTGAATATGTTTCATAATAAATTTACTAATGTTTAAATTTCCAAAATAAATAATGATAAAGGACTGCATCATGGACAGCCTCTGAAATAACTGTATACTGTGGCTTAATGTGTCATGTGCACAAAAATATACATATACACAATAATTTACCATGTAGACATATACATTTTACCATCTCCAGAAAGTAGCTACCAGATGAGATCAACAGCACTAATCTATTTTGTTGAGGCTCAACAACATCATAAATTTTAAAATGATTGCAGGAACAAACTCTATAATGACACTGTATAGGGCTGCATTTTTTAGGAACGCATCTAGCTGAGGTATTAGGGTACTTTCTGAAAAGAAGTACTAAATGATCAAATAGATAGTTTTACTTAGAACCACTACGACTGTATATGAACAACAGCAGAAATTATTTTTTAGAGAGATTCAAGTGAGAAATCTTTTTATACCCTCAAGAATATGATTAACAAAGATTAAGATTTTAATCTACTCTAAATGTTTTTCAGCAAATATTTTCTGAAAATCAATAAATCAATGGAACCAATCTTTGGAAGTCTAAAAGTTTTTTTTAGATAATAAAATCTATAAAACCATTAAAGTTTTATATATTTCAATTATAAGCATTGCAAAACTGATAAAACGTTACTTTTCAAGACCACAAACTGGGAAAGAAAAAAAAACGTTTCCCAATTCAAAATTCAAGAATAAAATGATAGAAATGAGTTTTGTAATTATTTGTAAGCATTTTCTTAGAATACAGAAACTAAAAACAAAAGCATTTTTATGAAGAAAAAAAATCATTGTATTTGTTATGAGAACAGAAATTATATGAAAATCCCTCATACGTGAGTAGTTAGAGTCTTTGATAAAACAGAAATTTTTACAAAGCTGTTCCAAGTATTCAAATTGACAGAGGTTACAGTTTTTTGAGTTGACAAAAAAAAAAAAAATAATAATTAACAATTATACACACAATCACTCAATGCTGAACAAACGGCTGGACATATGATTCTCGTGGGTAGGCCTAATCGATGATCGGCCTATTCTTAGATCAACCAATAATGTATGATTTTTCACTACTTTTTACTTTTATCTTAATTTCGGTTTATTTTATTGCAACTCAACTTGGACTGTCAATCTATGGCAACGAGTTAACAGCACGGATCGAAAATAAAGCATAAGTTTCCGGCGAATGACTTTTTATTTCCAATCCACGCTGGTTGCTAGTTGCCATAGAAGCGACCGTTTGAATTTTTGATGAAGACAGCTAGAAAATTAACTTTTAAATTCATAAAAAAAATTTGACCACCATCAAGGGAAATAACTTTTGATCAAAATTTTCTCCCTTTGATCGTTTTCTTGAATTTTGAAATTTCTTTTCTATTCAATTCACAGAAGAGTCTATTATTTTCAGTGCTATTCATTGAAGAGTACCACATTCGATTACAAGCGGTCCATGAAGTTAAGAGTTAAGATGAAGGTAAAAAGTAGTCAAAACTATTACAATATTGGGTTATTGGGTTTGATAATAGAAAAATAAATAATAAAATTGCTCAGATTAACCAACTTGACTAGATGGAAAGGTAAATAGTGAGAGATAAAGAAAAAAAGCAGTCTCAAGCACAGAAAATGCAAATCTAGTCATTGGTCAGTTCAATAACTCTTAAGGTACATCTATAACAGAGACTATATTTATTTACATTATATTACTGCAGTGATATTCTAAGATGGCAGAAAAATAATTCTTCTCCAACACAAAAGAAAAAGGATATTTATATGCATTTGTCCAGGCAAGACAATCCAGTGGTAGATCAAATCCCTGAAGCCAATCCATAATAAAATTGAATATACAAAAAGTTATAGAAAAGAGGAAAAAGTGGCTACAAGAAATAGTTATTAATAATATCAAAAGTTCATACTAATATATATTTCTAAATGATAAATATTCCGTACTTGTTAATCCTCGGGAAAAAATTAATTGATTCATTCGAATTTCTACGTGATGATTTGTTTTTCCAGCAAAGAAAAAAAAAAAATTTGAAATCATTTTAAAAAAATACAAAAAAAACAACACACTATTGAAATTGTTTTCAGTGGAAGAGTCTATTGTTTAAATGTTGGGTAGAACATATTTCCGTTAGCAAAACTGTTATCTTGAAGTAAAAGAGTCCATTGTAACAGACAGAGACAGCAAAGGAGGAAAAAAAAAAAAAAAAAAAAAAAATCACTGTTCCTGTCATTATATATAAGTTGATAAAATTTAAAATGTATGGCTATTCAATGCATTTATTTCTTTAATAATAAAGCGTAAAAATGATTTTATTCTAGGGAATAAAAACTTGCTAACATATTAATCAAACTTTTGTTTAATAAATTGGTTATTATACTAGAGTTTTCTATTTCAGGGACTTATAATGCCATAATAGCTTTCCAAATCAATTTTTTTTAGATTATTGAGTACAGCAATGCAAAGATCTGGATTGAATAGATCTAGGCAGCTCAAAAAAGCACACATATTCTTACATTGTAGGTATTAGAAACTGCTATTTGGGCTAATGATTATACAAAACTACTCTTATTTAAAATGAATTTTTTTTTAATTTTAAATGCTGAAAAGAGGTGAATAAGTTTTTGCATGGGGGAAAAGGTTATTGCTACAGTTTGGTAACGGTAAACATTTTGGCACAAAAGATTTTTAGGTGCTAAAAGAGTTTCTTAAACTACTTTAACATATTTCTGAATTTCAAAAATATTCAAAATCTCAGTCCAAGAGAAATTAATATAATAAAACTTTTTTTAAAAAAACGTGCAGATGGTAAGTAGAAATGCATTAGTAAATTAACATTCTGGAGTCGCATTTGGAATAAAATCTTCATCTTCAAATTTTTCAATTTGATGTTCACTGACATGGGCGGCCACCAGGAATGGGGGGGGGCGGAGGTGCAACAGAGCATTCAAACCCCCTTCCCCAATCAGGCCTTTTCAACAGGGTTGTAACAGGGTTGCCACTAAGATACATTCTGAATTTATCCTTCAGCCCCCCTCCCCCAACTCCTGTAGAAAAAGAGCAGCGGACGCCCATGCTCACTAACGTTCACAGTATAGGTTTCATGTTCAGACAGAACACGATGAGTGAGAGAAAAGTGAGATGAGGTGCCTCAGACGACCAGCAGATAAAGACAAGGAGGGACTTGATTAGTAATGAGAAAATTAGAAAAAAACTGTCGGAGCAATGCCAGTTCACAAATTCACCCAGTGCAAGGGATTAAACGGTTCGGACACTTGACAAGAATAGCAACCAATCAACAAGCATTCAGAGCGCACAATCTCACAAGTTCAGTCAGCTTGGTAAGAGGACAACCTCGCAGGCATTGGATCAAGGGCGTGACAGAAACGCTCTAGTCCCATGGCCTGTCCGTCTTGGAGGTGACCACCAAGCCACTGACCGCTTCCACCACCTCCAAACCACAGTACACAGAGAAGATGAAATAAACAATTTGTGTACATATCTTTGTGTATTCAATGTACATCCACAGAAGCACTAGTTCCTGTTTGATGGTTAAATAGCATTCCATTCTGGTCAAATGGTTGATTAATTGAGGATGCTAAGAAACAATAATAATAATAATAAATTGATTATTATCTTTCATGGCTCAATCTGCTTTGAAACACACTTTGCAATTTGATTCAAGATTTGGAGTAATTGTGCAAATTGTATTCAGCATCACAAAAATTTGTAGGAATGCCAGACTCTCAACTATTCAAAACTCTTCATAAGCACACTAACAAGGTACAAGCAGTTCAGATTAACTCTTAAATTCACACTACAGAACTCGAGAAGTAATTCAAGGTGAGTACCTTTGATCAAAGTTACTTCCTTTGCACTTGATGGTGATTTTTTTCATTTTTCCTTAATTCAATTCACAAAAGAATTTTTTCCAACTTATTCACTGAAGAGTTCCACAGCTGTCGCAAGCAGTCTATGAATCCAAGAGTTAAAATCAATATAGTTCTACCTTTGTCCTACAATAGTTCTTACATTCAGCAGTAATTAATTATTTACAAATGTAAAAACTATTAGGGGACGGAGGTAGTATCATACATTGTTTACCTACTTTAAAATTAGAATGACATATGAGCTCTTTTTATTCACTTTCTTGCTGAAGCGTAGATAAGTCTACAAAGCTTCAAGTTTTATACACTGAAGATGTAAAAGAATTTTTTTAAATTCATGTCATTTCAGTCAATTATTTCCAAATATCTGTTAATGTAATTTACATAAGATTTTCAAAGGATTTTGTATTTTAGTACTATATAGGAATTTTTCTTGTAGAGATCATCAGTTATTTACTATGTAACCGTTTCAGGAATCCAAAAACAAAACAGTTATTTTAACATGGCTCCCCTTCAATGTTGAGCAAACAACACCTTCCCTAAAACTTCGATTTTTATACGTAGCTAGTATATAATTTTTAGGGCTGTGTCATAATACATATAGTTTGTTATTTTTTATTACGCTATTATGATGTATTGTACATGGATGATAATTTATACAAACTCATCATTGAAACAAGGGGCTTACTTATACTCATATATATATATATATATATATATATATACTCACTCACTCACTCAGTTATCTGATCTGCTCGCTACCAAGAAGTGGACATAAACATATACACAGATATATTATATGCTTTCATCTATTTCTTCATTCAAGGTGGGATAATATGAATAATTAATGAAATATACCAAATAACAATTATCTGATCATGGAAATCAAGATAAATAATCAATTTTCTTTATTCAAACATAAAAACCATGAAAAATATTTAAAAGAAAACATGAAATATGGACATTTTACTTAACATAAAAATATCACACAATGTTTTTCAATTCTGGAGAAAAAAAAATCCTTTCTCAAATTAAAATGTACAAGGAAACAATCAAATCTCTACAACCTTTTTTGATCTATTTCAGCTGATCCAATCCTCAGCCTTTGTCAGGTGTGTAATCCAATCCTGGATAGCATACACTTCACAAGGACTGAAGAATGGATCAGTTGAAACACTGCGTAGGCAACATCCAAAAAGGTAGGAGATTTGATTATCTGAACCAAATTTTGAATGGTATGGACTCTTCCTCAAAGTTATAGATGAAATTTTTATTATAATCAAAAAGGGAAATTGTTTTAGGCAAAAAAACGTTAACTCTTAAATTCATTCTTAAAAATTCAAAAAATAATTCAAGGGGAGCAACTTCTGAACAAAGTTACTTCAAGCTTTCCAGTAATTTTTTTTGATTTTTCATCAATTCAATTCACATAAGGTGTTAAATCATAGGCATTTGTACATTGAATATGTTTCTATGAATTTTGTATTTGATGTGTAAATAGTGTTCATATTAGGAGATGCCCTAGGAGACACAACAAAATGATTAACAAATAAACAATAGTATTCGATTTTTTTAAATCTGAATCACTGAGTAGTTCCACAGTGGTTATATGCAATCTATGAATCTAAGAGTCAAAGACCTGAAAAACTAGCATCTAAAATCAAAAAGTTACTTTTTTTTTTATTACCAAAGTAAAACTTATTTGAACTGGAGACAGAGAGGACTGAAAGAAGGGGACAAGTTATAAAGAGAAGGAAAAAATCTTCGGAAGGAAATTCACACTAAGTGCTCAAACTCTTGTTGAACAATTGAATCTCCTGTTAATTTTTAGCCTTTGTCAGGTGTATAACACCATCCAACACAATCTTAGCTCTTGGGTAGTGAGTACTATTTTCTGATTGCCGATAGCTAAAAAGTAAAGAAAAAGGCCATTATTCACATCAAACTCTCTTTTGTGACCAGGATTGTGATATTCATACGTAATTGTTTTTCTTAACTCAAAGTGATTAAAACTGTGCAAATTAGCCCATTGTTCCACTGAAAATATGTAGATTTCAAATTAATAGACTCCAGATCAGAAAATGGAATAATTGACATTTTCTAATTTTTAAGCATAATCAATCTGAAAATAACACTTATTACCCAGGAACAGGAAAAAAAAGTTTTCAAAAAGTTGCTCAGAGTAATCCCCCACCAAAAAAGGGGGGGGGGGCAAACATTCTTTCTTCATGTGAAGAATCTGGGCAAACTTCGCGTAAAAATTGGTTTGGTTCTTTTCTTGGATTTTACACTTGACAAAGGCTGAAGAATGTATCAGCCAAAACATAGCATTGATGATCATCAAAAAAAGTAAGAGGAGAATTGACTGTCAACCAAAGTTTGACCGTTAATGACTCTTCTTGAAGGTATGGATATTATAACAAGAGCTTCAAACAATGAATAAGATTAAGCACAAATATTGTAAAACGTTTAATACATCAAAAGTATATGATATTTGATATTGCAACTGAATTTGTTAAGAAAGAAAGACTCACAATGTTTGGGACAAATTTTATTAATGATGCAAAATTTATGTGCATCTTGACCACTGCTCCCTCTAAGCTGTGTGTGAGTGTGTATGAACACACATTTTGCAACCAGCGCACAAAGGAAATTAATATGTACACAAAAGGTCAATTACCTAAAATAATGAAGTAATTAATAATATATATTTATATACTGGCTTTGTAATTAAATGAGTTCTGTGAATTGATGGTTTTGTTTGTAATCTTATATCATTCACTGAAAATACATCAGCAAAAAATAACTAATTTAAGATACTAGCACAGTGCCCATTCCAAAAGGTACATGTTTAGAAGGGGGCGGATATCATGGTGTATGGAGCAGCCTGCCATAATTATCATATAAAATGATTTTCCGGCCATTATATGAAACAAAGTATTCTGGTTACTTCTCTATGGTGTGGCCAATTTAGATATTTTATATCTTAATTTAGATAATTCTAAAGAGCAGAAGTCAAAGAAGATAATTTATTGAAACTAAGGAGAAAATATCTGTAATATTTTATTTATTTTTATTAGATTTCTTGAGAGCAACGGATCTAAAAGCTTCAAACCTGAAACTGCTTCATGTGCTGACTAATACATCTGGCAAATGTCAACTTTGTACATTAGTCAGTTGTCGAGTGAATGGGAATAAAAGAGACTCAACTTTCACGATGTCACTAATTGATTAGTCCTCCTACAAAAGTCTGCACCATGAAAATTTAATAGTAGACCATGGGAAAATAGATAGGTAGCAAAAGTAATCAATAATAATGGATATATCACTTTCATTTGCCTCTGCTTGTTACAGTTAATATAAATACATTCTACTGCCAATAAATTACAAAATTAAATACTTTGATTGCATAAATATATGAAAATAATGATATCTTATTTGTGAACACCAATGGAATTTCCATGTAAGATAGATACAGTCTGTGTCTCTTAAGAGACAACTCCCGATGGCGTATGGAGGTGGATGACCAAGTCAGGGTTTCTGTTGCATACTTCAGCCTACTGATCATTACAAGTTTCAAGTTTGGTCAAGACCAGGACTTTAAATGTACAAGTTTTTATGAACCCCCCCCCTTCCTTAAGTCCAAAAAAGAGATATCTCCATTCTAATCACACAGCTTAGAGATTAGCTGCTGAATGAACAGGTAAATTCATACTAATGAAGAATCTTCCACACACTCCACTCATACCAGAAATTGAACCCAAGACCTTCTGCATGTAAAGTAGACATGCTAAACATAACACTAATCTGAAAGGAAAATAGGATTTCCATGGGTCAAGCTAGTAGTCATTATTCTAAAAATTATCCAGGCTAGTATCCTCACTTTGTTGGTTTTTGTCACAGCATTTAAGCCAAAGCTATTTTATAAAAGATAATGTCCAGACTCAATAAAGCTGAAACTATAAGTATAACCTCTAAAGATGAAACTGAAATGAAACTGTAATATGCACCATGGTAATAGCTATCATTTGATTCATGTCTTAACTCTCAAATCCATATATGAAAATCTGAATGGTAATATCAAGGGAAATATCTGATCACAATTACCTCCCTTTGACATTTGAGTTTTTTTGTGTTTTTGTTCTTTCAATTCTATTCACAGAAGAGTTTCACTGTCATTTAGGAATGGTAACTAACATGCAGTCCATTAATTTGAGAATATTACCACAAAATATTAATGTCTGATATGGACTTATAACAGATATGATAAGTCACACAACGCAATTATAATACAAAATTCAAAATGAAACACTAATACCCAAACCTGTGGGATTGTTTAATTCACTAACTTTCAAAGTCATTTTATCATTATGTTACATATCTTACACCAATATAAACTATATGAAAAACATGAATTACTTTAAGGAGTAATGAATTTGCACAAGTCTTTAGCTTATAGCAAGACAAAAATAAATATGGTATCAACTGCTTTATACAGCATTACGTCACCTTGGAAAACAGACAGTTTTTCAAGAGATATATTCATTATCGAATAACAAATCATAATTCAGGATTTGTTTCATTGAGTGCTTTCTATCGATCAAATAACAAAAGAAATTTTTGTGATTGTATACATAGAAATATCTATATATAGATAGAGATTTTATATTTTTCATGATTCATTTTATGAAAGGTGCATCTAACACAAGATTGGACAATATAAGATTGAATATTAAAACATAAAAGTGAAATATGTATAAGACCTCATTGTGTATGGTATGGTCGAGCTATCTTCCTCACCTACATGTTCATTAAGTCACAACATTTCTGCCATGTATTCTCCAGTCTTCATCAGGTATTCATGAGTATACATTCTAGGAAGTGATTCCACATTCTAGAACAAAGAACACCTGATAGAGGCCGGAGGATAGACAGCCAAAACATAGTGAATAAATGAACACCTAGATCAGTAAGTTTAAGAAAGGGCAACCTGCATTCATCATAGTCACATTTAGAAAACCAGCAAGTTTTAATCCAGAGGTCTTGGTAAAGGGTGGGTATAAATTTACTCTTAGCTCCAACAGTCAGACCCTCTTGTGGACATGTAGACAGTTCAGGGTACAGGGAAAAACAACTGAGTACTAAGGAGCTGGCAAAAGGGAAGTGGTTGCATTGAAATAAAACAAAATTAGAAAAAAAAGCTAGCAGTAAAATCTACACTGAGATTTTGTCATTGACTTCATTGTATAATAATACATACAAAAAGGATTAAAGGAAAAGTTGTGAACCTTGAAATTAAAATACACAACCAGATTTATCTGGCAAGTATGGGAAGCGGAGGTGACATGGATTTATGAAATTTTGGGTATCAAGCAGAGAAAAATTAACAAATCTTAATATTATTAAATAAAAGCACTTCAAAAATAACAAGATCCCATTAATCCTAAAAAGAAAGGTGTATAATCAATGCATCCTCCCAATAGTCACTTATGGAGCTGAAACATAGAACCTAACTAAGAGACAAATTCGCAAATTGAGAACCATGCAATGTGCACATGAAAGAATTATGCTTAACCTAACATTGAGAGACCACAGTACATTCAGGAAAAGACAAGAGTCAGGGACATCAGAGAATCCAGGGGAAGGTCTATGTCCAACGACAGACATTAAAAAACTGATGATGATGATGACGAAATGAGATAATATGGCTGCAGGACCAGTTGCACTGAACTGGTCAAGTCATCAACATAGACGACAGTCACATATCCAGACAGCTGATATACTGAGAACTTAGGCTGGCTCATGCAGATGGGAGAGGGTTTAACTGAGGTATAAGAACACCCTGAAGAGAAACCACAAATAGAACGGCATTCAGCCATTCGAGCTTGAAACCTCTGCTACAAGCTGACGCTCATTTCCAGAGCAACTGCTGCCTTTGGTGAAATGTCTCAAAGCAGTGTCTGTCTCAATCCAAATATCAAACTACCCTTGTGACACCAATGGGTGCCTGTGTGCTTCCAGAGTACATCATCATTGGACTACCAAGATATAATCCTTCATCAATTCATCTAGATAAGACAATAAACCAAATTTCATGCTCACAAGCTTCTTTTCATACTATTTGCACTTACTCTAAGGAAATCTCAAATATCCCTTTTCAAAAGTTCATGAAATATTTCTGCATTTTATTATTCAAAGATATGTAAAGCTGAATAAATGACAAGAAGAAAAATAATCTCAGTAGTTATAGGTGATCAAGATCAATGTTACACTGATTATTTTCCTTCCTTGCTAGACGTCACCAAATTATTATACCTGTTTGTTATTTTATAATTGTAACAGGCTAATCATTGCAAGTTACATCGTCTGAGTGATAGAAAAAAAAACTCATGCACAAAATCTATTAGACCCTCGAACAAGATTTTATTCATCTGAACTAGAAAACTATTAAAAAACAAAAAAGAAAATTCAAATAGCAGGTCATGTTGCAAGAATATCAGAAAACCATAGGACATCAAGACTTACAACATGGATCCCCAGAGATCATATGCGAAATTGTGATTGACAAAAAAAAAAAAAAAAATGGCGTGAAAGTACTGGCCCATGATCAAGAGGTCAGGCAAATCTTAGGGAAGGTCTATGTCCAACAACAGACATTAAAATGCTGAAAATGATGACTTATTAAAACACCATCCCTTAAAGCATCTATTGAATATAAAGAAATATCAACTTGGGAAAAGTTTTAATGAACTTTCGATTAATTATTGTTGAATTTTATTATTCCAAAACTGAGGTGACATAGTTGAAATAATTTTCAATCAAAATCTAAATTACCCAAAATTCAATTTACATAACTTATAAAATTATGAATTTCATTAATTCGCTGAATCTCTATTGAATGTTTTGACAAACAAGCAAACTAAGAAATATGATTAATTATAACTGATGACCATAGATTTGGCTATCATTAAATTCATAAAACTCATAATGAATGCCTACCCCAAAAGTAAACAAAAAAACAATGTTGGAGCAAATTTGTTGTAAACAAAAATAAAAGAAAAATTGAAGTGATTATAGTAGTGTTGATTCAATAAAAGGCAGTATCATGGAGAATCTCAAAAAAAACAAAAAAAAACTGTAAGCTGTACATTTTGGTTAATGTGCCAAATGTATTAGAATATACATATAAATCTATCATGTAGTAAAATATGACACCTAGTGATATTTCACCAGCTCTGGCTGGTAGCTACCAGATGAGATATACAGCACTGACTCGATCCATTTTTGACAACAATATCATATATTTTAAAATGATTACGGGCACAATCTCAAATTATGCTATGTTATAATGACCCTGTATAGCGTTATTTCATTTAGTGCTGCATTTTTTAGGAATGTCGAGTGCAAACCGAGGTATTTCTGTATAGAAGTGATGATGGTAAAAATATAAATTTTAAAAAGCATTACAACTATGTGATTGCTTGAATTGATGAGATTTAAATAAGATTTCCTAAACGTTAAAACTTTCAAATAAATTCTGGACAATTCAATCTCTTCTTTTCATCTTCGATGTAGTCATGACGTTTTGGACGATTCATTTTTACAGCCCTCTCCATATGTAAATAAATTGTAATGAACCTTAGAAATGAAACGTCCATTGAGACTAAATCTAAGATGTAACGAAGAGGTTGAATCGTCCAAAACAAAGTTGATATGTTAATGACTCTTCTCAAAGTTATAGATGATACTTATGACTAATTAATGCAAAATGATTATAAAAAATATCCTACATAGATTTGGACAAATCAACTTTTTTATATCATAATGATCCCATTCAATGAATCAGAAATATCTATAAAACTGATAACTCATGTATCCAAGGATGCTGTAGAACACATTATCAGAGATGCACCTGCGATCATCAGGTGTTTTAGGTCTCTCAACATCATATACCCTCTCTCGGGTGATCCAGCTGATCAGACCCTGATTTGTGTCCACAGATCGTTCTTCTGATCCAAAACCATCTGGAGGCCCTCTCTATAGCCTCCGTGGCGGCCCAGTGATACCAAATCAAGTGTAGACTCCGCACAAAGGGCTAGCAAAGCCTCTACATCCTACCTCAATGGGCTTTACAATAAAATAAAAAAACATCCTTCAAATATTGTGGTAATTAATCTCAATCAAAATCATATCATATTTTGATGCATATCAGCTGAGACTGTCATTTTCAACATGGAAATGTGGATGTGTGTGTGTATGTGTGTGCATTAAAGAGTTAAATAAAAGCTGAAAAAATGAAAGCCAGACGCTTACAGCAATAAAAACAAAGCAAATAAAAATACTGGATATATTGATATAACGTTCAACTTTTTCACACCTATTTTTCACCTATGATTAGGGGGTCGAACATTATATGAAGGATGCTTTTAAAAGACCAGAACTAAATTTATTACCATTTCAGGAGTACAATTTGCATTACATTCAACCCCATAATTAAACCAAGATCAACTGGTCTAATTAATCAATATTTTATAAACCCTAGACTAACTTGAAATCCTTTTCATTTTTCAATTTGTTATGTCACAAGGCACTGAAATATTATGCAGCACAGCTGACAGATACCACCAAGTTTTTTAATCTTATCTCAACTGAACTTAAATGAAGAACTAATTTCATAACAAAAAAATTAGAAAATCCAAAAATTTAACAAACAACCAAAATAGCATCTAATTTCATTTTAATAATCAAAACTCACTTACTGGCCATGATTTTACAGGAAAATAAATATTTATACTATTATAGTGTTTCTAAAATTATTCTGCAAATACTGATTTTATTTAATAAACTCCAAAGAAAGGATTAGGACAATATCAACCTACCACATAAGTTAAGAACAAATGAATTCTTTATCTATCAAATAACTATTATAAAACATCATTTCTGTCCCATAATAGATGTTCACATTTACATGTGTATTTCATTTACTAAATGTAACAATGATTATAGGGCATAGACAAAATTAATTTATAAATATAAATTAGCACACAAATTAACATCATGTTGAAAAATCCTGGGTTTTCTCATTTTTTCTTCTGTGAGAAAAACAGAAATAAAATGATCATTTCTTTCTCTGCAGAAAATCTGTTATTCATAGAATATAAATTACTATCTCTGTCCCATAGTAGTTGTTACATTTGTATATGGATTTCATACACAAAATGTAATGACTATTATAGGATAGAAGTATTTAATCAAATGTTCATAGTCCCCAAAATGGCTCAACCAAATGGCCAACAGGCTACAGATTCTTCTCTTTTTGAGTGTGTATGTGTCCCTGGTCACTTTTTTTTGCTATAACCTTGAAAATTTGCATGAATACACCACTGAAAAAAAAAAAAAAAAAAAAAAAAAAAAAAAAAGTACTTTTTAGGTCTCAGGGATCATTTTGGACCAACAATGCCCAACTCTTACGCCGGTATTTTTTTAAGATAATTTTAGATAAAAAATCTATTTTTCAAGATAATTAGGTCTGGTACACACACTAGCTATGGTGATTCATTTATGTGAGGTACATATATTAATACTTATAAGTATTGTTTATGCTATATAAAGACAGCTTAAGTCTTTCATAAATGTTAATTTTTTTCTGTTTTAACTACATATTATTCAAAATCAAATCAAACCAATGGCTTATTGGAAATAATATTTTCCTATTCACTAAATGTGTGAACAGGATTGCTTACAATTACCCAATGTATCCACGGTGCACACTTATGAAGTTATTTAATGCCCACGGTCACATAGCAAATGGCCCCATGGTGCTCCTGTTAACTCTATTTGGAGACCAGTTGCTACAATACTGGTCACATTCAGCATATCCTCCGTAGCTGTTCACTGGAGCCCACATGCTCTGATGAAGACAGTGAGCAAACAAATGATACAACTTTTTTCTTGATACACAAATGAAGTGACAAGATATGATGATGCTTTAATGCCCAAGTCTAAGAGTGCCTCAGTTAACACACCTACAAATCTTTTTTTTTTTTTTTTTGCTAAACTGACATGAGAGTTTAAAATCTATAATATATCATGATGCCTGAGCCAGCTGTGGTGGTCTGCCGCCCCTTTGAGAGTGTATTCAAACAGTATTGCCAATGAAAAACCAACAAAGTCAACAACCTAGAAACCTTGCCCCTTTCATCCCAACTCAGTGGGTCATGGCATGCAAACCCTTGGTTTCAAGGGGTGGGATCAGTTATGCACAGCCCATACACTTCACCTAAAACTCCATCATGCAAGCCATAAAGCTATTCACACACAGACCCCACTGGTACCTGAGAGCCTGAAAGCCATGGAAAACACTCTCAAATCTTTCTTCACAAAGCCAAGCCATGATGGTGATATCATGAATATTGAATGGAGACAGGGAGGGACAGAATTATATCATTGCTCAACACACAGAGAAAATGATTCCCTACCCACTACTTTTCATTTACAGCTACCATAACTCCTGCTCTAAGTTATTCCAATACCTATTTTGTGCCATTCTTTTGGTTTTTACTGAACCTTTTCAACACTTAACTGGACCATTCGAAATCAGAATATGCTGAAATACCTAAAAATACATTTTTGTGTTTGAAACTGTAAGCCAGAAAAAGAACAGACTCTGTTCAAAACCTGTGATATTGTATATACAATTTTTGACAGCATTTGGCAATATTTGTCAACATTTGTTTATGCAATAAAACTACATATTTCCTATTGATTCTTCAAGATAATCCCCGTTGAAATAAATATTCATTGCATCAAAAACAAAACAAAAAATATTGTCCGCAATGCAATACAATTAATTGACAAATGAAAAAGTTAAAAATATATATATATAAGAAGTGTATACATTAGTTATAAACACTCTATAGTCTGCTTTCTTTCTCTTTTTATTTGTTTGTTACTTGTACCTATTTTTTTTTCATCTCAAGGATTGCTTTATAAAAAAGGAATATGGCATAGTATGACATGTAAAAAAAGATATTCATCTTTCCTTGCCCACTATGTTGTATCTCTCTATCTTTACCAATGCATTCTCTCTCTTATTACACCCCCACCCCTCGAAATAACAGCTTGCTTGCTTTCTTTGTTCGGAACACTGCTTCTTTTTATCTACTCATCCTTCAGGTCATTTAATTCCTCACAAATGACACTAAACTATTTAAATAGTCTCAACAAGAAATTTATGCCATTCTTAGAAACTGCAACCAACTTACGTTGCAGTTATTAAACTATAAACTTCCGTAGAACCGTACATAGTACGAGTTTAACATGAAACAAATATTGTTCTCAAATACTCACATCTCTAAAGCTATCTTGAATGATACACTTTTGCAAAATCTGATTTTAGCAAACATTTTATCCACCTTATCATTATCTTCCTTGTACAGTCTTCAATTTTTTATAAATTATTATGCAACTTGGCAAGCATCCATTATTTTCATCCACATTTAACAATCATATTATGCTTTTTTATACTACTTGAAGCCCACCATACAAAAGGCAACAATAGCTATATTGAGATATTTTGGTGGGGAACTAATTGCTTCAGGCAGTTAGTTACAAGTATATCAATTATCAGAATAACAGAAACATTTTTGAATGGCTATCAACTATCCCAATTTTATTCATCTTTTTTTACTCTTAAATTCATATTAAAAAACTTTGAATGGAAATTTGAAGGGAATAACTATTGATTAAAGTTACCACTCTGGGACCTTTCGGTAAATTCTTCAATTTTTAAAAATTCTATTCATAGAATACTTCCATTATTTTTTTTCAATTCTAATTACAGAAGACTTCCACTATCAATAGGAGCAGTATTAAACAGTTCATGAATTCAAGAGTTAAAAATTCAACTGACATATTTGGTTTAGTCTGATTATTTGTGGGTTCAGTATCTCTTATCATCAAGAGGCTCAACACTCAGTCAGCCCATGTATTTTTACCTTGGGAATGTGCTTAACTCAAGTTTTAAAAAAACACTAGTAATTGATGGTGGAACTCTTCAATGAATAACACAAAAACAGTAGAACTCTGAGAATTGTAAAGAAAAAAAATAGAAAAATTCAACAAATGCTTAAAGGGAGATAATTTCGTTCAAAAGTTTTTTGAAGCTGATATTTTATTTTAATAGTATGAATTTGAGAGTTATAGACATTTCCTGTCGAGGCTCCATACTATTTTTTAACATTTTATCTTTTGAGATCTTATGACAAGATAACCATCATGGAGGGCATTATTTCTTGAATTCATATAAGAAAATTCAAATTTTGATATCAAAGGGAATGACTATTGATCGTATCCCCCTCAAGCTATAGATGAATTATTTGAATTAATTTTCTGTTGTCATGATAATTTTAACAAACTCAAATTCCACCCACAGAAGAGTTCCACTATCAATTAGGAGTGGTATCAAGTGGTTTATGATTTCTAGATATAAATTCTGTGTGTTCCTCCGCACAATAATAAATATATGATAAAAATCAACATTAAAATTCAAAAAAGTTGAACCACAAATATGTGCTAGCCTTACATAAGAGTGGTAATTTTTTAAAACTTTCAGAAAGTGCTTTTTGTACATTAAAAAGTTGTTGAATTTTACTTATAAAATACAATGATCAGAACTGAACATATAAAATCAATACAGTGATTGTTACAGCTATTAATTACTAAGAGAATGCCATTAAAAAAGGTAGATGCAAATAGTCAATCATAAGTTCGGGTAAATTTTATAAAATTCAAAGGACCATTCATTTATACGCAGACTGACCCCAATTTCATGTCGGGAATGCGTCCCTAGAGGTGGTGCCATAAATCAAATTGGCGCAAAAACAATCCACTAGTTATCTTAACACCACAACCCTTGGTACAACTCTTATAGACTTAGATTTACACTGAATGGTCAAAATTGCACCAGTGGCACCACCAGCAGTTAAAATATGAACTACAGCCATGTTCAAGAAAAAATTCAGGCAAATTTCATACTGCCATTATTGTTAACCAGTGTAAATCAAACAAGCATAAATTCAGGTCAGCCTTTAACTTCATTAAATGATTCAATTACATAAAAATGTATCGTGTACACAGTGCAATAAAATTTCTAGGTGCAATCAGAGTTGTGCTTCAAAGTGGATGATCATAGTGGCAGTTTGAAACACTAGCTAGGCAAAGTTGCCACATTAGGCTACAAGTGGAAAATAATTTGAACTTAATCTATGAGACTTACCCAACGCAGGCATTAGAATAGCATCAAGTTTAGAAATCGAACCAGTCTAGTGGTAGAGGTTCAATACCAGCCTTCAATAATGATACAAAGCTTGAGGCTGGTATGAAATCTTTGCCTACAGACTTGCTTGTTTTCCAAATTCAATGCTATTCCAATGACAGTGTTGAATAAGTCTTGGAGATATAGCTCGGATTATTTCCATTTGTAGCCCAGTCGGGCAACCCAAGTACAATGTTAGGAACTATTGAAATAACAAATAATGAGAAAAGATTATCAAAGAGAATTTTAAAAAACCTACTTAGCTCTTGCATACAACCTTTTAAAACCAAATCGCTTATACTGGCATGATTTATGAATAAATAAATTCTGAAAAAGTTTGGTGGGGGAGGTAGGAAGGTGATATATGGAAACTATGACCAAAATTATGCCAAATGAACAATGAAAACTTGACCAAAACCTCAAATGTATATTCATGAATATATCTATATACACAAACTTGATATTATGAAAGTGATTCTGAGGAACATTCTTGTTAGTAAAGAATGATCAACAAATAATAAACATGAGCAAGCTTTAATAAACTTGTATATTTATTTGCATCAAGCACATATGAATTGTTTAACAATGATGTAACATACATCTGAATATTAGAGCTCACCCACGATCTCTCATTCAATCAATCATTCAATTAAATATGATTACTAACAAGAACGCTCCTTTTGACGAATTCCACACACACGCACACACATACATATGCATACAAACACACACATATATGTATATATATATATATATATATATATATAAATAAACGTATATATACACATCTGGCCAAAATTGTCCGGTTACCTTACCAGTTTTAACTGACTTCGAAATTGTGACTTATTTATTACAACAAAAGTAAATACATTTTTCCATTTTTTATTTATATCAGATGAAGTATTATGAATCATTTTCATGACTACTTCTTACCTTATCCTAATTTCATTAGTTGATTTTATCACAACTACCAAAAAGAAAGATGGGTTAAAGGGTGTTATTCGAATAGGATGAATCGAACAAACAAAGATACAAGCACTGTATTGGTTTGTTTGATTTAAAACAATAAAAGAAATCATGTCACTGATTGGAAGTCAATTGAAAGTGTAAAGGTGGCCAGTTAATTTGGGCCAGTATAGTGGATATATTACATGCAAACAAGCTGACAAGTTCACAAATTTAAAAATGCTGTTTTGCAACATAGAAATTCAAGTCCTGGTAGAATTCGAGTGTTAAACACTAAACACTTTTCATGCCCACTTACATTCCTTTCCAGTTTAATTAAAGTTTTGTTTTCTTCAGGAGAAATTATTTACTGTGATGATCAAATTAAATCCCAATACTGTAGAGTTTCAATTCAATGCATGTGTCCAGTGTTGTTATCCTACATAACAAAAAAAACTCCACTATTGTTGTCCAATTAAAATTCTAAGTAATTGAAATATATGTGCAAGTAGACACACACACATACATACATGATTAAAAACTGGTTTAATTAGGAAATTATCAATTCCAAATAGTTAATTGCATAGTTGCTACAATTCTGAATGGAATCGATCAATATATATTAGTAAAATTGATTTTACTTATCATTTTTTATACTATTTAATGAGGGTTTGTATTTTGCGTCTTAAATTCATAAAATTAAAGGAAATTTATCAAGGGAAATAGCTCCAGATTGAGATTATCCTCCTTTGACCATTAGGTGAATTTTTTTTTTTTCCGTTCTATTCAATCCACGAAGAATTCCATTACTTTTAATTCTTTTCATTGAAGAGTTCCACTGTCAATACAAGCGGTCCATGAATTTAAGAGTTAAAATAAGAAGATATCAAAAAAGGTATATAAGCTATAAGGAAGAGCTCAAAAAATAAATAAATAAGTGATTGTATCTTTTGAAAGAAATTGAACTTAATTGAACCAAAGAAAATTATTTGAATTATTTTTATAAAACAGGATATTTAACCATCTCATCCTCCTTTTTCATATACTTTTTATAAATCCATTATGCAATCAGAACACGTTGTTTGTTATGAGTGCATAGTAAAACACTGGTACATTCAATCCAAGAGTTCAGCTTGGTTCACTTGTTAATGAACTAAACCCAATAACTACAATAGTCACATATAATTCCCCACAATTATTTTGGAGAAGATGAAAGTATTGTAGTCTCTGTCATAAGAGAATTAGAATTCTTAGAGTTGATGCTGTTACCATTGCTTCTGTCAATGACCACAGTAGTAGCAATTCCTCCAGTACTGAAGTTGGTGCTGGGAGTAGACGATGAGACTGGAGCACTGGATGAAGAAGATGCAATAACATTAGGCAGACTTGCTGAGACTATGTTTTCTCCTGCTGAAATTGCTGTACTTGAAATGATGATGTTGGGTGCTTCTCCTGTCATGGGAACTGTTGAGAAGAAAAAAAATATTTTAGAGTCAGTACTAGGAATTATAAGCCTAATATAAACAAATAGCACAAATGAAAACATCTTTTAAAATTTCATACAGTTTTAATTGAGAAGTTATGAAAATCTCTTTGAGCGTAATAATGCTCTGGTGTACAAGGAATATGCCTCAGTGGCACACATTTAGTGCGTTTGACTATTGACTAAAAGGTTAGTGGTTCAAAATCACTCTGGGGCAACTCCTTTTTTTTTTTCTTCTTAATACAAGAGTATTCATTGTTGAGGACAAATTTTCTGCAAGTTGTGTGTACATATCATTATCAATTTAAAATAACTTTTATTCTTCAAGGCTGAAAATTTTAATAAGTAAAAAGTGAAAAATGAAAAGATCATTAAGGCGCATATAAATTGGATTGAGAAATGAAAAAAAAAAAAATTCAAAAAAAGGTATAGCTTATTATTAATGCTAGCAAGTTCAGCTGTTAACTGAAAGAAGGATACCCATGATGAAATCATCTACAGAGGCCAACAACCCAGCACTGTGTTGAGGTATATTTTACCACAGATACATCCAGGATAGAGTTTGAATCAAAGTTTCCTCTGGTCCATCCCTCAATCCCCCCCCAAAAAACGTTAAAAATAAAAATTTGAAAAAGCACTGAGACGGAGACATACATATTTGCTACATAACTTTGATATTTCTTTGTTTTTTTTTAATTATCAAGAATATTTCATGTACAGAGAATATTTTGAGTTATAAGAGTTCAGAACTAGAGGAAAGACTGTGATCATTGATGTTTTGCTTTGACACTCAGGTATATCATAGAGAGCATCCACTACACACACAAAACTATCAAAGCTGCATTGTATTGTCTATAATTTTGAGAGGAAATGTTAACAATTAAATTTCTGTTTTATGATGTCAACATATTTTGGATGATCCATTCTTGAACCTTCATCCAAGAAAGAAGGCAAACCTTTCATCTCCATGCAAAGAAATAAATGTTTGCCAAGTTTCTTCACATGGAGAAAAAGGTTTGCCTCTTTTCTTGGATTAAACATCTAATGGGGCAGAAGAATAGAGCAGTGAAAACGTTGTTTTGACAACATCAAAAAAGGTAAAAAAAAGATTCTAGTGAACAAACTAAAGTTGGAATGAACTATAACGGCTGTTTGAATATGGTATTTATCCGCCAGAATCTGAAGTCTTATAAGAGTCATGATAATACAAAATGAATGGTTAGTCATAAGTACATGTGCCTTATATAAAGAACAAAGTCACAAGTGATTAGTGCAGTTGATTATCAATGACTAACTAGATCAGTACAAAATCAGCAATAATAGATAATTTTGTTATACAACCCTTTTATATGTATATAATTACACTTAGATTAAAAACTTCTGATTGTAAAAAAAATAATTGTTTTATATGCTTGTTTTGATCAAATTAAAAGCAAAAATTCATTTATTGTAAAAAGTTAAAATTTTACCAATTCAGCATAACATATATTATGTTGTCAACTTTCAGTCATGAGTGACTTCCCCTACTTCAAGTCAAAATTGAGAACAATATTTAAATTGCTTGTGTATTGCTAAACCAGGGTGTAAGGAAATTCATTCCATTATGAAATGGCCTTTCAAGGTTATCATAGCCGGTTGTTATATCACTTATGGTTACAAGGAAAACTGATTGAAATAACTAATAAATATTGAAAGAAGAATTATTCAAGATGGATAATTTATTAATAAGATATATGTATTAAAGAATGTCAACTTGTAGTACATGATTTTACAATACAATGAATAAGAACATATGTTCATACCTTCAGTTGACATTTACAAGAATATTTCAATTGAATATTGAAATGCAATAACCTTATATATATAACCTAACCAATATGATAAGATCTGTTAAGCTCAAATGATAGAAATTATCAGTTATGAATTGTTAGGATTGTAATCTTAAAATAAGTCATACTGTAAATTACATTGGTCTGCCATTGGGTTGGTTGAGTGAGTAAAGATTAGTGGCATATAGACAAGGAATATAAGACGTCCTTACATCTTAGAGCCTGAAGACCAATTGTTCAAGTACAAACTTTTGGGCAGTAGATTCATAAACGGCTCTCTTTAATGGTTATGTCTGGTACATGTATATATAAATCAACTAACACGTTTTCATAATAACATCGCAACATCAGAGGACCGGGATAATGGATAACCTGATAACAATGAATAACTGACTATAATTTGAATTCAGAATTGAACGCTACAAACACTTAAACAGGCTTCAATAATAAAATGAATTTTTCATAAATTTGGGTTTAAAAAGAATATAACAATTCTTAGAGCACAGACTGAACCATTTTATTTCATTCTCAAAACTATAAAGTTCAGTTGAAGGAAAGCCTTACAGATTTTCATTAATGATGATCATTATATCACATAATACAAAACATACCAGAGATAAATGCAATGGTTGTGGTAGGATTTCATTATACAATTCATATTCCAAGACTTTATTACCATAGCAATAAATGAATAAATAGAAGTAAAAGATGTTGCGAATTGGATGTATAAATTTCTCTTCCTCCTTTTACCTTTATGTCATACCTTATAAGATTTGGTACAGTTTGTATAAATTGATTAAAGGTAAAATAAATAATAGTATCATTGGTTATAAGTATAAAAAAAAGCAACCCATTTCTGAAGAGACAACTGCCAATGGCGCATGGAGTCCAGTGACTAAGTTTCAGTTTCTGCTGCAAGTGTCACCCTAGTGATCTTTGCAAAACTCAAGTCCGGCCAAAATCAGAACTATGCTCAAATAAGTTTTTATGACTACCTTCTCTGCAAGATACGAGTTCTGAGTAAGCATACCTCAAACCTAATCGTACAACTTAGAGAGAAAGTTAGCAGCTGACTGCACATGGTAATTTGCCCTACTCTTGGCTCATATATATATATATCATGGATATATGGTAGATATATGTCATTTTTTTTCCTTTTGGTACTTTACTGAGAACATGAAAACATGGGATAATTGAAAGATCACGTAACAAAGATTAGCGACAAGTCTGAAAATATATCTTGAAAGTGGACAATACCCTGGTAGTACAATAGACTTCAATGTGGGGTTGCATAATAAATAATTCTTGATAAGACTCACCAGTTTGAATGGAAAGTTGACCCATAGATTTCTGTTGAAGAGTGATTGGGCAGTCTTTATGAGCAAGAAGTAAAGATTTTAACTGTGCCACTTCTGTTCTTAAAAGATTTACTTCACTCTGAAAAATAGAGAATGAAAAACGAAAATAATCACCTGTTTTCTTTTCGTAGTTAGAAAATGCTAACATGATTGAGAAGTTAACATTTTAAAACTGCGCCTAATCTTATTTGAATACTAAATTATTCTTAGAAAGAGATAGCCATTTAATGAAAAAAATAAAATATTCCATACAAAATAGTTCTAAAAAAAATGTTTTCTACTTACATAATTACATTGTGATTTTTTCTCTTCTTCTAATTTAAGGTGACAATTCTCAAGATAAAAATATCTATTAACTACTAATTGAAACAACTGATTCTTCTACTACGAGTTCAGTAGTTTCTTTTCTAAAAAAATTGTCAAAGAAATTCAAATATATCCATGAATCTTATCACAGGGATTAGCCTGTGCACTAATAATAGAGAGGTTCATTAAAATAATCAATAAATTTATCAAGGCAACAGTCATTTACAGAAGCTTTACACTTTTCTCAAATAAAAATCAAGATAACAAAACAGCACTCCATAATGAGGCATTCACTTTAACCTTTAAAAATATCTTGATCTGTTTTTTTTGATACTATATCAAAAATTTTCTAAATATTGAATTAAAAATTGAAGACTCCATACTGAAGCATTCACTCTAACCTTCAAAAATGTTTCAAAACAGCACTATTAAATGATCAGCTTTTAGATAAATAAATTCAGTAAGTCTTTAATACTACATGACAAATTCCTAATTAGTCTAGTCGAAAATAATTATGCATTTTCATGGATTCCATATAAGTTCACAAACCTGCAATCGTGAATTAGTGTTTTGTAATTCTTCTGCTTTTTTTTCTAGATTAGTGATCCACTGCTTCCTCTTCTGCCGACATCTGGCTGCAGCAGCTCTAAAATAAAATATGATAGATTGAAATACACAAAAACGAAGTGAAAATCTACAGAACACTTATCAATGAAATTTGCAGGATAATTCAGTATGCAAACATTTGATTTGAAATAAACAACAAAAAAAATCAATAATAAAGTGCAAAGCACCAATTTTCATGTACGTACAGTAATATCCTGCTTAGGCCTACTCTATTTACTGCCGATTCGCACTCTCTTACAAATATTTTTCACACAGAATTTAGTTTATTAAATCATTATGTTAAACTTCCAAAATAAGTAATGATAAGAGACAGCATCATGGAAAACCTCTGAAATAACTGTAAACTACACACTTTGGTTGATGTGCCATGTGTGTAAGAATATACACATACACAATTTATCATGAAGTAATATATATTGGCACCTAGTTATATTTCACCAGCGCTGGAAAGTCGCTACCAGATGATATACACAGCACTAATCTATTTCATCTTGTTGAGGCTCAAATATGACATCATATATTTTAGAATGATTGTCATAGGCCATAAGACTTGAGCGTTTCTGCCTCGCCCTTGATACAACTTCTGACATTGAAAGCTCTGATTGCTGGTTGTTGTTTCCATTTTTATCAGGTGTCTCAATCATTTGATTCTCTGGCTATGAATGAATTGCTGAGGTAGAATTGCTCAGACAATTTTTGATTTTTTCATTACTAACAAAGTCCCTCTTCGTCTTATTTGCTGCTCATCTAAGGCACTTCATCTCACAGGTTTCATATTAAATTCTCTGATTAATGTTATATTTTTAGTAAAAAAATCAATAACTCTAAGTCATTTTTGTCCAAAAATGTCTGTAATAATGCTTGTGCTTTAAATTACTTATAGATGAAAACATGACAAGTGGTAGTTTCGTAGTTATTTCTGCCCTGACATGTCATTAATAAGTCTATCTTACCTATTCCTTTCAAGAAATTTTCTTCTCCTTTCATCCGGATCATCTTCCCCAGACCGTTTTGGTCTTTTTCTAAGAAAAGAAAAAGAAAAAAAATGATAAAAAAACTTAGGTATAGTGATAAAACAGGGACAACAAATTATTTATTAAAGCTACAATTGATATTGGTTTTCCTTCAAAATCTCTAGAAAGAGATTGCTGAAAATTAATTGATTCCTCTGTACAATTGTAGAGGCACCTAACAGAAGAGATGATTTCAGGTTCTTGACAGATTCAATGGATTGAGGAATGCAACACAGTACATCAACATTGTCTCTGACAATAAGAAGTAATAGCAGAGTAATAGTAATAGCTCTCCATATTTTCTACCATAGTGTTCATTCTTAGAACACAGAAAGAAATTATTACCTTCTTCCTGAACTGATATTCAACTATCAGATAACACTGAAACATTATCTCTATTATGAATAAGCTAGCAAGAAGTACTATTATAACATTTGTCATACATAAAAAAATTCCATGCATTTAGTTGATGCAAAAGATTCCAGTACTAACTTTCACATTACAGAAATTTTACAAATGTCTTTGAAGTTTACTCAGCCTTGCTTGTGCAGTAAGTCAAGTGAAGTATGTTGTTTGCAAGTCTTCAATAAATAAAAGTGCTATTTCTCTTGCTATTAAAGAATTCTTAAGTATGAATCACTGGGACCTGGACAAACTGTTACTCTATAATGCTACAGTGAGCAATTTGCACATTTGAATGATGCACTCTGAGAGAGTTGAAAATATTTCTGGGTAAGGAAGTCAAGTGGTTATATAGCTTCATGATAATGCCAGTACATTAAATCTAGCTAACAATAATGGAGCTGGGGTGGGAAGTTCTTTCACATGCAGCATATTCTGTATAACCATCATTTAACCGAAAGGTGACAAAAAAGGTTATACAAAGCCACATGAATGAATAATGCTATAAATTAATTTGAATAGAATATTTTTTCAAAAGAAGAAAAAAAAAATGGAAATTGTTACATTGACAAAAAGCACTCAATGAATGCACACATCTGCCAGTGCCTTACACTAAAAATTGAATGAAAATAATAAAAAACAGGGAATAAAAATTCTTATGTATAAATATTGAGTTACTTCCCTCGGAAAATTAGAATCTAGCTTTTTTAATAACCATTTGTTTTTCAATTTCTTTTCCGGCAGAATAAAAAAAAAAATCTCTCATTCGAAAGCAAATCACTGGATCCAGCCAAGGATTTGACCTCTTCCACAAAATTGTTGAAATTCATCAGAGAACTCTTTTAGATTTTGCATGGACAGACAGTCACAGGTGAATTCATACACATCTCCAACCTTTGTTGCCAGAGATCAATCAACACAAAGCTTGTATACTTACATGACACCACCACCAATGATGGCAGCATCCAGACTTTCAGGTGATGATGCAGTAGCATCAGAAGCAATGCTAGCTGTCTCAGTTTTCACAGACACAGATGATGGAGAAGGAGATGCCATTTGACTGATGTGATTATTAGCTGAGTCCACCAGTCGGCTGTTATTGGAAGTTGTTAAATCTTGAGGGACATTCTGACTACTTTGTAAAGCAGCTTTTAACTTCTAACAAAAGGAAAAGAGCAGACAATCTTTAGCATTGGAACATACGAAAAAGCTTAAAATAACACTGTGCAACAAATTATTCTTTGTTTTTGATAAAGATGGATAGAAACCAGATGATTAATATCCACGTGAGTGTAAATGCAAACCTCATGTTATCATTATGAAGTTGCAAATCAAACAGATCATCTTTTTGCATTCTTCAAGTAAGGGTACTTCAGTTCAATACCTGGCAACAATGCCCAATTTGACAGGAAAAGGTTAGCATAGTGACAAATTTCCTCAAATATATATCAAATAATAAGGCACAAGAAAACATTAAAAAACAAGATTATGATGCTATGGATATATCAATGTTATCAACTGATCATTATGTAACATAATAGGTTACTTGAATACAGTAAAACATTGTTTTGGAAAGGGAATTCAGCTGTTGTATATTGCATGAAATGGTATTTCACTGAAGTAAATACTAAGGTGATTCCATGGCAGATTGATTCATGACAAAACATAAAAAATGAAACTATTACGAAGCTTCACTCTTCAGAATACACACAATGTATATTCAGTATATTTTTGAATCGGGATATTTTGCACATGGTCTTTGGCAACAATAAAAATGTTGATGAAAATCATTTAACTCTCAAATTCATTAGATAAATTCAAATCTTGAATCAAAGAAAATAATTTCTGATCAAAGTAATTTCTCTCGCACTTTTGGGTTATTTTTTTTTCATTTCTTCAAAATGAAATTCAGAAATGAATTCTGTACTGAAAATTCTATTAATTGAAGAGTTCCAATGTGTTCAGGAGCAGTTTCACACAAAACGAGAAATGAAGAGTAAAACATTATTCGTGCACTTCTATGTTAACCCATCAACTGCAGAATAATAGTCATCCATTGCAAGAATAAATCCCTGGCAAACAAACAGAACCGAATTGCCATCAAACAATAAAACAAGAAATATTGAGTAACCCATAGAAGAGCAACAAATGGAAATTCCCTTAATGCGCAGTTAATGGGTTGATGAAACTTTGTAAGTTAAATGTTTCTGAACAGAGGGGATAAAATAATAGAATTACCTGCTTGGCTAACGACGGCTGGCTTAGTCCTGATGATGAGGAGGTAGTGGCAGCAGCTGCAGCAGAAGCCACAGTTGCTGATGAAGACGACTTTGGAGAAATAGTTGGGACTGGTATGGAAGCCATTGGCATGGCTGAATTTGTGATGGTGGCTGGGATCTGTACAGGAACTGTCTGCCCTGTAGGCAGTTGGAGGTACACTTGCATTGTATACTGAGTGGATGAAATAATGTTTGGAGATAAACTGAAAATGACAAGAGATAAAATGCTTCAACATCAATCATAGACAATGCAGGTTTTGTTAGTCACTCCATAGAAACCATCTAGTGACCAATGCTTTTGGATACATGCCATGTTGGTGGTGATCAATTAAAAAATTCGAAAAATAAGTGATCAATGAATAAGTCACTCCTCTTACTTTTTGTTGAGCACTGATCATTAGAAAAATCTGAGTTTTCAAAAATGATGCACAAATGCTAATGGACCAATTTAGCATAAACCTGCATAGTAAATTGAACCCCATACGGAGAAAAAAAAAGTTTTTCATAGATATAATAAAGAATAAATGTTATAGTTTTCAGCCTTGTAGTTCCATTGGTGCAGCATGTACACACAACACGTACATAGCGAGACAGCCCCACATTAAAACTGTTGACAGTTTCAAATTAAAAATAAACAACCACCTCACATAACTTTCACTCTTACATTAGTCCCCCTTTATAAGACTACAGCACTATAAGTGAACTGTGAATAACAAGTTCACCAATGAATGAAAGTGTTGCTTTCTACACAGAATCTAAGAAATTATGAGCAAAACATTCAATTAAATGCTAATTGATTGAAATTTGAAGAAATTCAATATTTGTGTTATCTCAAGCGAGTCTTTAAATGAAATTGCTTTTATTTGTTGTTTTCTGAACAAATGGTCTATATTAACATACATGGAAATGTTAAGGTCAACTAATTAACCACTTTATATAGCAAATCATACTATACTAAGAGAATCCTATCTTATTAATTCTGGACTAGTCTTTTCTAAATCATATTTCTGCTGCTTTTTAGCACAACTCTCATTGTTATTCTAGAAATAAGATGAAAGAAAGTCTTGTCAGAAATTAATAATAATGACAATGCTATATCCAAGGACTTCATGGACTATTAAATATCACTTTATATTATTTTGAAATAAAAGATAAATTATCAGTATCAAGTTTTCCAGCAAAATTACTTCCGTCCACATCAAAAGCAAATTCTGCATCAACTATTATGAGTTTGAAAAAACATCACTGATTACTAGGTATGAACATAAAAAAGCAGTCAAAATGAACTCCCATCTTACAAAGTATATTGCAATAAATTCAAGAAATTACTGCCTTCAATAAACTTCAACTTCTCTTAAAGAGGTACTACAGAACAAATTTTTTTTAAAAAAATGAATACACTATTTTATTAATATGATATGGTAATTGTATTTCTATGCTTCGTTACAACAATTGTCAAGGATGATAACTTCTAAAGGTTAATTATGGAGTCGTCTGTTATCAATATTTTGGTGAATGTACAAAAAATCCATGTTCATCCTGGTTGAACAAAAAAAAGAAAATGCAGAGCAACATAATATTTTTCAAGTAGAATGCAATTGCAAAATCATTTAAATACTGCCGACATTTTTTGATGGCATTGGTAAAATAGTTTTAGAGGAAGTTATGAATATTTTTAATTATTTGTTTATATTCTAAGATTAACTTTATTATCAACAATCCAAGGGAAAATAATCAGCACAAACTATTCTAGGAAAGTCAATGATAGTGTTGTGAATAACTAATTTTATAGATTTCCACTAATCTAACAACTAACACATTCAACTTCGTTATGAATCCGTAAGAAAAAAGCTAAAATGTGACTTGCAATATAAATAGAGGGGAAAAAAGATGCTTATATTGGCAGCTGCTTTGAAATTAATCCATAAACTGACAACTTCGCCACATTGAAGCATATTTGTAAGCCACAAGAACTGCCAATTTTCCTCTTCAGTTTAGTTATCAGTAGCCAATAGAAATAATCATGAAAACAACTGTTCTTTTTATTGTTTGCATAGTAATTATGTCATCATAAACTACAAAGCCCACCTCAAGAGGCTGATATTGAACCTGTGTCTCCAGACTCCCTTAATTTCCGAATTCAATACTATTCCAGTACCTGTTTAGGGTAAGTCTCTGAGATAAAGCTTGAATTATCTCCCCTTCTGCCCAAATCTGGCAAGTCTGACCATAACTTTGTCCCTTGCAGATCAAGTTAATTTTTTTTAATTCGGTAAATATAGATCAAATATCTTGAAATTCTTTTTAGCAATAGAGTTGTAGATCTATGGAATAGTTAACCAGATCATGTACTTTTCTCACTAGATGTGAGAACTTTCAATTTACATTTAAAAATGTTTGATCAAGGGAATAACTCAAATGAATTTCCTTGAACCTCTAAGTACTTTTTTTTTTTTTTAATCAATTCGCAAAATAGTTCAATTCTCTTAATTCTATCCATTGAAAAGTTCAACTGTGTTTAGGAGCAATTTCAAGTGGTTCATGAATTAAAAGTTAACAATTGATAGTTTTCCCATTTTTATCAGTTGAAGTATCATAAATCATTATTTCAAATTTTTACGGATACTTTATCTTCTTATTAATTTATTAGTAGCTCTTTATCCCAACACTAATAAGTCATAAAATTTTTAGATAATAATGATTTATAAGACTTCATCTAATAAAAATAGAAAATGTATTAAATACCAAATCTACCAGAATATAAACCAATATGACTGTGGATCAAAATGAAGGATAGGTCTAAGGGATTCATTTGAATTTCCAATTGAAGAATCTTGGTTGCCTAATCAGTAAATCAGGCCAGGCTCAACAGTTTATTCTTCTGATCAACACTATTTACTCATTGCTAGAGAGAAATCGGTCTGAGCAAAAAGTTACAATAAAAAGCAACTAGTAAATGAAGATGAAGATAGAAAAGTAGTCATAAAAATTCAAATTATAATGAATTATGATAGTTATTATAAAACCACAAATGGTCAAGGTTTTAAAATTGTGGTAAACTGTATTTGTACCAGATGTGTGTCTGTATGTACATTTTGTATACTTTTTTGCACTAATAAATGTATTGTGTATCTGTCCCTTTTGATATCATGTGAGTTTCAAGAAGGAATACATTTTTTTGATACATCAAAAATGTATTTTTTGCTGAATTTATGTCCAATGCCTACTGATCAGAAAATAAAACTAACAAAATTATTTGGCAGAAAGTATTCAAAAATTGATAAATATTGATAAATTTCAAATGGTTTGGAAAAAATTCAACAATTGTAAAGAGCACATTAACAGGTTTTTCACACATTTTTGTCATTGCATAAAAATAAGGTACAGTCATACGTCAACTAACAACTAACTAATATCTAGTTGCAGCAATGTCAGATGTCCCCAAATGGGCTTAATGGATACGAAAAAAAGCGTGATGTACTGCATAACCTTCCTTTAGTCTCAATAGCATACAAGATATTAGCATCCAGTATTTACATTTTATCAAGTGGTGTATGTACAAGGTTTAGATGAATATGTACGTGTCATAGTATCAGATGTTGTGCGGTACATATATTTTGCTTTACCCTATAATAGTCGTCTTACACCTAGGTCAATTTGCATCCATACTCTCAAAAACATATCCTGGACACAAGTCAATACATGGCTGATATTAATAAGAGGAAATATACAACACAAAAATAAATGAGCTTCGAAATATCTCACATAGGTGCTGAGGAGGTCTGTATAACACTTGGTATGCTGCCTGCGCTACTCGTTGTAGCAGAATCAGTTGAAGGTACAGAACTGTCAGCATTTTGAGTTGTTGACATGATTACCCCATCATCATCAGATGTAGTAGATGTAGGCTGAGGCATGGAATGTGTAGCAGAAACAGTGCCTGAAGCCGAAGCTGGTGGAGGGGGTGTTGCCATTGAGGCCCCTCCATGGCTTGGCCGCTTGTCCTCCAGCTGTCGCTGGATCACACAGCTTCTCGATGTGGCTTCATTAGATGACTCATCCACAACTTGGATCTCAATCTCCTCGTTTTCCAATTTGAGAGTTTCCACAGTCTTGTGTGGTCGCGAAACCACAGGAGTATGTAGAACTTCATTGGAATGAGGCCCCGGTAGAGGAACAGCCTGAAAAGATATTTTATATTTCGATTATCACATATATAAAATTATTTATCAACAGACTTTCAAAAACTAATTTATAAAATACATAATGATAAATAAAGAGAAATACAAAAGGTGTACATCTGGATCATCCAAGTCGAAGAAAAAGTATTGAAAATCTTTTTAAAAAAACGAAAATAGTTATATTGATATAATATATAATGCATAATAATATGAATAATAGATATATATACACCATTGCTACTTGAATTGATCCATTAATTGCAGAATATGGCAAGTGTCATAGTTATCCATTGCAAAATTAGAAGCCCTTGTCCATTGTGAGCTCCAGTTCAAAGATAGAATTGAGTTGCCATCAATCACAATAAAAAAGAAATTTCATTGGGTTAACCATAGAAATGCAATGACAGAAATCCCTGTCATTCAAAGTTAATATGTCAACTTTTAAAAGCTATCAAAATATGATTAACTTTTTAAATAACAATGAAGAGTAGCCAGTTGAATGTAACCTCGAAACATATCACAAGTTTGGTTATATAAAGAGCAACTCCAAATAATCTACAAATAAAATTTCAATTGAAAGGAATTCCAGAAATGCTTCTAAAACTATTTATAAAGTACAGATTGAATATCCTTTATTCAAAACTCTGAAACTGAGATGTTCCATAATCTGAAACATTTATAAAGCTTATATGACTTCACAAGTGAAAAATTCAACACCTGACCTCTCTGTAGTATGATTCAAAGATGACTGACAAAACCGGTTTCCAAGCATTCAACTCATTCTGACTACCAATGAAATTAATAAATTTTAAGAATCATTAGAGTAAAAATTATACTAAAATAAATGTCACTTTTTTTAGAGTTGAATGGAAGAAAACTCCTTGACAATCCAAGTATCAATATTTTTAAGAGTAACAGAAAATTTAACAGTTTTTATGATAATATCATACAGAAAATGTAAATATTGAATTATTGATAAATACTTTTGTATAGGAAGCTTTGAAATTTTTTTTTTTTGATTTGAATGCAAATATTTTCCAATAATATATCATATGCAGTTCACTAAACTTGAAATATACATCAAAACTGAGCATAGATGATTATCTTCTTTCTATAGGAGGGGAAAAATGACATGATGTTCAAAGAGAGCAAATACATTTAAAATTTATATTAGAAATATTTTTTAAAATTGGAGCCCATTAAAAAATGGCACAACTGAAAAACTTGAAAAAAATGACATTTCATTAATGATCTAAAAGGAGAAAATTAACATTGAGAATGAATGCATTGATATAGAGGCTTAGAATTAAGGGTTGGGGTTATATCTGGGCTGGGGTTACAGGGGGACAGTATCAATGTGCCATTTTTCATAGTTTTTCCCCTGTACCATTTTTCATAGTTTTTTCTTTGTGCCATTTTTTCAGTACCGTTTTCACCAAATATAAAAAATAAAAAAAGTCTTACATCAGATGAAACATCTGGTCCACCAGTTTCAGATGCCTTCTTAAAAGCTTCTTCAAAAGGATTTTTGGTTAAATCTTGAAATAATCCGATCTCTTCACAATTCTTGAGAAACTTTGTTGGAGTTGGTGTTTGATCTGAAAAAGAATACAAGATCACAAAATGTCAATGACACAAAAATTAGACCTTATTTATGTACATACTAAAAAAAAAATGTACAAATATAAATCATCTGGATATTTTGAAAAATTGCTCCACATAATTCATTTCACTTTACTCTCAGAATAGTAAGTTACTAAAAGTACAATATTACTGAGAGGATTCCATGTACAGAACCATCTTAATAAAAAGTTCTATCTTTTAGACCTGGCTGGCTATGGAGGTGTCAAAGATGACTTAACAATCAGTTTTCTCCAACTTTCTGTTTTGAAATTCAACTCCATGTCTGTCCATTCTGAGATATTGTCATCTTATCTCTTTTTGTCTCTCATACTTCCTTGTACTTGTAGGATTGTCTTGGCAATCCCTGCTGATCAGGAGATGTGCTCATAACACTTAAGTTTGTATCTTTTCAGTTTATAGCCTTCTTACCAGACTTATTTGTTAAGATATATGCATAATTACCAAATTTTTGTAATTTTTTTGTGCCTTTGAAAAATAGTTTTCAGATCTAAAATAATATGAATACAAGTTGTCAAAAAGACAGTTGCATCCTTTTCAAAACACCCTGAGTATCAGAGGCCAGCTACAAATCAATTCATATTGAGATTGCAGGGGAGATAACTCCAAACGATGCAGGAACAGCCAGTGGAAAGCTTGGTCCTCCAGTATTCAATGGAAAGGTCAGTTCATATATGAGAGCATGGTTAGGCGAGTTGAAGCAGAATTACCCTTTACAACAGAATGACAAAACGTTATCTAACTATAATCAGTGTAGCCACAAAAGAGCAAGGTGACAACTGATAATACTTTGTTCGAGCTAAACATAGAAAGGGATGTCATCGGGCTCCGGATACACAGGTGTTCAAATTCATGTTAGGGTTATATCTTATTCCATCTCACCTACATAAATATAATGTGCATGTACATATGCATGACTTGACTTTTTTTCTCTTTTCTTTTAAAAAGAATAGATTGTGTCCTTAGTTCTTTTCTACAGAACTCCTTTCATACAAGCCTTTTCTATTCCTTGGCTCTTCATGTGTGAAGTTCAAATTTTATTTTAGACAATCATTCATCAGTTTTGATGGCAATGAAGCCAAAATGAACTGGCATGTTGATCTGCGCAGCATAATAACCTGCTATCCAAACTTGTAAACTGAAGGTAAGAGGACTGATAGAATACAATACTGACAAACTAACACATATTCCTGAATATAGAACGAGCTTTTTTTTTTTAATTAGAAATGGCCCAGTTTTGAGTAACACCTATGTTAGTCAAAAATGGCCGATATTTTTACTTATATGAATACAGCATCAGCAGACACAATCCTTATCAGCAAGCAATACTGACTTTTGTTTCCACTAAATTCATTAGCATGGTTTTGTATGAAATACTATGCAGGTAGTATACAGAGTTTATTGTGTAATATCTTTTAGAAATCATTTTTTCAGGTAGATCCATCCACCGATGGGAATTTCACTTCTACGACCTGAAAACAACGATCGACACGTTGGAGATGGAAGAAATTCATATTTTGGTGACGGCTGACTAAATGGCATAGATAATAATAACCTGCTCTCTACACTTGCAAATTGAAGGTATGGTGACTGATAGAATCTGATACTGACAAACTATGCGGAGAATGAAGATTATTGGAGCATATCTTCATTAGATGCAAGGTTCTTCTACAGAGGACAATGATTGCATTAGTTGCTGTCACAGTTTACAGCTGTTAATGATAGCATTGAAAATAGAAATACTGAATACAAAATGTGGTTTATCAAACTAACTTTTACATTCTTTATTGAACTTTTTATAGTATAATCATATTAGGAATTATGCATGACTGATATTTTTTTAAGAAATAATCCAAGAAAATCTCACATACCCTCTGCAGTACAACAAAGTTAATGATGGCAAAAACTTAAATACTGGAAATCTTGGGTGAATTAAACACAACCTGATAAAAACTTTGCTGTCAAGAAACATGTATGGAAAGGTACCAAAACTTTACAAGTATTCCAGTGAAACAATTAGCTTTAACAGATTATAAGTTTTATTATTGTTCCATGTATTTATCATGTAGATATTCACAGTAATTCATCATACCATCAACGTTAGCCTTAGATAGTCAGGACAAACGGTGCTGCCCAATAATGGAGTGAATTAAAAACTTAAAATGTCATGCAGTACCAGGCTTTCCTGTGCATCCTCTGTAATTTATTTGATATGATTTATCATAGAAACACAAGGACTCAAAACACAAGACAGAAAAGGATTATTTTGCCACAGAATATTGGACACGTAGTGGAAGGTATCTCATTTATACTCATAGCTTCTAACAGTGAAATTATTTTTTTTAAATTTGATTTTCTAAATTCTAGAAAACTAGGGCTGTGTCACTTCTAAAGGTGATTGTTCAAAAGGAGCCAGACTTTAAGGTGTTTGAAGGAGTCTATCATAATTGTTACACAAAATAATTTTCCATCTAGGATACAAAACTATGGCTTCGAAATATTTCAGTGTTGCCAATTTAGATATTTTATATCTATATTCAGAGTAGAATTCAAGGTAGAATTTATAGAAACTATCAAGAAAGATCTATCAATCTTTTTTTAATTAGATTTCTCAAGGACAGCTGATCCAAAAAATTTGAAACTCAACACTGCACTGCCTTGTATACTGACTAATATATAGGGCAAATGTTGTACAATGGCCAACTTTCAAGTAATTGAGAAGCACAAACAGACAGATTAAGTGATCAGTGTAAAAATCAAAATTGCCATTCAAGGATCAAATGCCCAGTTTCTGTACTGTTTAAGCATCAAATACCTTTACTTCAGCATTTGTACAGATATACTTACCTAAAAATAAGTTGTTAGGAGTTCGACTGTTATTTCCCGAGTTCAAAGCTAAGCACATTTCATGTTTCTTCAAGTGGACAGTTAAGTGATCTTCATTGGTAAATCGCTGAAATGAAAAATACATCAAAACAATCATTTTAATAAAGGTCCCATGACTAAATACAGAAAAACATTTTTTTATTGATACGATTAATCATTTAGTGATAATTCTTGTACTTGTCAGTTTGATAATGTTTTAAATTATTTTCCAGAGGAATACAGTGATAAATACTTTTCTAAATATGGTAGAAACTGTTATAAAAGGGACAAAAACAAATGTACCATAGTCAGTGCATGTGCTACGTCTATATAAGACACACCATGCATATCTCCAAATGCATATGTGCATTCCTTCTATAAGATCGTAAACCCGTTCATGAAAGTTCCAATATTCAAGACCTTGCCAGTGGTTCAAGAAGTAAAATCTTACCTACGCCTGGGAGAATATACCAGTATCTTGTTAGACAACCTAAAGGAAATTATGCGAACAACATACTTTCAACTGGGATCTTATATATAAATAGTACTCAAGCATAAGTATGGGATCACCATTTTCTCCAGTGGTAGCAAATACATGGTACACTTTGAGGAAACCAACCAATCACCAGACTGGAATTACAGTTCTATGACTAATTCAATAAAATTTCTGTTTTATTGTGATTGATGGCAACTCAGTTCTATCTGTGAGTCAAGGTTTTCATCTTGCAATGGGCAACTATCACTCTTCACCAACTTCTGCGCTTAATGAGTTAAAACATGACTAAATCCAAGGGATGAGTAAAATATGCTCTACCCTTTGATGAAACGGAGGGTTCCATTCAGCATTCCTTGAAGCTTACCAGATATGACAAACACCTGAGAAAAGTCCAGGGGTACAACGGCCAGAATGATAAAAATAAGCAAGATGAGAATGCAAGTTTAAAAGAATCACTGTATAACAACAAGATACCACATAACCTCTTGAAAGCCATTTCACTTCCGTGTAAACCAAAAGTGCCTCTTCCTAAGCATTCAATTCTCAATATAACAAATGCAGTGTTCTTATGTTCTGATTTCACAAAGTTTAGACTATGCATATCCCCATTATTTCTTTTATATACCCCTTGAGGTATACATACTCTGGATTGAGAATCCCTGTACTAGAGGCAGCAATTGGTTCAACGAGAAAACCTAGCCGAGGGGAGAAGAAAAAGATTCATGCCTTTCCCAGGAGCATTAGAGCAAAGTGAATGTAAACAGCCCCAGACAGATTTTGAACTCTGTTTGCCCATTTCATCAACGCCAATAATTGTTATATCACTCACTAACCCTTTTGACAGTAAAATAGAGGAGATTAAACATTTCTTGAAACTTCTACTACCATTTATGATATCAATTAAAAAAAGCCAGTGCAGAACTCTTGCAGAGCAGGTATTCAATGAAAGAAAAGGGCACACAGATACCAAGTTGAAGTTAAATTATAGCACTCAGGTACATCAAATCCTTTTGCACTGTATTATATAAGAGGAAAAACTAACAATAGACCTTCCTATCTATGGATCTGTTTCTGTTCATGAAATCATTCAAAAGACATTAAATCTCTAATTCATGGACTGCTTGTATTGACAGTGCAAATCTTCAATGAATAGAATTGAAAAATAATAGAGCTGAACGAAGAAAAAAAAAAGATTTTTTTTCAAATCACCTGATGATCAAAAGGGGATAATTTCAATCAGGAGTTATTTCCTTAAATGATGATATTCAATTTTTAATGAATATAAGAGTCAAGTTGGACACCATAAGTTATGCACAATTTTTACAAGTTCTATTTTTCCTTCTTTGAAAAATTTTCTGAAATGGATTATTTTCAGGTATTAAATTTCGTTCAAAATTCAATGTTATCCATTGTACAATTGTTGCACAAGTTTCACTAGGGAAAGGTTTTATGCTGTTCTTATCCATAAATATTCAAAATAGAGGAATATAGAAGAACAGTAGGTAAAATATCATAAGATAGAAAATTGATATATATTATTTTAAAGCATTATTTAATCATTTAGTAACCTATTAGAGGTTTTCCCCAGTTAACAACCTAGTTCCATTCAGGTCACTTTACAAAATGATCAATAAATGAGAGCCTTGTTTTAGAGCTTAACAATCCAACATTCAAGACCATTTCTCTTAATCTTTTTCAATTGGATTTGTTTCAATCTTTGCTAATATGGCAAGGGTCCGTATTCAGCTTTTTTAAACTTCTACTATCCTCTTCTCATCTTTTCTGGGGCGGAAACAATTTGATCTTGTTCCAACATCTTTTTTTTTTTTTTGTTTAATCTCTTTTAATGCAGGTCGCATATGCAAAAGCGGTTGATCATGGTCAGAAAGGCAGTCAATCGATGGATGGGTGGGTTGCTAACCAGTGGGACACCTGTATTAACTTCCATTACATGTTTCATGTGAATTCCATCATCAAACAATTGTTCATCAATACATGTTATTTTCTAAAAAAACTCATTGTGATAAATGTACCATGTATGGAAGATCAATAGCAATGAGAGAAGTGCTTAGATCAGAGCTTTCTAAACTTTTTACTTTGGCAACAGACTCATAAAAAATGAAAATTTTACAACACATTACTTGAGTTTTATTAGCTAAATCAAATATATAATGTCATACCAGTAGTTCAACTGACATACAAAAAATATCTTTCAAAAGATATACAAAATTATACTTAATTTCACAACAATAATTTCACGAGATTATCAGTATTACAGTAAAGTTTCGCAATACAGTTTGAAAAGCTAGGGTTTAGATGCACCAACTCAGAAATGACTCCAAATGTCAGTTTAGACAGTCCTCAAAAACAACAAGTATGTATAAAAACTGCGAAGTAATTCAGTACTAAGCATACTT
The DNA here is from genome assembly GCA_963457665.1 of Thysanoteuthis rhombus. Taxonomy (NCBI): domain Eukaryota; kingdom Metazoa; phylum Mollusca; class Cephalopoda; order Oegopsida; family Thysanoteuthidae; genus Thysanoteuthis; species Thysanoteuthis major. The sequence goes on from OY735205.1 coordinate 11,094,996, forward strand.
GTCAAGTAAGTCCACTGATAGTATATTAGTTCCTCATAGAATGCCCTATCAATATCATCATACATCGATTTACAACTGTCAGAATTACTTCACAGATACAGTTGTAATCATAAATTTGTGCACAACCTTAGGTTTTACGGCGATAAAGATATTTCTGAGTGCATAAAGTATTTATCATTTATCTGCTTAGTAGGTAACCATGTGCTAAATTATGTTCATTTCATTGTTAATATGAACCCAAATACAGCATATTTTCAGTTAAAATTATAATTTAAATATTATGGTAGGAACAAGCACTAATAACTATAAGCACCAATTCCATTACGTCTTTGTAGGTCTCCTCAAACACCCTGAAGGATAGGTTAATACGAAAACAAAACATGAAAATAGCCATGAGCAATTCACATTCCTGTCTCCATCCCTGCTTGTAAAAAGACTCAATATTTTCTAACAAATGTATTGTTTGATATTTCCAGTTACCATCATGGGAAAATCTAAAGAAATTTCTCACGACCCACAGCTAGAGGGAGACAAGCTGCTAAAGAAGGCAAGTCATACAAGAATACATGTCAAGCACAGATGCCAATTCATACCTTAAGATTGACACTAGACAAATGGAACTGCTATCACCAAACCAAGATCAGAAAGGCCATGCAAAGTGATGCCCCAAACACTGAGGTTGATTGCATGAGAGGCCAAGGAAAACCCTTATGTTTCATCATCTAATATTCAGGCAACAGTACAAGTAGCAAGAATTGATATCACCATCAAAACTATAAAACCACTAAAACAAAGTTGGGTTAGTTGAGAGAGCAGCCAGGAAAAAAAAGCATATTTGAGACATAAACATGAAACTGATGGCCGAAAATTTGCCTATGATCACCATACCAAACCTATAACAATAGGAGATAAAATTATACGGTCAGATGAAACTAAAACATTTTTTTGTCATTGAGTAAACCAAGCACACCAAGAAATGTTTACCATTCAAACTGTTAAGCATGGAGGTGGGTCACTGATGTTTTGAGGGTGCATGAGTGACAAAGAATCTAAACTCACAACATGGATTCCCTGAGACCACATACGCAACCGAGGCCGGCAAAATGTTAGATGGAGAGACGAGCTAGACAAGTTCAGGAAGTACTGGCTCCGTGACGCCCATGATAGAGAAGTGTGGCAAATCCAGGGGAAGGTCTATGTCCAACGACGGACGCTAAAATACTGATGATGATGAGTGACAAAGATTGGGGTCGTATTGTCAAATAGGGGGTGGGACTGAGGTGGACTGGGTATAAGAAAAAAATCAGAAATCTTTAAGAACTGGAACAATATTATTGTGAAGAATGGGTTCAAGTAGATTGAGAGAAGATCAAAATCTTAACTACAACTTAAACCCCAAAGACTAGAAACTTTAATACTTGCTAAAGGTGTAATATAAAGTTTTACTTCCATGTGCATGTTAACTTGTGTCTGTGTATTTTTTGTAAGAATAATTTGAATATATTTTAATGCTTATTTTTGCTACAAATTACATGGCAAATTTTTTGTGTGTTCAAAATGATAAATAAAGTTGATTCTTTGGTGAAATTTACTAATTATTTCCACAAAAATACTCAACGTGCAAATTTCTGGAGGTTGTGTATAAATGTATGACCAGGACAGTAAGTCCTCAGAAGAGCTTAAAACTTAACTGCAGATGATGAGAATTTCAGTCATTGTACTTCTATGGCTAAACTGTAAATGATGAAAACTTCTATCATGTTATTGTTAGCTTGGTAAAAACAACACACTGTATACGTCATGTTTCTTTCAAGTTCTCCATACTGAGAAAGAGAAGGTAAAAGAGCAGACCCCTTGCTGGGTTGAGTTGATGATTTAGTAAAAGAAAATGTTCCTTCCTTCTTGGAAAGGCAAGAAAGACATATGTACTATACAGAGGTTTAGGTATATATATGTGACATGGTATGTTGTGCATTGCATATATTTTGATTTACTCTATAATGGTCACGCCCAGATCAAGTTGCGTCCAGACTACTGGAATGAGTAACCAGACACAAGCCAACACATGGCTGTATAGTTCAACAATAAATAAATATTAATCACTTAAAACAAGTGTCATTAGAAGGTTTCCACCATTGCTTGCTTCAACAAGAAAATCAACAGACTGTTCAAAATCCAGGACATTGTATATACAATTTTTGACAACATTTGTTTCTGTAATAAAACTTTCTTTCAAATTGAGTTTTCAAGCTGATCCCCATTAAAACATCCAAAATAAATAATCATTGCATCAGGAATTAAATGAAAAATATTGTATGAAATGCAATACTATTTATTGTGAAACTAAAAGGTTATAAATATATATATGAAGTGTATACATTAATTATAAATATAGAAGTGTCTGCTTTTTTTTTTTCTTGTACTTTCTATTTTTTTATTTGAGAATTGATTTTACAAAAAAGGAATAATATGACAGAGTAACTTATGAAAAAATATTTGTCTCTATTTGCCCACTCTGTATCATATCTTTTTATCTTTACTCTTCTTATACCTCCTTCTTATTAAGATGACATTTTCTTTTTTTCTCTCTCCAAAATGCTGTCTCTTTATCCACACTCTCTTCGGGTCACTCAACTCCTTACAAATGCTGTTAACCTATTCAAATCTGGTCTTGACAAGAGATTTCTCCAATTTTTAGAACTGCAACCAACTTATGTGGCAGTTGAAGAGAAAAGCATTTACATCAATGAATGAAAATTCCTGCGATTTCATTGTTACCAACACAACTGGTTAGTCACTCAATAGAAACAGTCATATGACCGTCTTCTGGCAGCATGCTGTGTTAGGGGTGATCAATTAAAAAATTACAAAAAGGGCTGATCAACGAATAAGTAACTTTTCTCAACTTTTGTTAGGCAGCAATCACTAAGAAGATCTGAATTTCTAAGAAGCAAGAGTGAATGTTGCTGGACATAAACTAAGGAATCAATTTAACAAAAACTTACATGCAAATTGAACCCTTGCTAACAACCTACTTAGAGGGAGAATTTTGAAAAAAAAAAAATTTCCAGACCTAATAGAGAATAAATGTTCAAATTTTCAGCCCTCAAGCTCCATTGGAGCTGCCTGTATGTGATACATACATAACCAGCCAGCCAGACCAACTTGAAAACTGAAAAAACCCATGCTGAGAGTTTTGGTCTACAGTTTCTAATCAACTCAAGATCTGAATCCTGAGGAGAAGATTTTTCTAGGTAAAAAGCATTTTACCAAAGGATCCGATTTAAAAAAACTGAGAAATAATACGGGTACAGACCGATGGGCGGACAGAAAGACGAAGCTACTTATAGAGAGGTAGGGACACCTCTAAAAACTATATCACTACAAATAAGCCAAAAATGAAACTCTACAGTCAACTGATAGATTTTATCTTCACTTTAATCTCAATATTGATTTGAGATAATGCACAATTAAATAATCTATTACAATAATACGCTGTGTCATTTTGTATGCACATTTTTTATCTGTGATATTCCAAAGGAAAGGAAAAAGCAGTGAGGAGTAAGTATATCAGCATGCCGATATAAAAGTTTCATTCATTGACTTCTGAAATGTTTCTGCCAAATACATTTCATTTTTACACTTGGGATAATACACACCTAAAATATCAATTCCATACACACTGAAGACCCATTAAAATCAGAATTTTCAAAATATCAAATTTTGCTCTCAAAATAATAGATAAATACCAAAATAGAAAGACCCCTACTGAATCAAGTAAAAAGGAAAGGAATTAAACAAAAACATTTGAGAAGACAATATACAAAACTTATTGCCTTTTTCCCTCTCATCTATCTAAAAAGATCAAATTCCAACTAATCGCACTCGCTACATACGTATCTAAGTTTGGTCAAAATGTAACCTACTATTGAGGTGTTACAATTTAAAATTTTCTTTGTGTTTATTTCTGTCTTCAACCCCAACTATCCTCACCCTACCCCCACAGTTTTTATTCATTTCAGCACAAATTATGAAAGTCGGTTATGAAGAAGTTGGGGAAGATTCATAATAATGGAAAATTTGTTACAATACAGATTCACTTATGACGTGGTAGAAAATTATGGACCCTGACTACGATGTCATAATGGGTATACCGTGTATATACCATCAAATTTGACAGTATAGATACACTAGAATTTAATAAAACTTATCCATTTGATTGATGTTGGTATTTAAACAAACTACAAATCCTAAATCAAAGCTGATAGTAAAACATACAGTTTTAAAAGTTCTCACTCAAACTAATGCTAGAATATTTTACGAATAATTTTTTTAAACAGTTCAAAGTCAGTATACACAGGTTTGAATTGCTTGTAAATGCTAATTCAGGCTGTTATTTATTGATCAATAAAAATTCTAATGTACAAAGGATTTTACTTCAAAAGGTTTATTCGGAGAATTTATCATTTTTGGATTTTATAGCAACTGTTTGAAAATGGTACTTAATTATGAGCTACATTAATCAATATTCAATATGCTCAATTTCACATTGAAACCTTTCTGTCTGTTATAATTTCTTCCAAAAAGTAGTTTAGATGTTAATGTATTTACTCCTACAGCTCATCTATAAAGTTTTGAATAATTATGTTTCTGGCACTAACATTTTCAAAGCTATCAAAGTAACAAATCAATAATTCCATAGAATACTTATATAAAAGGGGAAAATGTTAAAGTCCATATCAGGTCATGACTAAATCAGAACATTATATCTGTAACTAACATGAGTCAATCAATATAGCCCAGGTATTTACCAGAGATAATTACCTAAATAATACATCAAAGTTTTGGTTGACAGTTTTTAAAATGACTAAAATAATAGCCCGCACTTGTACCAGAATGATCATCTAGAAAAAAATATCTAAAGAAAAAAGATATTTATCTAAACAATATTAGAACAAAATTTGGGCATAGTTGGCCCCAAAATACGATTTTTTTTTTTCACAACAAAAAAAATCTAGATGGTAATGTGACCAGGAGTTCTAGGGGATACAAACACTCGAAGAGATAAATCTGTAGCCTACCTTGCAGGTTGGTCAATACATTAGAGTTGTATATGCAAGTGAATCAATATTATCATAAAAACATTTTTTTTTAATGAGAATTCTCTACTTCAATATTAAAGGGTTTAGCAAGATAAATTTTCAGACACAAACATTCAGTTCTATTTGTAATTCATATCAAGAAATAATTTAACTCTTGAATTCAAATATCACTTGTAATCACTTGTAGTGGGACTCTTCAATGAATAGAATTGAAAATAATGGGATGCTTGCTTGGATAGATTAAAAATTTGAAATTCATCTAATGGCCAAAGGGGGATTATTCCAATCAGGTATTATTTCTCTTGATAATGACATTCATTTTTTTTTTAAATGAATACAGGAGTTAAATGTAAAGGGAAAAATCAATAGCTTGTGCCAGCATATTTTCTTTTTACATATTTTATAGGAATGTGTAGATTTTTTTTCACTTCTCTTACACTGTTTATCATACATGGCTCAACCATTTCTTATAAAGGTTGATCCAGTCACTCTTCCCTTGTTTATGACTGTAAAGAATATAATTCTGGGAGATTACACCTCCTTAACTTGAAAAAGTAATTCAGAGAGAGCAACTTTGGATTAAAGTTTCTTCACTTGCAACTTAGGGTAATTCTTAAATTTTTCTTCAATTCATTTCACTAAAGGGATTCATTTTTTTTTAATCCTATACATTGACTAAATTCCACAGCAGTTAAAAAAAATTAAAAAAGGATAGAATCCTTCACCACCTTTGGTGGCTACAATTATTCAATTAAATGCTTCTTCCACTACCATCAAAATAAATTTGAAAAAAACGAAAAACAAACTTCCCTTCTCACAAAATAGTTTCTCTTAGATGAAAATTATTAATTTGACAATAAAAAAAAGCCCTGAATTACATTTTCAACTAAAAGTGGGCAATCAGCATACTGATATTTGTGTAATTATCTTATAAATATAAAAGAAAGTTAATATGGAAAGAAAAATATATATAGGTACTAAAAACTAAAGTCTTCTGAAATTTCATAACAATCTGATAAAATTTGAATGCATAAGCAAAAAAGAAAGAATGCAGCATTTCTTTGAAAGAAAATTTGAAGTATATTCTGTTATCAATTTCTACCATAACAGTCTTTTATTTCCCTTTTTCATGATTAATTTATTTTCTATTAGTTTTATTCATAACTTTGTGTGCTACCATGTATGTATTTGTGTTATTCAGGTTTTTTTATACATAATTCCGTAATAATCAGACATCTACTCTCCCATTTAGTCAGTTAATAAGAGGGTTTACAGTGACAGGCATAGGCAAAAGACTAGATCAAAGGCCCTAGGCCTAATCTAATCTGCTATTGTATCATTAACAAAATAAAATCAACAAGTTTGAAGTGATGTATCAAGCATAAAAAACAGGTATAAAAGATAAATTTGTTTTGATATCTCCTTACGTAGTTCTTGTCTGAATTTTGTTAGACAGGGCATTTCAATCATTGTATGTGATATAGTTGGACTATTCTCCTTGTCTATGTTGTTCTTTGTTTTTCACTTTTGGCTGTGCACCTTCCAGCTTTCTTTCAGTCCTCTTTGTTCAGGAATGTGGAATTACTTCCTGGAATGCACCTGATACGTCACATCCAGTTTGTTTTTTTTGTCGTTTTTTTTTTCAGATATAATATAGTGTTATACATACATTTCATTACAAAATCAATCAAATTTCTACTGAAAAATGTCTCTTACTCACCATCCCACATCCTGGAGATGAACATCCAAATGGCTTCTCATCTTCACTCATCATCTAACACATGGGCATGTGAAAGATGAGAGGAGATCAACAACTAAATGATGATGGGCCTGAAATAAAGAAACAATACATAAATACAGAGTTCAAGAAATAACATTTCTTATATATTCATTTATATAATAAAATCAATAAACATCAAGAAAAGTTCCTGTAGTAAAACCATGTAATGAAATGCTTTTATTCATTTCAGACTGACTCATGTTGGAGAATGTCACTGATTGCAAACAAAGTTAAGAAATTGGATCCCATCAAAGTTGATTATGGGGTAAATAACATCCATACCAGACCTTCCCAAACTTTTTTCACTTGTGACCCCTTTGATTCAGACAAATCTTTTTGACCCCAACTCAATTGCATAAAAGCAATAGATACTAAGATTGTATGTAATTAGTCCTTAGTCATAACCTAACAATAACGAGCTATAGAAACAAATAAATACCAAAGAAAACTTTATTAAAGACAGTCAATTCATCCTGCTGAACTGCAAATTTTGTTGCTCAAACTGGTTGTTGCTAACTTGTCTAACAACTGGATCATTTGATCACAAAATTTTTCTTAATTAATCTGCATTTCTTTAAATAATCTCATAGTAACCGCCACAGCAAGAAACTAAAAGATAATGGAACCTAAATAATATCTACTATGCCCATAATACACGATGCAGAATGTGATCTGAACACTATTTTTTTGAAACTTTCGTTTTCCAACATTATTTCTGATGAAACCACATTGGCAAAAGATATAAAATGAGTTTTCCTAAATGACAAAATACTTTAACCTTGTCTACAGTTTTGAGAAGGGTCATTAACATTCAAAGACCTTTTCAGAAGAGTGAATTTATTTGTGTGGTAAAAAACAGAATATTCCAATGGTAGGATTTGGGTAGTATTGAGCAGTAGAAACCACATCAGGTTGGACTCTACACTTAGATATATTCAGTCAACATGTTGATAAAGGTTGTCTCCTTGATTTTTCTCGGTTTCCAACAATGTTCCCTGTATATTATGCATAATTCTTTTATCTATCTTGTCGGATTCTATATCCAGATAATACGCAATTTCCTCTTCTTGGATATTTCTATGACCTCTAATAATCTTTGCACAACTCCCTTACGGGTTTTTGTCCTCTAGTTGAAAAGCCATTATGATATAATTTCCTAATAAAAGTTCAGAAAACTGATATTTCTTTTTCAATTGCCAAGTCACACTTGAGCCAAGGAGCCACTTCATCAGACAGTTGCAGAACAAGCTGCATCACATATAAAACTGATGCACAACAAGCCACATTACAGATGAGACTGATGCCCAATGAAAATGTTAGAAGTGTCTTTGAAATTTAGTTAGCTTTTTATTGCTTGTGCAATCAATCAATTGTAATATGCTGTATACAAGTCTTTGGGAAAATGAGTTCTAAGTGAACAGAAAGAAAAAGTGGATCAATGTTTAAACACTCATCTATTTCTTGTTGCTCAATACAGAAAAAAAAAGTCATTTTTGAATGGTGTGTTAGAGGAGAAAAGGCAAAGAAGTCAACTGATTATGCTTGTCTTCATGTTGCAAATACGATCATGGAGCTGAGGTGAGAAATTCTTCTACATGTAGCAGATTCTCTAAACCAGTCAGCTTCTGACTATTACTACTTGTCTGGACTGCAGTTCAGATAAATTCATGATATCAAAAAATTCCTCTGAGATTTAATTTCCTCAAATCCAGAATTGTCTTTTTATAATGGGATACACAATTTTGCTGAAGGTTGCAATAAGGTTATATACTAATAAGGTGTTGGTCCTCCATGCAACTGCAGAACAGATCTTACCCAGTCAGGTATGAACTTCCAAAGGTTGCTACTGGGATCTGGTGCTAGGATGTTAACAGCAGTTACATTTACTGCTTCAACTCATATGATAGAGGTTCTTCAGTGTGAACTTATTGGTTCAATACGTGTAGTATTGCAGTGCACTTGTCCTCGAGAAACATGCAACTGTCATCAAAGAAAACTGTAGCCATGAAAGAGTTACACCTGGCCTTCAAAGATGTTGAGGTATATGATATATGAAAGAGTACCTTCCACACAAATGAAAGGAACCAGTGTTTCCCAACAGGACATTGCCCAAATCATCACGCTACCACAACCAGCTTGTTGTTTTCCCACAGTGGTACCATCCTGGTACCATCACTTCCTTAGCAATCTACCTTATTTAGGAGGAATCTAGACTACCTCGATTAAAGCTACCTGAAATTCATATCGCAGTAGCCAATCTGTTGGCTTGTACTTGGCAGGAAGGTCTCCATTCATTCCTTGCATCGATAAGTCTCAACTGCTAAATGCCTTGTAAATATCTGGAGATTTCTTCCCTCCATTAAGTTCTATTTTTTTCTAAACATTGAACTTCTGTTGGGGAAAAAATATATTATTTCAATAATATTTAATTTTATATATATTTTAATTATATTTCATATAATAAGTATATATTTCTTTTTTTGGTGAAAATTACCTTGCTACTGAGATATTCATCCAACTATATTACTTATAATCACAAATAAATTACAATTTTCAGTAGTGTTTCCATGGTGCAGAGGTCGAGGGTGTTCTGTCAGATGTTAGTAAATTTTTGGATTGAATCAGAGAGGGAGCAGAACTTTTTTTTCTTCTTTTCCTTGCTTTCAAAAGCAATAGCAGATAAACCATTAGGCTTAGTAGGCCTTCTCTTTCCTGCTTGCTTTTGATACTAGTGGCATATGAAGTAATAGGTTGAGTAGTAGGCTTTTCTATTTTATTTGTCAAAATCTAACAAAAATAAGTTTAAAACATGTAACACATGACAGGTGACAATGACCGAAGAAAAAACAAGTGATTTCATGCACAAATTACAATGACTCAGTGACAAATGCAAAAACTGATAACAAATTCACTTCAACTTCTAAAGCCCAATTCAGGTTGACTTGTTCTGCTAGAGTTAACAAATCCCATTAACAGAAACTATCATTAAAAGAGCTGAAATGGGACCCATGGTTTTGGAATAATATTGTATGGAGAAAAGAAGGGAGTTTGACTTTGTTATAGCAATTCTTGTCTTCATCAAATTTTCTTTCAAGGCCGATTCATACTGTGAGAAAATCACGTGTTCCATAAAATGGTGAAAAGTCATAATCAAATAAACTATGTTAGAGCAGGTAAATAGGTAAGTGCCAAAAAAGAAAGCATCTTCAAATAGGGAAATGTACACTTGTTTTTTTTCTAAGTGAGCCATATATACCTGTACAATGTTTGACCCTATCATTTGCCCGATCAATCATAGGTTTATCATATAATCCAGCTAAAGTTTCAGTTTGAATTTCCAAGTTACCAGTAATAGATTCAGCGCATGTAATTGGGATTTTCAGAATTCAAAAATGTTTTCCCTTGACATATAATGGTACACAATACAAGCGGCTACAACCATGGCCAATATTCATTCACATTTCAACTCTGACCATCTTATCAATCATATACCAATAATAGGATTAAAAAAAACTTATATTGGAGTACAATAAATAAAAATACACTTTTAGTGACATAACACCTTATTTTATAAGGAACAGGACTATTCATTGACTCTGCTGCTTAGCTTAGGCCCAAAGTTTTTACTCTTTCAAAAGCATACCTCATGTAATGTCCGAACCCCATACTTATAAGTTAAAAAAATTGGTTTCAAAATGTTGTATATTACATAAATATATATGGTACTTATACAAAACAATAGGAAAATTCCAACATACATACCTATTATGCACAAAATTTACTACTACCAGAAGTTATCATTTATGTTTCAAAGATTATGATAGAACAATAGTTAAAATTTATATTTTTCATTCAAGAGAAGGAACAAATCTAATGAGCAACCTAGAAAAAATCCCATGTTTTACAAATTCCATTCCAAATAAAAGTAGACTGATGGCTGTAAACAAAAAAAAAAAAGAAGATAAGACAAGTATAGCAAACATTACTGCATCCCTAAATAACTAACTTGAGATAGTTATTAACAATACAGGAAAACCTAGTACCACACACCATACTATATTACACAATCAATAGTCCATGTAAAAAAATTTGTTCTGATATTGGTTACTGAATGCTGCTACTTTGCATAGCACACATCAACATTAAGATGAAATTTACTAATGCATAAAATCATTCAAAGTATTTTCCGGATGATTGAACTCTTTCTTATTGTTAGTGTTGAAAGAATGTTTCGGCCTTCTGACATTGTTAGAAATAAGAAGGATCTAAATAAACATAGAACAAAAGTTATATCTGTTTAACAAATCAAATTATTTAATCAATCTCATCTAACAGCTCATTGGAGAGTGAAAAAATGGTAGAAAGATAAAAGATGTCAAAATAGCCACCTCTGCCAAAAAATCACTATAGCCCAATCTCTTCATTTTTCTCACAACACCTTCTCTTTGTGAGTTCTTATTTGTCTGTCAACCCAGACTTTACTAAACCACCTACCCCATCCCAACTCTTCAGACAGTGACACAAAGTTTGAGAGGCCTTCTCCAAAGTTAGACTCGATGATTACAAAAAAGTCACAATCAAAAGTGAAGAAGGAAGATCAAGGATGGCCGACCATATCTGGTGAGAAGAAGGAAAGAAGTCTAGATTATAGACAGAATGCTTTTGGAAACTGAGAAAAGACACAGCACACATCAACTGAGCATGTAAGTAAGAGTTCATGATGAAATCTAGACCTAACAATAAAAGAAAAAGATATTACCTGAATCCAACATTATAGCGTTTTTACCATGGGAAAAATTCTGTTTAACACCATCATATTATGATACTACATCTGAAGAAGGTAGTAAAATGGATTGGCCAAAGCGTTGTCTTAACAAAACAAATGATAAGAAGGCGTTCAATCATGTCAAAAGCTATTTGAATGTTAATGACTCTTCTCAGACCAGCTTACACCTTTCATCTGTTGGACACATAAGCCCAAAATATGTTTGAATAGAAGAGTAAAAAAAATTTGCATACTAGAAGCAGTTCTTACAGTTATCAAAATCTTTGTGCATGAAGTGGGAGATCGGTTTTTCTATTGTTATCAAGTGATGAAATTATGCTTTTATGAATAAAACATCAGCACAAGATGTCTTCAGCAATAGAGAGGGTAGTCGTGTTTACTATTGGATTTCATTGTCAACATTGGTGATGGGAGAATAAAGAATAAAGGCTCATTCTTTCTTCTCTGATCAACAGTGTTCACTCACTACCGGAAGTAATATGGTCGAAGCAAAATCTTCCAAATTATCAATTCCTTATATCATGCTTTTGAATACAAATATTCATTCATATATATCATACAGTCGATACAGGAAGAACAATATGTAGAATAGGCATAATTCTAAAGACTAACAGAATGTAAACAGACTGGTCATTGATCAGAATGAAGGATGACTTGAGGGTGTTATTCAGATTTCTGTCTACCATTTGCTCACTACCAAAAGTAAATCAATCATAGCAAAAACTTGGTCCTCAAATTGTCAATTTCTTCATTAAATATATATATATATATATATATATATATATATATATACATACATATAGTCAGTGTTTACGGTTTTGTATCCCTCAAAACATATCACGCCTTGTTTTCTGGTTATGACAGTTCAGAGAAATATTTAAACTCCGCAATTATAAATCTTCCGAAAATACAGTACAATTTCTCAAATTAAGACTTGATGAAAATCAGTCAATTTTATGATTAGGTGATATTTCAAAAAACTTTCTCACTTTTCACTTGAAATATAGTGAAATATACATTTGCCCAAAGCAGGTACCTTACCTGTTAAATCAGTTCAATTGTAATCAAGTCGTTATTCTTTATTCATAAGTGATGGAAGTGCACATTAATTTATGAGCTTTTTATGGGATAATTAAATATAGATGACCAAAACAGACAAAACTTGATATATTCCAAATATTAGAAACCCATCATATGGACAGGCAATATTCAAGTTAGCAATAAGGACAAGTTTACAATTGCATTTTCTGACAGAAATCTAAATCTTTTTCATTTTGATCTATAATTGACATTATTAGAAATAAGAAGGATCTGAATAGATATGGTTGAAAAATTGTGTTTCTAAGTAGAACAAAAGTTACGTATAGAAATCAAATTATTTAGTTACTCTTATCTGAATGCTTGTTAGAAAGTGAACTAATGATGGAGAGATAAAAGAGGTGTCAATATTGCCACCTCTGCCTAAAAATGAATCACTAGAGCCCGACTGCTTTATTTTTCTAACAACACCCTCTATCTATAAGTTCTCATCTGTCATCTAAGACTTTACTAATCCACCTACCTCATCCAGACTCTTTGGACTGACTGGAGTTGTCAGTTTCAAGGGAGTGTGTGTAACACAACCAGTAGGACCAAAAAGAATGTACTTTTCATTTTAAATAGAACTAAAATCTAACCATATACTCCAATACTATCACTCTCTCTCTCTCTCTATATATATATATATATATATATATATATCATCCTAACCAAGCATTTCCATACACGCCATAAATGCTACATCATAGTTGTAATGAAAAAAATGTCCATTTACAATGGATCATTATTGAAAACCAAGCATCAAAAACAAATGAAAAAAATCAAATTTCAAAAAATGAACCCGTTTTTAGAAAATGGCTACTGGACTATAGATGGGAATTTTCAAAGCTCTGAGCCAAAATATGCGACCAGGTGCACTGCAATAAATACAAATGGACAAAGATTGAAAAGGGATGAATATCTTTAGCCTATGTTCTTTGTTGTTTGGTTCGGTCTGTGATTGTGGCTACAATTCATTCAATATGCACCTGCCAAAACCTGTCTATACTGGTATACCTAGATTAGAGTAACAAAATTTTCCAAAATTTTCTATACTTTGCTATACCACTATGTTCAAGGTACTGTTACAATTTAATTTTTTTTTTCAGCTTATATTTAATTACATTAATTTATACAGCAATACTTTAATCATATATCAAAAATGGCACTCACCAAAATCACACTGTTCAAGTTATCCCTGTATTTACATAATTTAAATTGTTGCATATACTAATGATAAACTCTATTCCAAGACTTCTCAAATATTTTTTATTCACAACCTTTTTTGGTGGGGCAAATTTGTGTGCAACCCTGTTTGAAAACAAATTTTCCATGGCTTCTTGCTCATTGTTATAGTCATTATCTACCATTAACTAAACATAAAAACAAATAAAAGATTAAAAAAATCATCAAAAATTGCAATGTATCTATAATCTACAATATGTTTTACAGAACTTATAACGAAAAAAAAATTACTTTTCAAAAATGAATTACTAAAATGTAGCAAAAATAAATTTAAAATCTAACAAAAACATTTTTTTTTAATCAGTGAATAGCACAAGCCATTTTACAATAAGCACCAGACCAGATATGATTACATTTTTGTACGAAGATTTTTAAAAAAAAAATAAATACTAGTTGCATAACTATTCTCTTTAAAATGAAGTACAAATATTTCCGCAATCCCCGCTACAAAATTTTTACACAACCTGTCTGAGGATTGGGATCCCTAGTTTGAAAAGCCCTGCTCTCATCCAAAGTGAAAAAAAAAGTACCCTATCCTAATGTATATCCACAAACCTAAGAGATATCAGAAGAAGTGGCAAGACGTCCTCATTTTCAATGCTGTTAAGTTTTTAACGAAAAATCATTGACAACAAGACGATTTATTGAAAGTAGATGACAGCAAAATAGACAAATTTGTGATCAAAGGAGAGTGTTGTATTTATTTTCAATATATTTCCGGTAAAAACCAGAAAATCATGAATAGCAGAAAACTGCTATATATGAAGGATCTTCAAAGCTATCAAGCATGCGATTTGCAAATGCATTGTCTATAGCTTTCAGTGGAGTCATTAACATACCAACTTTAGTTCAGACAATCTCTTCTTCTAATCTTTGATGACAATATGTTTCAGTCCATTCATTCTATGCCCTTCTTCAGGTGTAATATGTAATATCCTTAAGGAAAGAGAGTCTCTTCCTCCAATGGTGTAAAACAAAAAAAAAAACAAAAAAAGTATCAAACAGAAAATTTATATGGTAACCGCAACACTTGTAAGTTATCCTATCTTAGTGATACATGCAGTACAGCTTCTTCCATGAATGAATTGTTGGTACAATAATGACCAGATTATTCTTCTCTGCTCAACAGAGACATGAGACTGTCTCAAAAATTCTTTGTTTAACAAAAAAAGATAATGAGAACTTTTATATTAAAATTATAGAATGATCAGCTCTGCCAAAATGTGTTGACATCCACGGGAAGAAATTACATTATTCAAACTTCACACCAAACAAAAATCAAAGAAAAAAATATCGATCACTGCATTTTCATTTCAACTTTTAAAACAATATAATGTTCTAGTGGAAGACTCATAAAACAGACTAGTCTAAACGTTCCTGATTGTACAATGTCTAATTACCTACGTAACAATAGGGAGATGACTAAGAATTAATACAGTAGTTCTAAAACTTTATGTATAATGACACACTAAGAAATATTTGACTAACAAAAATGAAATGAACTCATCATCACAGTCAATAATTGCACAAACATAACACCAAAATGTGAAGGCTTGTAAAGAAAATTCTTTCAAAGAATAAATATGGTCAGAGTAAATTCTATTTATGACATCACTGACATTTTCCACAGAAAAACATCTAAAATAGACAAAAAAACACCTGGAGAATCTAGATGTTATTAATAAACCAATCAAAATATAGCCCAAAAGGGTCAAAAAATGTTTTTTCCCCACAAATCAAAAAAACATTTTCAAGAGGGTTTTAGAAGAGAGCTGATGCCAATTTTCAAGTCTGTTGACAAAACTGTATGGCCAAGAGCACTGGGGGGGGACACCAACACATGCACATATAAAAAGGGACAGAACCTTTCACCACCTTTGGTGGTTACAGTTGCTCACTTACACAAAATATTTCTGCAGTCAATGGACAAAACTTTCATATTAGCATATTGATAGATGTACTCATCAACCCTTTTTTTTCTTTAATCCATCACTAAAATTATTGAGGACTCCCAAAATCTAGAGATAAAACCACTGGACTGGCAACACTGTGGCAGAAATACATGTTTGAGTATTTTGAAAAATTCAAATAGCACCCTTTTGTGCCACAGCACACAGTTTGAGAACCACTGAATTAATAGAACTGATTTTAATAGAGAGAAGGAAAAGTGAATACAAGCAATGGACTAATTCTCCAGTCACAAGTACCCTAATGAGGAAGCTATAAACAAACACGCAATGCTGCCTATCTTTATATCAACTGCCCTGTATGTAATTGATTAGATCTCTGAAATACAAGCCTGCATTGATATGAATTAATGAGTTACAGATTGGAAATCCGATATATTCTTTTCCTTGTTTTGTACTAGAGACCATCAAACAAAACTGTCAACATAGACTTCTTCAGTTTTCAAGTTAGTTTGGCTGGCTGGCTATGTGTATCATGCATACAGGCCTCACCAATTGAGCTAAAGGGCTGAAAATTTATACATTTACTCCTTACTACAATGCTCTTTTATGTTTTTTAAACCCACCCATCCCAATAGGGTATAGGGGGGGGATTCGCAATGCCAAGTTTGACCATTAGTTGAGTCCAGCATTTTTTGAAAATTCAAACCTTTTTAACAATTACTGCCAAATCAAATGCAAGAGAAGTAACTCATTGATAGTCCCTTTCTCCAATTTTTTAATTGATCACCTGCAACATGGCCTGCTGCCAAAAGATGGTAATTGGACAGTTCCTATTGAGTGATTAACCAGACCTGTCTCTATTAAAGATTTTCTCTCTTTCCTTATTGCTGTTGACCAATATCTATCATTATACCTACTTAGAATGACGTCTATACATTCTGATATTACAGTGATTTGCACTTATTTAGTGTAATCAATATGAACTATTGACAACTGCTTATTGAGCATCGTAACACTCACTGTAATACATGCATGCCCACCTCCCTCTTATAAATTGGGTGTCAGGATACAAGAAAGCCAACTGAGCCACGATAACTGCAGAGTTGGTACGGGCAATATTCAAGGGCAGCCAATGAAAGACGATAAACACTGTATAACATATAAAAACTAAGTGATAATAAATAAAGGCATTCTTCAATGCTTGTTTTTTTATCAAACGATACCACCAGATAAATACAATATATTACAAAGTATACCAAATTTCAGTATTTCAAAACAGAATAAATATCTATTTACATCAATGACTTGACCCTTTCAACCCTAAGTCAATGCACCTACAGATACCCTGAGCTCCTGACAGGAAAAACTCAAATTAATTAAAAAGTTTTGTTCATTGACTTCTGAAATGTTTTTGACTAATTCATTTTATTTTTACAGTCGGTTTGTCGGAGTCATATATTTCTTCGTAGGGGTTGGGGTGGGAGTTGCGTCTCCTATATCATCAAATAGGCTTATTCTGTAATAACGTCAAGCTCAGACAAAACATTGGGCCTACAGGTTCAAAGAGAAATTCTGTTTATATTCTCAGTTTTCTGGACAAATGGGCGATAATATAGGTAAAAATGTTGGGGTCCACCATCCACCTGCTTTATATTATAAATCATGCTATAGCAAAAATCATGGGATACCAGTAACTTGAAATCAAATCTGGGTGCTCAAAATCCATAATTTATCTTGAAATTACTTGCCATTTTTTTAGTTACAAAACTATATACACAAAACCTAATTAATACATGCTAAACTTGAATATACATTAACAATTTGAAAATCCTCTAATCTAAATACCTATTTTGTGTATTAATAATTTTTTTTTCTTAGAATAAATTGTCTCAAAAATGTCAGCTATTCGTGGTTGTTTGTATGCATCTTATGGCTGGCGATGGAAATTAGTCTGTAAGGGTAACTTGACTCAGTGATGAACATGGGATAGATAGCACTAACCTCCAGGGTCTTCACAGGTCAATTTAGGATAAAAACTACTATTTCAGGCCAAGAGATATTAAAACAGCAAAGACTGTTCTGTGTGCAACCAAATAGTATTATGACAAAAAAACTATTTGCTGGTGATCTTTCAGACACTATAGTAAAGCATTATTAGTATCTGAAACTCATAATATTAGGCTGTTCGGTTAATTCAAAGAAACAAAAAGATCAAAGAAAATTTCAACTGAAAGAGAAACCTCATTCCCAAAGAAAAAATTTGTGGATATATTTGAATTTCTATGAGGTGATTTTTATTAGAAAATAATCTGTCTGTCCCACTCTTACTCTCTCTCTCTATATATATATACTGGATGGCTTAATGTAAATTAGTGAATATATCTACCCACAAAATGTTCAAGTATGATCAATTTCATCTGAGGTTTTATTAAAAAGTAAATGAACCCATTACAATTTAAGAGTTCATTGTTTAAAAAGATAGGTAGGAGATATTCTTATCTGCAAAATTTCTACCTTTACGTGGAACAGTCCATTGTCATGAACAGAGAAACAAAAAAGTCATACAGTTCATTATATAAATAGACAATAAATATGTTATGAAATTTGCAACCCAAAATATTTCCGTAGCAACATTATTTATAACTGCTACGGATGCAGCTGTTGGAGAAATTCTAGACTGGCTAGCTAATTAAAATTGGCTTTTGTATTATCTTGCCACTTCTTATGAATTGCTATTATTAGCATGATACATAGGAGCCACCTCTTTACACACTTCATAACAGCTTTTATACATTTCAAGTTCATTACAAATAGGGATTCTGATATATTTGCAACAATCTTCCTCCCTATAGTATATTTCTTCTCCCTTCCTGATTTGCATTGAAATGGGTTTTTTCTATGAGAAAAACTATAATTTTTACTACAGTTTTGGGACCTATATTTCTGGATTTTTTTTAAAAATTCCGACTGGATATTGAATGCTTTTTTATTTTATTTAACTACAACCGAAGAAATCTATGTGTGTGTGTGTGTGCATCATAATTACTCAACTGGAAATTGTTCTGAGTTAACACTTGCTAGATATATCAATCAGTACACAAGGCACTAGTGTTGAGTTTGAAGTTTTTTAAATCACGTTCTCAAAAAACCTAATAAAAATAAATGAAAAATTGAAGATTATGGATCTTTCTTGATAGTTTCTATCTCTCCTTATTTCTACTCTTTAGATTTATCTAACTTTAGCTTTAAAATATCCAAGTTGGCCATACTGAAAAGAAGTAACCAAAATACTTTGAGATCGTCATTTCATACGGTGAACAAAAAATTTATTTCATATAACAATTATGGTATGCTACTCCATACACCATAAAGTACAACACCTTCCAAACACACACTGCCATAGTTATTTAAATTAGCCTAATAGTGAGCGGTATTTTTCTCCTGATTTTTTTAATTAGGAAAAATCTGTTTTGTCACATATGAAATTATTAGACCCAAATGTTTATATGGAAATGTCATTAACACTAATTGTATCCATATTACCAAATTAGGCATTATCGTAATTCTGTGGTCCAGCTTAGAATGCGGCTTCTCAACCCTTTAGTTATGAGCAAAGTACAGCTTCTGTAATCAAATTTTGAGCTGATACGTCCCCAATGTGTAATGACTTGAACCAAAATTGTTGTTTAATGAAAAAGCCTGAAAGTCTGGCCATAGATATGTTAGTTCAGTCTTTAGTGCCTTTAAAAACCTATCTCTTGAAAGCCCCTTCCTTTAAAAGATTTTTGGTTGTGTCAGTCAGTTAAGACTCTAAGGAGCTAGATTAGGCTCCAAAAGAGTTAAATAGGCAATTTATTTTTCAGTATGTCAGTCAGTCAGTGACGGAAATCAGTACCAGAGATGCTCACATGTCTAAAAAGTAATCAAAATTGATCCACTTATAAGATAATTACCGATGCTCAGATATCTTCTGTCACACCAATAAAATTTCATTCATACAATTGATGTGTTTGTCCTCTGATGTAGTAAAATAGAATTCCATGTTCTGATGATATGATGATAAAAAGTCAATTGAGCGATATCAGATAAGATTATTTCTTTCATAGAAGGAGTAGAATAGAATGCTTCATGTTGTGAAGCATTTGCTATGTCAATTTACCAGATTGTCAATCATTCAGTGATGTGATCACCGCTAAAGATGCTAGTGAATCTAGAAACAATTTACTTTGAGTCAAAGAAATGTAATTCAATTTACAGAATTACGATGCACCCAAAAGGATAAAGAAAGATATGCAAAAATAGTGTTACTGTCTAATTTTAATGATTATTTTCCTGAATTGATCTTGAATTATTTAAGTTCATAAGGAAGCTTATTTTCAAAAAGAAAAAAGCTGGTTAGAAAATGGTACACAGCTTGTACCACATGCTCATTTTCACCTTTAAAAATAGAACATTTTTGAGACTCCATATCTTGGGATGTAGACGAGGTACAGATTGTGACATTTTGTAATGCATAGACATTACTTAATTTCTTGCTGGAGCCCGTGAGTTAGGTCAGGTCTTGAAAATGGCTTCCAGAGAATACCTATAAAACTTGGAGCCTAAATTGTCATCTTTTTCTAAAAAAAAAAAAAAAAAATGATATTTTCTAGAGCTAGGCAGATAACATTTTCTAAATCTATATAAAAAGTTGATCTCCACAATGAATCTTCAGTTCTGTAGAACTTTTTGTTACGGAATGGTGGCTAGCTGAGAAGAGTAAAAATAATTTGGTTGCTCCTGCACTGAACAAAGTTAAAGTTGTTCTTGGCTCCATAATGACTAAAGATATTGAGCTAAAATCACCTAGCACCCACTGCCAAAGGCAGCCAATACATACCTTCAACCCTAATTACACAGCTTAGAATGTACTCTATTAGCTGCTGAGGGTACAGGGAAATTTGCCCAATGCTCATACCAGGAATTGAACCCACAACCTTTTGTGGGGGAGGCAGCCGTGCAATTCCTAATTACACAATACAATTACTAATTTTACTATAGATTCCATAGTAACTAATGCTTGATTGATCAACTTTCCTGATACTACAATCTATTTCAAGCTCAATCTGATGGTCTATCACTACGTTCTTCACTCATTCTGTATGCCATAACAGTCCATCTAAAAAGAATAAAAGTAACTCATGATTCATCGTTCAGTTTTTGTATGCAATAATTTTAGTATTTCATAGTGTGCAACTGTTCATGAAGTATAACAATACGTGACATGCAATTCAATATAGATAACAAAAGCATTAATAAACGGAGAAATGGAATGGGAGATATTTTCATAGACAGACATAAGGACAATAAATTGTGTCATTTGAAAACGGAAAATAATTAAAAAATTCAAACAAAAACAAGAATTTTAATATTGATAAAATTATATCAGATGATTCATACATTTTGATAGTTATATAAGCAGGAATTTATACCTATATTACCAAAGTATGCGCGTCTATCAAATCATGTATCTTGAAAGTCGAGAACTATGCATGACAGAAAAAAAAAAACACATCCAAAATCAATAGGTATAAATTTACCTACACCACACATTTTGAGGTTGAATTTTACAAAAATAAATTGTCAATTTCTATGGGGTGTGTGTTCTCAGAAAATAGTTTGTCTAAAAATATTTGTTTTTTTCATGTAGGATTTCCTCAAAAACTATTAGTATTAGTTCCATATGTATACTATACATATATATTTTGAATCAGCATCATCCAGGGAAAGTTTTTTTATCAATCATTTGAACCTATACACATGCGAGGGGAAGTCATTCCTTTTTTTTTAATTTCTTTTGGGGCACTAATTTGTAGGCTTCAAAATCATGATTGCTTAATAGCAAAGTGTTGAGATGCACAGAAGATGTGATTGGCCAACTAAGTTCTT
Organism: Thysanoteuthis rhombus; assembly: GCA_963457665.1. Classification (NCBI taxonomy): domain Eukaryota; kingdom Metazoa; phylum Mollusca; class Cephalopoda; order Oegopsida; family Thysanoteuthidae; genus Thysanoteuthis; species Thysanoteuthis major. Next base: position 11,116,824 of record OY735205.1, read on the forward strand.
CCTGAAATTTGTCAGTTTTGAGAAAGGAGATATTTGAATGTTTCATAAGAGGGAGTTCTATTTACAATATAGCTAATGCTAAATTGCACCTTTACTTTCCACTTGTCATCGGTAAACACGAATGTGAAATTCTCTCTCTCAGTTCTTATGCCAGTTTGGTATTATTTTTAAAGAAATCTAACCATAACTTGAGAGTAAAACATGTTTTCCTTGGAGCAAAAACCCTAACCCAAACAAGACAATAAAATATGGGCATAATTCAAAACGGTTAGTCCACTCTGATGTGCACCAAAAGTTAGCACATGAATCCCCAGTTTTGAGAAAAATTAATTTTCAAGATTTTACAAACAAGTATACTGGCCTGCTCAAGGCTGCGTGCTGGCCTATGTGAGTCTGCCCTTGTGAACACAGAGCCCCAAACTCTGCATTTGATTTCAAATAATCTCTATAAGATATCATACACTTCCCAGTGTTGCTAGATTTAGAGTTGATTTTTCTCTGGGAAAAGCCAAGTGATTTCAGCAAGTAGTGTATAGAAATATCATGAATGATAAAATTGAAAATTATACAATAAAAATAATGAATCAAAATTCAATCGATTTCTACTTTCAATCGGTTTTTATATTTTCACTAATGATCACATGAATTCTCAGTGTGTGTGTGTGTGTGTGTGTGTATATATATATATATATATATATATAGAATGGGTTGGGTGTGTGTGTGTGTGTATATATATATATATATATATATATATATATATAGAGAGAGAGAGAATGGGTTGTGTGTGTGTGTATATATATATATATATAGAGAGAGAGAGAGAGAATGGGTTGTGTGTGTGTGTGTGTATATATATATATGCGTGTGTATATATATATATATATATATATATATATATATACACACACACACACACGCCTTCAGAAATTTGGCAGAGAGAGAGTGGAGAGCTAATCACAGTACATCTGGGCATAAGCTGGGGTCTGGTCAGCTCCAGCTGGGTCACCTGGAGTAGGGGGTATGACGTTGAAAGAATCAGAACACCTGATGATTCCAGTACATCACTGAAGATATGTCCAGAGGCATCAGTACATCTATGTACACAGTAGCATCTTTGAGTATAATTCAAAGCCCAGGAAATAATAATTCTGTCTTAAAGTTAATTTTTCAGATTGATTTAAAATATTAGGTATTGCTAATGTTACAATCGCACTGTTGAGCATGGTCTATTAAAATGAAATTCATTCTAGAGCTAAAGAATTTAAAGAATAATTATCAATCCAGGACATTAACAAAATTAATACTTTTAATTGAATTAAAAATGCAAAAATCGTTCCTAAGACCTTTTCAGAAATATTTTGAATTTTTGGTGAATTCTAGAATGATTCAATTTTACAGTTGAATGATGTTAATTTTTCCTGATGTAGATGGTTCTGTGGTCTCCTCCAAGGCCAAAAAAGGCAATGAATATAACTGAAAGGTTAAATGATTTTGGTAAACAGACTGAGGCAGTAACTTTCAGCATAGGGATATAGCATAGGAAAAATATCAAGTGTCTGCATGAATTTGTGTAAACATAATCAGCAGCAAATATTTTGGGTCCACTGCTGGATTAAGGCTTTTTTCTGATTTTAGGGAAGGTAGTAGTTAATTGAGTTTAACTCTTACCACTATTTTCTAGTGAACTGGTTTTGAATTCAGAGTTGTTCATCTTTTAGACTGGTTGCCTTTTCAAGGCTACAGCAGCAAGTCTGTACTGTTATTTAACTCAGAGCTGGTGGTAGAGGAGATGCATTCATGCCTTTCCCTAAGGTGTTAGCGCAAAGTGACCATACCATTAACCGTTACGCCACAGGTAATTGTAAATATCTGGGTCTTTGAATACTCCTATATGAGAAAATTAAGGTATTTTGTCAATGAAACAATGACAAGAGTAGGGCAGATTCAATCAAAATTCCTAAAGTTTCAGTATTCTCAAGTTATTGAATCCTTCAATTGATTAGACCAGTCATTCTCAACAGGAAGCCGACACATTTTAAAGAGGCCATAGACTGAAATAATGAATTTCTATCTATCAGTTTGTATAGTATCCCTGTTTGCCAGGGAGCACTGGGACCCAAGAAGAGCACTTGTGGGAAGTTTGGCCAAAAAATGGTTGAGAATGACTGGATTAGACTGACATCTAGTTATATTGTCTCAAATCAACAAATGACCCATACTAGAAAATCTTATGGACTTGACCAAGGGTGCCAATTAGCAATCAAAAAACTCCATCAACTCACAATTCATATCAATCTTTTGAATCTATCAAATAGCAGACAAAGGATCTTTAAAACATAAAAAGTAAACATAGTATCCCTATACGTGTGTGGGCTGGTCAGCATCCCATCACAGACTAGATCTGACCTGTGGGTCATGGGTTGCATAGATGAAAAAATTATAACTGAAATAGTGTGATGAGAACTTTACAAAAAAGAAATGAATGAATTTGATAGTTGAAAGTTAAAACTTGATTTATCAACTGATTTAACAAGAATCCAGAAAAGATAAAATAAAAAATAAACCAATTTATTCAGATGTTCAATCTGTTAGATAGATATCAGTTGATGAAAATTGTCCTGACCCTTTTTTTCTATTTACTTCAGTTGAACTAGTTGAAAATATTTTTGCCAATAATTTTAGTACTTCTAATCGATTAAACCCTAGAACCTTACAGAAATTTGTTAGTTTCGAGAAAAATTGATTTTTTTAGGTTTAAGCTGGAGAAAGAGTGATCTATTTACAATGCAACAAAACGGGACCGTTACTTTCCGTCCGTTGTACGGAAACATCTTCGAATTATTTAGTTACTTCCCTTATCGAGGATTTGATATTTTAATAACGAGTTTTTTGTATTTTCTTTGAGGTTTGGGAGGGGCACACATAGGGCTGCCCGACGATACGCGTGGGTCCGCGCAGGAGGGTTTACGCCCAATCCCAGACGGACTCACACGCACCCCTACCCCTACAAAAAAAAAAAATAATTCACATTGATTGAAAAAAAAAACAAAACAACTTGAGTTAACGAAACGAACATAGGGAAGTAAGTGAATACTTCGAAGCCTCACTTCCGTACTAAGGACGGAGAGAAACGATTCACTTCACCATTACATCGTAGATAGAATCCCTATACAAAATCTAGAAGTATCTACATCTCTAAAATCTAACAAGTTTTCGGAAGGTTCTTGAGTCTAATGGATTAAAAAGCAAAAAAAATGATAGCGAAAAAATCTTCATTATTTTTTCGACTACACTAAGGTAAATCTTAACCTATACTTAACTTGTTCTAACGAGGAAAATATAATAGACACATACAAGATAAAATAAATAAAAGCCAAAAATATAACAGCTGCTAATTGTATTTTTGTTTCTTCAAATCATTATAGCGTTAATTTTGACTACTATTTACCTTCATTTTATAAAAACAACTATAAATGTAGATGAAGATAAATAGTAGTAAAAATCAATACAATGGGATAACACTTAACAGCTGATGTTTTTTCCCCAAGAATTTACGGCACCTCTCTCAAATTATTAATACACTTTTTTCTGGAAAACAAGATCATATATATATATATATATATATATATATATATATATATATATATATATATGTAACGATAAATTTACTATTTTCGCTGACACCCGCACTAAACCGGTACTATCCTTCTGCAGTCGAATCCCATTCACATATTTCTTTAAATAATGACAAACGATTTCAAATAGTAACGGGAGTTGAATCTAGCTAGTTAAACTTCAATTTAAAGAACGTATTTCTAGCTATTAATGGAGCTTGATTCATTTTCCAATTAAAATGATTTCAAATTATGCATTTTTTTCCTCAAGTTCATCTTAACACGCATAAAGGAACCTTACCTAAAATATGAATTTCCGAAACAAATAATGTCTGTCTTTTTCGAACCCAGTAGGTTTAGGTTGAGTTCGGTTCAGTATCCTAAACACAAAGATACCCCAAATGTTGTGTATTTCGCATGATGGTAGCGCATAAGATATCAACAGGATAGGTTTTTGTTTGACAGATAAATAAATAAAAAAAACAATTGATTTTTCTATGGGAATTTTAGCGGTTCGATACCAGAAAAAATATCTGACAGAACTTATAGAATATTTTTAAAAGCAATAAGGTAAACTACCATGAGAATATTTGGGTTTTTTTTTTCTTTTCAAAAGCAGTAGATTTGTTGTATTTTTTTAATTTTTGTTTTAGACAATAATCTGTAAATTGTCTAATTCTGTTTAAATTAATAAATAAAAGAGATTGCTGGCGAGTAACAAGTCAACTGACTATAATCAAGCAACAACAAAAAATCTCCTACGCACTATTTGGGTTCGATTTTCGTTGTTCGTTAAAACGAGAAGAAAGCGGACAAATACTTTCAAGAAATTCTAATCACAATCTACAGAAGGAACGAAATGAAATTCCTCAAACGACTTTTTAAAAATGGATAGAAATAAAAACCAGAGGTTTTTCATGAAAATTATTCTAAAAATGACAGAAAAAAAAGTAAATGAGTTACCTACATACAACCAGAAATTCAATAATGCTACAATTTCAAAGATGTTCTAATTATATCTTTTAAATATATCTCAAAAATATATCCAAAATAAATGACCAAGACCTGAAGATACATCTAACAACAGATGTAATAGGGGTTGGCATTTAAGGTGTGAGTATTTTAGAAAATTTTATATTTGTGTAGTAAGCTGGTTTCTTTTGAAGTTGTTTTTAATCATGTTAATAGAAATAAACTTTGCTAGTTCATCTGAAAGAGAGTTCCAGCATTAAAAGGGTCAATGCATCGGTATGTTAGTTAATACCAGTTTAAATATGTTGTATAAAACGTAAAATTTCTTTTCGGGGATTTACGAGTATTTTCACTTGCTTAGTAGCAGTAGTATTGACCATAAAATCCATCCTCTTGATTATAGTAGTGGTACTCCTGACTGCAACAAATAAAGCGTTGATAACAACACTCATATACTTTTAAGGGGAAAATAACTTGCCCCAAAAGAAAACAAATTTCAAAATACCTTAGTGACAGAAAGGACAAACGATAAAAATCTGTAAAAAAAACTTACAAAGAATATAAGCATGTATGTATCTGTACAATAACCATAGTGGAAACAACCAAAACAGCAATGGCGGAGAGCACGTTGTAAAGGGAGGCTACTCTTTGGATAATGCGGAAAAAAATTATCAAAACCCTTTCCTTATGTTTACATCTTTTTGAAGAAAGAAGTAGTGATCAATAATTTCACATTTCTAGACTTCTGTATCAGTAACGTTGGAGATTTCAAGGCAAACTATTATTCAATATAATAAACTGCTAAAATCAGAAGCGTCTTTGAATAGATGCTAATTTTCCTGATAAGAATTACCAATTTTTTCACCAAATTTTACTCTAAAAAAGGTGACTATGATATTTAGCCATAGCATGTCTTTTATGGGTTTTCAGTTTTTTATACATTCATATCAATTATCAATGTAGATTTTAATCTTTTAATTTTTTCCCTGGGTTCTTTGACACAATCACAGTATAACATAACATCCATCTCTCTTAGAGAAAACTACAACAAAAGATAAATTTTGAAAATAAGATATTCATTTACATAACCATTTTTTGTGTAGCTTTTTTGTAATTCTTCATTGATTAAGGTGTTTTTTCTGTGTACTTCTTTAAAATCACAAATAAAGTAGGTTTCATGGCAAAAATTTGTAAATTTTCCACAAAATTTAAATGATTTTGCTATTTATTTCCAGGGGAGATCATTCTAATTTTACTGTGTCCTAGCTCACTTCACGAGTGAATTAGCTTAACACTGATCAAGTTATAACATAAATCTAAAAATAGGTATATGCTATTTATGTATCACCAATTTTAAGTGTTAATTACGTTCAACTTTGTTCACAATGATTGTTTGATTTCTGATACTGGAAAACATTTATTCTAACTTTGAATAATTTTTCTATGAATATATATTTAATGGTCATGTCATGTTGGTTAGAATGGCATTGTAGAAATCGCAATATTCACAACATTAAAAAAATTTCATTACAACATAGATTAAATTACTCAAATTATTAATAGAATATCATATATAACAGAATAGAAGGGGAAATTTCATGAAACTTTTCACTTGCACAGACTCAATAAATTTAATATTCTTATTGTGGTGAAGTTTATTCATTTTACTATGAACTATACCATCCTTGAAAAAACAGATAATGCCAATTTTAATTTAGAACTGTGGTTTTTAACCTGGGGTGCATGCACCCCAAGTAGTGTGTAAAGCAATTTCAGGAAGTGCCAGAAGAGGATGGAAAATGAACTTTTTCCATTACATTGATGAATACAACTTTTAAATAGTATTGTCAGTAATATTTTGATACACATATTTAATTTTGACATTCGATAAATTTTAACATTCTGTTATTTATACTTCTTAATATCAACTTTGCCAATTTCGATTTTTTTTTTAATTTGATTTTTAAGTCTTAAGATTAAGGAATGCGAGAAAGATTTTGAAATTTTCAAAAAGATGATAGCCTTGAAAAAGGTTAAGAGCTATTGATTTAGAGTGTGATTAATCATCCTTTAAAGAACTTTCTACAATTCCAAAGAGACAACCAAAAAGACTTCTACTTAATATAATGATGATTTTTTGGTGGCGAATTAATTTCAACAACATATTTTCTGGTTTTGTCAAACTCCAGTTCAAGTCTTTAGCTGGAGTTGACTTTGTCTTTCTGCCATAACAAGAACAAGAATAATGACAAATTTCACCTAATTTAGGGAGGTAAACTCTTAACCGTTTGTGTATTCCACCATGTTAAACCAAACCTCTATAAAGAATTAACATTTCCCAACCATTATCGGTAGGCAAGTCTTGCACATCTATGGAAAATTGTGCAACAAATATGTGAGGGCTTATCTGATTCTTATAAAAAGATACATTAATAGTAAAAAAAAAAGAGATATTTCTATCCTTTTTGATTTATCATTTATACAATACAAAAGTTGCAGTAATCATCTTTGGTCAAATTAAAAGGAGGAATGGAGTTTTACCCTGCAGTTGCTAGACCTGTTCTTCTTGTATTTGAACTTCTAGGGATATTTTGCAGTAAATTTTTTAAAAAGTAATCATCTTCAGTTGAATTAAAAGGTGGAATGGAGTTTTACCCTGTAGTGGCCTGGCTTGTTCTTGTTGTAGTTGAATTTCGAAGGATATTTTGCATTACATTTTTTTTAAAAGTATCAATTAAACACAATTAAACTTGACCTCTGTTTACAAAGATTTTAGAGAATAAATTTTTCATTTGATATGATTCTTGTTACAAGATATCATCTTTCTCCAAAGAAAAACTAAAAGAAGAATTTTCTTTCAATAACAGCAATGCTTATAATGTAGGATTCTGGTGTTTTCCTTTCCTTCCCTTATTAGGCTAAGGTTTCCATACTTCATCCTTGTTGAATAGCAGAAGCCACATCAAGATGAATTCGGTTCTGGTCTGCCTTATGCACTCAACCAAAATGCAGATGTCTGCTGCTTTCTGTTTACTAACATTACATTTGGAAAGTATTCCTGAAGAAGGCTGTAAAAAGATTGGCTGAAACATGATGAGAACAAAATAAACAACAAGAAGTTCAATCATTGGAACAAACTCTTTGAATGTTGATGACCCTTCTCAGAACCATTAGCAGTATTTCTAAAGAACCATTTCTTTGATGTTTGTTCGCTAAAATAAATTCTTTTATTAATGTTGCAAAACAAAATTAAAAACCGTCAACTAAAACTGTCATCATAAGTTCCTTCAGTTTTCAAGCCGTCTTATTTTCTTTGATACATATTTTGTCCACCATTTTGTTTCTATTCACAAGACATAAATGTGAAAGGCATTCTATTTATGACAAACAATATATACCTCCATGATTCACAACTTTGAATAATTTTTTCCCATTTCTATAAAAAAATTAATTATAAAAATGATTTAGAAATATTTCTTAATATCAGAATTATAATTTCAGAAAATAATTTTAAAAAATCAGAATAAAAAAATTGATTGATATTCAATAAACTTTTATCAATAACATTTTAATTTTAACTTTGGTTGGTTTATAATGCCAAAAGCCTTTTCTATGCTTATGAATATTTACATACATATATTTTATTTTCAAAAGTATTTAGATTGGAAACTATAAACAAAAGCTGTTACCTCCAAAACTGTGAACATAGGTTTCTTCAGTCTTCAAGTTGATCTGGCTGACTAGCTCACTAACTCACTTTGTCAGTTCCCAGTTCGCTGATGTAACAAAAGATAACTCCACTCCACACAGATCCTTCTCATTTCAAACCAAACTCAATACAACCATGCAGATACAAACACCTCCCCATCCACTTCTACTAAACAACCAAACAACACAGATATATCCCCATTCCTTTCCCTTGACCTCAAGCACGTACATGGCAGAACATTCTATGAACTGCAGCAAATTTTTCCCTGAAAAAGATGGCTGGCACCTGTCAAAATGCATCAAAACATGCCCATGGTATTTTTAAAAAATTTTGAGATGTAACACCTGCTATCTCTCAAGTTATTCTCTTCACCTTACAATTGTCCCTTTCATGAGCACACTGAAAAGTTGTAGAATTTTGAATGAAGATACATGAAATTCTAATATTATTGAAAAAATCATATAATAAATATGTGGTGAAGATAAAGCATCCTTTCTCTCGAGAGATAACATCCAATGGCCAGTTGCAAAGTCCTGGTTTCTATTACATGCGTCAACTTAGTGATCCTTGCATGAGACCAGGACTTTATACCAACAAGTTTGTATGACCACACCATTAGCAGGATGAAAGTTCATCGAAGAAATAGCTCCACCTAAATTGCACAGCTTAGAGTGTACTAAATCTGCTGCTCAGAGAAATTTGTCTTAATGAAGAATTTTTCATGCTCTTCACTCATACTGGGAATTAAATTCAGGAGGATCTGTGTTTGAGGCAGATGTGTTAACCATTACATTATGCAAGCAGATGTTTTATAGATTTGTAATAGTCCTATTTTAGCAGTTATGTTTACTTAATTTCTGACCACTAACAATCCCTTCCTGATTTGAAATAGTAAAAATTTCTATCGTAAAATCAGATCAAATGTAGAGTCTAGACCCCAAAATTGGTTCAAGTTCCAAAGCGCTGATGTGGTTTAATGGTTCAGAAAAATAAGCTTTGCTTACCTATGGTGACACTCAGAAAAATGTCTTCCTTAGTCTATTCATACAAAAAAAAATAGTACTCCCACATGCATGTGTCACATCCTCTTTTCTGGACTTCACTGGTGTGAGAATGCGAGCCTCTGCATTCAAACACTATATACCTTTCAGCCTACTTTACTCACAGTTCTGCTTACGAAAAACCAAGATTAAATTTCTCTGATTCACCTCTCTAAATGTAATAGTATTCAAATTAGTTATCATGTATTCAAGTTCATGATATGAAACATTGTCAGTTCAGTTCAATTTTTACTAGCATTGCTTTTATCTTATTTCCGTTGCTCCTAGATTGTCACTCTATGGTTTTTAGCAAGCAGTTGTTATGGCCAAATCATTTTGGACACATCAATTCCCTCATGATCATCAATATTAAGCAACATCAAGCCTGATCAGAACCTAGATGTGTGACCGTCTTGGAATATAAGGTGCCTTAAGTAGTTGGGGATCATGTACAGAGCCTTGCGTGGCAACTCCATTAATTCTCCCAAAGAGGAGACCAATCTCTACACTAAGCCCAATAAAGCGATTCAATTTACAATGTAAGTTTATGTTAGGTCGGTTCCAAGTGCGCACTCGGTAGCATTCACCATATTTTTTTTTTTTTGAATTCATACATTCTACTGAGGTTTCACTCACTAGATTGCTATGCACGCCTGAATAGGCAGCCCTGCATTCCCTCACTTTTTTAGCATTACACCCCTGAATATACACCAGCTCAGCAGAAAGGCAGATCGGTGTAATGACTAAGAACTGATTTTTATGAGTTCTTGCAATTACCCAGGATGAACATTGATCATAACAGATATAGGAAAGAGAACAGCATTCTCTCATTTGACTTTCCTAGAAGGTTACTCAATATCTGAGGAGGTCCAGAGGATACAGTGGCTGAAATGGTGGAAGAAAGACATCAAATACAAGGGAACTGGTCCAAAAGAATCAATATATAATAGTAGCAGTTCTGGCTCGTCAATCAATAGAAACTGTCAGGCGATCAATGTCTTCTGGCAGTATGATCAATCAAAAAATTGGAAAACGAGGTAATCAATGAATAAGCTACTTCTCTCATCTTTTGTTGGGCAGTGATCACTGAAAATTCTGAATTTAAAAAACAAACAAGCATAAATGCTGCTGGACTCAAACTAAGGGACTAATTTTGCATAAACTTAAATTACAAATTGAACCCTGCTCTAAAACCCTATTGGGAGGTTTAAACCCTATTGGAGGTTTCTAGACATTGTAAAGCATGGAATATGTTTCAATTTTCAGCCTTTTAACTCCATTGGTGTGGCCTGTATGAATGATGAATACATACATAGTCAGAAAGACAAACAAAAATTGAAGAAAACTATGTAGACAGTTTTAGTTGACAGTTTTTATTATGCTAAAAACAGCTCTAACTGTTCTTGAATCATGTGATTCAGACAAACAGACATTTGGTGAATCATATTGAGATAATCTGTATTCCTTATTAAATGTTATGGCAGGATATCATGTCAATAGAAGTTCTTGTTTATTGAATAATTCACTTGGCTAGATAAATCAATTTTGTAATTGACTTGCCATTACAGTCAATAATTGAATCATCATGGCATCAAAATTTGAAGTCATGTAAAAAAAATTCCAATAACATCACTGACATTTTGCACTGGCGAACATCTAATATAGAGTAAAGAACATGTTGATTCTGGAGAATCTAAATTAATAATCCCATCAAAATGAAAAAACCCAAAAGGTCAAAAGAGCTTCCTTTTTTTTTTCCAAAAATCAAAAATATTTTCTTAAAAGGGGTCCAATGGAGTACTGATGCCAATTTCAAGTCTGTAGACAAGATAGTATGGACTGGAGCAATGGAACACACTTAAACAAATACACAAACATATGCAAATATAAAAAAAGATAGAATCCTTTGCCACCTTTGGCGATTATGAATGTTCATCTGATTAATTGACTAAATTTTCAGCAACTGTAAACATGGGTTTCTTCAGTTTTCAAATTTGGTCAGTCTGGCTGGCTATGTATCTATCATGCATACAGACTGCATTATTGGAGGTAGAGGGCTGAAAACGTAAGCATTCACAACTTAATACAGCTAGAAAAAAACTTTTTTTTTGTTTCTTGAAAATCCCTCTGCTAAATAAGTTTTTAGGGAGAAGTTCAATTCACAATGTGAGTTCATGCTAAATAGGTCCCTTAGTTTATGTTCAATAGAATTCACGTTTGTTTAAAAAAAATTCCAATTTTCTTAGTGATCAAGGCCCAATTAAAGGCATAAGAAGTAACGATTTCATTGATCACACACTTTTGAAATTTTTAATGATCATCCCAAACAAAACATGCCGCTTAAAGACACTGATCACATGACGGTTTCTAATGAATGAGTAATTCACATCTGCTTTTTTTCCTGCTTTTTTTTAATCATGTATTCATGGTTCAAATCATATTGATAGTATTTTCATCAAGGTAACTTAATTTTACCACCACCACAGCTTAATTTACGCGGTAAAGAGAGGCATACATGGTTGGTGGTGATTCATAATTTCCCTTGGAATGCTAGTATATATATATATATATATATATATATATATATATATATATGTATAGATATGTATTTTTCTTGTGATTCCTTATGCATAATACTTGGAATTTTGAAGATCATAAGACACAACCAGCGATACAAATTCTCTGATGATAATTAATAGATATTGTGCAAAGAAGGTGATCACAGTCCAACAAAAGGCAAGAGAGGTAACTTATTCATTGATCACCCCTCTTTCCAATCTTTTCATTGATCATCCTCAACACAGCATGCTGTCAAAAGATGTCAGTTTCTATTGTATGACTGATCAGACCTCTAATTTTATATTGTTTCCTATTTGAAAAGGATCATTCTCCAGTTATCTGCAAAATACATTTCATTTATTACTTTCTTTTTTCCTGATGAAATATCAAGGCCTGCACCAGGCTAATCAAGGCCTTAGGTCTGCCCTATAATGTGCCCCACCCTGCTCTTCTCCCCAACTATACTCTTCTCCACCTATACCCCTGAGCTCCATCTTCCTCTGTCCCATGAGTGACCTCAGCTTCCACACCTTCTCTGTCCTGGGGGCGAGGTCACTCGCAGGACAAAGGAAGGTAGAGGACAGGGTGGAGATCGAGTGGAGGGGAGAGTGCTCATACCACCCAACCCCAACTCTTCTCCATCACCACCCCCTTCCTCTATCCTCTTTTGTTCTGTAAATGACTTGACCTGTGGGACAGTTAGAGAATGGGATCAAGGGAGGGAGAGTGTGCAAGTTCCACCTCACTCTGGAGCATTATTACTTCTTGGTAGAATGAAACTTTTTCATTCGTTTAATGAAACAGAAAATATTTTCCACAACACTGCTATCATTGGTCTAAATAATTGCTCTATTTATTATAAAGCTTTCGTGTTTTTGGTTGGATTTAGAAAATTTTTGTTTAGAACTTTTGAAATATTCCTCAGTAAAATTTCAATTCAATGAAATTTGTTACAATTTGCTGTTACATTTTTAATCACCACAACCCACAACAGACTGGTTTAATCCCTGTTGCTGGGCTTAGGTTATTCATGTATTTTGATATTTATATGTATCTATCCTGAATTCACCCAGCCCTTCAATGAGTAGAGAAAACGTATGGTGGGGTGGGATGGTTCAAATTACCCCTTAAATGGGTTTTTGGGGTTGAGGAACACAATTAGCGATGAAATTCTGATTTTTTCATGATAAATTTATGATTCAAACCATACTGGTTGGAAATTTTTTCAAGATAATTTGTTTTTACCACCACCACTGCTTAATTTACAAGGTAAGATGTAGCATACATGGATGGCTGAGATTCATTATTTCCCTTAGAATGCTAGTTTTTGTTTCAAATTTCTCTTTTTATTTGTTTTTTTTATATTTCACAATCATTTCATTTTATTAAGAACCGTCAACAAAAATTGTTATCAAAATTATCAACTTATGTTTCTTGATCTGTCTGGCTGGCCATGTATATATATATATATATATATATATATATATATATATGTATTGTGTCTGCAGGCTATACCAAAGGAGCTAGATGGCTGAAAATTTAAACATTCACTGCTTATTATGTCCGGAGGAAATGTTTTGTTTCATTTTTTTTAATTCTCTCTCTTAATAGACTTTTAATGAGAGATGGGCAGTTCAGTTTGCAATGTAAGTTTATGCTAAATCGATCCTTAATTTGTGCTCATTTGCTCTGGAAAATGCAGACTTTTTAGTGATTACTGCCCAACAAAAGGTGAGAAATTCATTGATCACTCCTTTTTCCAATTTTTTTTATTGATCAACCCCAACTGCCATGCTGCCAAAAGACGTTGGTCACATGATGGTTTCTATTGAGTGACCAACCAGACCTGTTTATTGATATTTCATTTCAGTCAAATTGAATGAGAATTGGAAATAAAATTAGCATAAAATGGAAGAAACTACTCTTTGGAGCTTTGAAGATTCATTGAGATGAAAATAATCACAGATCCAAATTCGGGAAATATTTATACATGAGCAAAAATCAATTTGATAACTGATATATCTGTACTTCACATAAATTAATCACTATAGCCTGCGCATGCACCAGAAATGATTATTCAAAACAATGTCTTAGAAAGATCGATCTTTCATATAGAATTATCTTTAAAAAAATACCAGCTCAAGATTTTGGAGGGGGTAATCCAAAATGACCATAGAGATCCAAGAAAGCACTTTTAAAAAAAAAAAAAAATATATACATCTAGATGTCTCCTAGTGGCATACTCAGGAAAAATTTCATAATTGTATCCCCAAAAATGTGACCTGGAATGTGCAGATACAAACACACACACATGCACACGTACATACATACATTGACACAAACAGGCAAAGAGAGAAGAATACGTTGCCCATGTAGTTGGTTGGTTGAGTGAGCCATTTCTCGGACTACAGTGATTTGATTGGTAATAAAATTAGCATAAAATCAAAGACACAACTCTTTGGAGCTTTGCTGAAGATTTATTGAGAGGAAAATAATCAAATTTGGGAAATATTTATACATGTTCTGAAGAAATACTCATAAGCAAAAATCAATATGATTCGAAGCTGGTACACTTTTCATCTGACATTGATAAAAGAAAAAAATGTATCCGAAAATGAAAAGTACACAACCATGAAAAGAACAAAAATAAACTAAATGCTTCAATATCTCAAATAAGAGAATTAAACATAATCAACAAGAGAATATTGGCACTTTTTGAATAAGTTCAACATGATATTTCCCAGTCTCATTTCTCTGGTCACACTATACAACTAGTAATATCCTGCCCTTCATTTTCTCAGTCAAACTATTTACCTCTCATTGCATTTGACTGGGAAAATTGTTCGACCAGGAAAATGCAACCAGGGATTATTGTCGACTGGTAAATTGTTTGACCAGGAAAATGTGAGGCAGGATATTACTGGCGGTGAAGTGCAACCAGGAAAACATCATGGCACTGTTCAATACAATAACAACAACGTCAGACAATGAAAGGCAGTTTTAACTCTAACTAGTGTTGCTAACTATCCTATATTTAATGGTTCAATCCTATAATTCAGCACATTATCCTATACCCTCTATTAACTCGTAAATATTCCATATTCCAATTACTTGTCCCAAATTGACTTCTAAATCTACAGCAGTTCCTTGAATTTGCTCACTGAGTGAAATTAGCAACACTACAGCTCATTAATACATCACATTCAATTTGCTTTTTGTGACACAACGTAAAGCTTTTTGTTTAAAAATGGCAATTCCAGATTACATTTCTTCAAAAACTCCAATAAAATCCAGAAAGGGCAAAATTGAAAGCATTTTTTAGCCATTATCTGGATCCCCCATAAACATCAGGGCACTTCACAATCATCCCTCCCCTGTCATATAATTCCATTTATTTATCTATTATAGTTGATAACTATAACTATAATGTACAAAACCTTTTTTCTTTATATTATATCAGTCCATGACCCATCGTTTGGCTAACCAGTATCATAATCTTACAACAACAGGCACGGCTGATGGCTGCTACTGATAAAAGGGGAAGGAAGAGAAGAAAGTTTATTAGTTTAATAACAGGTTAGGAAGGGGGAGGGGGGAAAGTGAGTTTAATAAGAGGTGATGGAAGGATAAGGGATGAAGAGTTTGGTAGTTTAATAAGAGGCTAGGAAGGGAATGGGGCGAAAAGGAAGTTTGGTAGTATATTAGGAAGAGAGATGGAAGTAGAGTTAGGTAGTTTGATAAGGTTTTTGGAAGGGAGAGAGGAGAAAATAAAGTTAGATAGTCTAATAAAAAAGTAGGAAGAGAGAGCAGAAAAAGAAGTTTGATAAGAGGGTGAGATTGGAGAGGGTCTGATGGCTGTTGCTGATACTATAAGTGTGACAAACACAGCTCTTACTATTTAATATAATATATATATATATATATATATACATATATATGTGATTTATATTCATCAAATATCCATTTCTTTTATTCTGTAGTCTTCATAGGATTAGTTTTGGTTACTTCATATAATACATGTTCCAGCCAGGAGCATTGGTCAAGGTGATCTGTAGACGTGTACCCAAAAACAAATCGCAGTTGACACTTCCACTCGTGGATTGAGTGTGTAAGCTGATGATAGAGCAGGACATGTGCTGCATACATTTACTTATACAGTCCAAGAGGCCACGGACCTGTAAAGATTGATACGGGGCAGCAATTCTCTTGTTTTGTTCACCTTGGGACACAGCCTTTTGCTGCCTGAATGGGTCAGGAGCTGCAGAAAAGAGAGAAAAAAATTGTTTGTCATCTTTGTATGAAATAACTGACTGCCATGGGCACCTGTTGGAGATAGGGAGGGGGTAGACTTCCCCGCCCTATTGAGTCATACCCTCTCAGCTACAAAGAGGGAGTTTGAAAGTTGGAACCTTATGGCCAATGAGAAATAATAGGGCATTACTTAATGTACCTATAAATGGTATTATTCTTCGATGGCAACAAGGTTGCTGCCAAGTTATATAAATTGAATTTTGAATTGCATTATTCAATATAGAGACTAATCTGAAATAATTTTGTTGTTATATGGTTAATATATCATTCAATTTAGACAATATAAATAGAATAAACAATTAAAGAAAATAGGACTGCTGCAGAAATCGAACCTGCCACCGATAGATAACCGCTTCAACATAGTGATGCACTTACCATTGTGCTAAATAGTCCTCCGATAATGCAAAGGCGTAATAACTGCTTTCAACCCAAATTCTCATCTCACTTATTCTCGGTCTTTTCATCTCTTTCAGCACAACTGTATGTATTTAAGAAATGGACATTTTGGTCCGACAGAATGAATTATGAATTGTGTTATATTATATAAAGACTTATCTGAAATGATTTCTTGTTGTTACACGGTTAATTCTATGTTTGTCTGCATTTTCTTGCTTATTTTCAATCAAAGTGAACCCAGATTTTCAGGTATTTACAACAAAAAAATAAGGAAGACAACTCTATGATAAGTATATAATAGATATAGATATACATGTCATATTACTATACATGCCAGCATATAAGTCAATATTTTAGAATATTTCCCAAATAGATTATAATAATCTGTTTAGACCATCTGAACATTACACTCTTTTAGATGCACTGCTGCCTTATTTTGGAGAGTTCTTGGTCTAGGGGTCAACTTATACACTGACATATAAGGTATATAAGAAGATACTTTGACTTAATAAAGATTGAATCATAGAAAACCTATTGATCATTTTTGTCTTGAAAATTTTCCAGGATGTCTGTTTATATGGAATAAAAACAATCTGACAAAATCTGCAAAATATTAGATAGTTGCAAAAATAATGTCACATTTTTGGAGGAAGAATAAAAACCCATTCAAATATAACAAATGTTATATTTATTTATCAATCATCATGGGGAAAACCTACTACAAAACTACAGGTATCCCTTGCTTTTTGTAAGTTGGATTAATGCCACTTTCTTACTTTGGGAGAAAAAAGGCAGAAAGTGAAAATAGCATTCAGCGTTTGTTTTGCAGTGAGCCCAGACATAGATCCAGGTCTCCCCTGCACCCCATCTGTTCTAACAAATCACAATTCAGGAAATTTTTTCAAGTATTTAAATAAAGAAATTTTATGAATAAAAAACCCCAAATAATCCAAAGTAATCATAAATTAACCTTTAGAGCAAAAATTTATTGTATCCATTGTCTAATTACAGATGGAGAGAAAAAACTTTTTAAATTGGACCCCCTATTCTGCTCAAAATCCTGCATCTGCTCTTGGATCCATTGTATATATGTTCTTAATCACAATAGAAGACATGAAAGAAAATATTTGATCCTGATTAATAAATAATTTCAAACAAATTTAAATGTACAAAATAATCTTCATTTCAAATACTTCCTCAGTTGAGCTAATCACAAGCAACAAATACTCAAAATCTTTAGCCCCTAAACTGATACTTCTTTAGTAATAAGTATAATGACATGTGAGTGGTCAACAGACAATGGAATCAGTGAGCTAAGTTCAAACTCCAGCTGAGACAGCTTACATTCATTCCGCACTAATGCCCTTGGAAGAAATGTGTATCCGTCAACACATCATGAGTTGGCATACCATGGTAAGGCCCATCATACCACATGTTTGAGACTTACTTGAGGAAGGTCTACAGAGAGTGCAAAAAGTAGCCAGTATATTATTTTAAGATCATTTTAACATCTTTCCACAGCTTCAAAATTGATACAATTTGGACAAAGTATTGGAAGAATATGAGATAAAAAAGTATTGAAATGAAATTGAACATCGGAAACTCATGTACAAGACTGACTGCTGCAGGATCAAACTCTACACCAACTTCTAACCCAAATGGAGATGATCGCAACAACTTTTGTCTTGTTTATATGATAAATTTAAAAAATTATAAAAATATATATTTTTTGTAAAAATGCATTTATTTATTTGAATGAAATAAGCCTATGCATATCTGTATGATAAATTTTCATTGATGCCAAAAACTTGTCAAGTTAACCCAGTCAGTAAGACAGCTCACTGGCAATCTGTTGGCTCTAATCGTAGTAGAGGAATGTGAATTTTACATATAGGGCTACACCCCTTATTTTGGTGAAGATTGTTCCTCTTGCTGTTATGGTAGGAAAACGAAGTCAACTCCAGATTTTATACCAGAGTTCAACAAAATTGATATTTTATGCATTCACTATATATTCAGCAATGAACCTTGAAGAGAGAAAAAAAAAATGATATGAGGCTATAACATGATTTTAGAAATACCTCCAAAGTGCACAGACCTCATTTGTTGTCAATGTTACAAAAATATCTTTCAAATTAGAATATGTCATAGATATAATGTCACCTTTGCATTTATCATTGTTGAAATCCCAAGTGATATTTTGTTGACAGGCAAAAGTTTTTTGGGAGAGTCCATCCGAGAAATAAGAACCTCCATTGCATATGAAAGTGGCATGCGTATTGTTTCTGGCAGTCAATCTGCTATTTTCAGGAGTGGAAGGATCTCTGCATTTGAGTCCTGGAAAGTAATAATCATAGTTTTCAGATTGAATTTCAAAAATGAGATCCATTTCTTTAACTAGTGAACCATTCTATCAAAAATGACTGGATAAATGAAATATATGAATAAATATTGCTTTCTATCTATGTCATTAATAGAAAAAATTATACAATGGATGCAACTCTTCTATAATATCTTCTAGGTTAAGCCTCTTCAGTAACAATGTTTATTTAATTTGTTTGAGGTGTTACAGACAAGAAATAAAAATACAAATATACATGGAGTTTTATTAAAGCATAATGTAAAATGTGACAGACTCACCAGTACAGGATGGCACAGTGACATTCCAAGTACCATCAGCTTGACACTCTATTGTTTTGGACAAATCGTAATTTGAAAACATAAATCCTGAATCGCATCGGTAAGTAACTTTTGAGCCAAAGAATGTGTCATTGATGTCAATAGTTGTTCGATCTACTTTGGGAATTGCTGGACATTGCTTTCCTGAAAGATGGCAATAAAAATATAAAGAAGTCAAATTGATGTAGTCATCACTAATTGATGTTCTATAATATCTGATAAATGGATGAATAAAATATTATATAAATATGATTCATCCATGTGTAAATAATCCTGTTATTTTATGGATACTTTGCAAGTTAATCAATTAGACAATCAGAGTATAGGTTTCAATATGTCATATCATTCACAGCCTCACTCTGGAAAGTCAACTGATGTCATTGCAAAAGGATCCAGGTGATGGAGTGGCGGAGTCATCAGCTAATTCCTAGTCCCAAACCAACATTTTGCACTATTGTTTTTACATAAAGAGGATCTTGCTTGCCTCTTTTTTCATAGTTTTTTTTGTTGTTATTTCAACAGCAAATTCACTCTTATTGTCAGTACAGAAATGTCAGTTTATGCTGAATAAGGAATTTTGATAAGTTTTGGTCATTTGATGAATTTTTCATTCATTTTTCACTTTTTCATTTTGTTTATACTTCAAGAATTAATCAGAAGAATGCTAGTGAGGCATTTTCCCCCACACAAAAGATTTTAATTTCAAACCTAAGCTAATTACTTTCCCCCTGGTGACGAGTTTTGTACTGTAAAATCCCTGGTATTTTTTAAGTCATATTTGCCTTAGTGCATGATGTCTCAAAAGTCACCCATTTTTTCAAAAGAAACTGACAAATTTTTTTTTAAATCAGTACATATAAACTAGAATGTTTGAGAATTTTGTTATAGAAATTTCACAAAGTTCAAATTAGAATTACTTCATTGATAAACTCCTACATGTGATCAATTTTCTTCATAGCATTTCAGCTGAGGCTACGACTGACACAAGCATTCACAACATCAGTAAGCATTTCAAGAGGGATGTTTGCACTATTTCTGTTTTAGGCTTTGAGATCATAAAGGTCTATTGATATTTTTGCATGAACTTTGCTCTAGTAGTGGCTCCTATTCAAATCCTAACCCTTGCCAAGCCGCAATTTTGCATCTCAGTTCTCTTGTTAGCGTCATCACCATAATAATAAGGATAGATGGAGAGCTTGCATGTCAAAAAATTTCTCAGACATTTAGCTTTCAATTGATATCAATTTAACTGAGATGTAACCAAAATCTGGGAAGAAAAAGGAAAAAGAAAATGCAGTCACTTTTGAACCATCTTGTATTAATAAAGAAATGTTTGTGAGAGATTAGTTACTTCATAAGAGAAGCTAAACATATTGGATCATTACATCCAACAAAACTTACTTGTACAATTTCCAGGAAGTGATTCCCAGTGGCTGTCATGCAGACATCTGATAATGGAACTGTTGTTCTTGTCAGGAAACTCATAACCTGGGATGCATGTGTACCTGACTTTTGCGTAATATGCGTACTTCCCTCCAACAGGACTTGACAAGGATTTAATGTTGGCCCAATTATATGGTTGAGGGGCTTGACAACTGATTTCTGTGGAAAAAATAGTTTTTGAATTATTTGAAGAGAGACAAAGGCATAAGAAAAAACCTCCAAACTGAGCTACCTTTCCGAAAATTTTCTTTTAAATACTCATGTAATACCAATAACAAAATGACGTGAGCCCAGACACTGTACTAAAATGTGCCAAAAAATCTAGAGCTTTAAATGAATTTAACCCCAAGAAATTATTATCAGTATTTTTTCTGTAATGTTTCATTCTATATCTACAGACTTTTTACAGTGTCAGCATCTATAGCTGGCATGCTGAACTATGACCCATAATCTTTCTTCCTGCTTCCTTTTTTTTTTGTCTGAAACACTTTACACTATCTTGATAGGTTACTTGAGTATGTTTTGCAGCATTGTGCACAATGAAAAAGTGTCTTAGCAAATAATATTTTTCTAACAAAATGCATGGTCTCTAAACTACTAATTTTAAGCCTGTAAC
The DNA here is from genome assembly GCA_963457665.1 of Thysanoteuthis rhombus. Lineage (NCBI taxonomy): Eukaryota > Metazoa > Mollusca > Cephalopoda > Oegopsida > Thysanoteuthidae > Thysanoteuthis > Thysanoteuthis major. Next base: position 11,138,163 of record OY735205.1, read on the forward strand.
TTTAGTGGCCTATGTACCTTTGGAGGCAATGCGTGTAGCTGTTTATAATATTGTTAGTGTATGTCTTTATCATATTGCATTGCGTGTGTGTTTATCACATTGTCTTCTGTACTAATTATATTGCCTTGTGTATGTAGTTATTGTCTCATAAACATTATTTTGTTTTGTGTTTTAATGTTACATTGCCTTGTGCATGTATTTCTGATATTTTCTTGTGTATGCATTTTCAACATAGAATTGTCTACACATTTATCATATTATCTTTTGGACAAATTTATTACATTGTCTTCTGTATCCTTTTCTTGTTCAGCTCGACTTTTTGTCCCTAATAGTAGACCTGTTGCTATATGCCAATCTTCTGTGTAAAAGCATTTATACCGGTTGCCAAGGTTTACGCTTTTAATAAGGACTGCACTCTAATATTAAGAGAAAAGAAGGGGGAAAGATAAAAACAACCTTTTACTATGCTATCCACAGCTTCGACAATTAGTATGAATGCTTTTACTCACCTGCCATGCTCAGTCATGCATGCAGATGACTGGTTATTTAACAGAAAAAATATAAGGGTAGAACTGAAAAGGGAAAGCAAGATTTCATCATGATCCAAATAAGTAGCTGCGCCCCGAGTTGTATATTGGAATTTTTTTCTCCCAGAAATACACAGATGCAGACAAATGAAATATTTCAAAGGTTAATAAACAAAGCAAGTCAATATGATGTTTGCAGTCATACACACTTGCACTAAAAATGTCCTTGATGAAAAACAGCCTAAAAACTTTTGGTCGCGTTCGAATTGGTGGATGAGTTATACAAAAGTCACTCTCCATTTCAAAACTTGAAAATGATAAAATGGTCAATAAATTTTCTGTTCAGATATCTTTATTTGGAGACTAGGAAATTAATTAAACTAATTGTAGAATATAACATCCCTCAAATGTCTCCTGTGTTCAATTTCGCAAAGTAGAACCCTTTCGAAGCAATATCCCACGACAGCTCGTGAATTACCTGACTCCAAGGCTCTATTTCTTGTCGAATATTATTCTTCAGTTCAGGATGCGTTTGAGGACTTGTTTACGTAAACTCTTTCCTAAAAATAATCCCAAGGGGGAAAAAATCTGGAGCGTTCAAATCTGGTGAACGCAGCTGACTGTTAATTTCTGCTCCCCGTGAAATTCATTTGCAGAGCTGAAAATGGAAGGCGTTTGCGGGATGTTAGACTCCACGATTACTTCAAAGTAATTTCCAAAATCCTAAAAGAATACACCAAACGGGAGATTTCTTTATCATTTTATCGAAAAGGTTACACGAGTTTTTAACTGGATAGTGACTTTTGCGCCATTCTGTAGATAAATCGAAAAGGGAACTGGTTGCAGCAGAGATCAATGTACGTAGGTACCGATAATTTTGAATACTTACCAAAGGTTCGATCCAAAATGAAAGAGCTTACAATGCTTCCGTTGTGACATTCACTCTCATTTAATTGTCCATACTTCCCAAAACTCAAGACACATTTGCAATGAAACGTTCCATTCTCTTCTGAAAACAAAATTTACAAATTGAAAAGTGGAAGTTTAGAATAACACTAACATTTTTCATATTAAAAAATGGGAACTTATTTCTCAGTGATTAATTAGTCGTTTATCAACACGTGTGCAGATACATGATATTTGTTACCATAATACTAAAATGGGGAGGCGTAGCTAAAAAGTTAGGAGAACTCACCAGGTACCCAATTGGAGAGGGTTCCCCAAAAGTTTAGTTTATTTGCAATTTTGGGAGACCTAACGATAGATAGAGACAGGATTGTCGAACGTGCCCAAGAATCCTACCAAGAGCTTTATTCCTCAAAACAAGGACTACAAAACAACGAACAGGATACGCAAAACACGAGCAATCAGCTCGAGGGTTTTCCAGAAGTAACCTCGTGGGAAGTGAGACAAGCCATAAAACAAAGGAAAGACTCCTGGACCAGACAACATCACCATTGACTTACTCAAAAAAGCAGGTAAGATCATCACTTGGAAACTGGCCATACTATTCAACCTATGCCTAAAACAAAGTAAAGTCCTGGAAGATTGGAACACTGCAATCATAATGCTTTTATATAAAAAAAGGAAACCCAAAAGACCCCAACAACCACAGACCTACAAGCCTACTCAACTGCATATACAAACTTTTTCACAAAAATCATCGCCAACCGAATCACAAAAACACTAGATGAAAGCAACCACGGGAACATGCTGGCTTCAGAAAACACTACTCGACCATAGACCACCTACATCCGATAAATCAGTTGAAAAAACGGCAGCAGAATACAAGCTACCGCTCGCTGTAGCATCTATCGACTTCAAAAAGGCCTTCAACTCAATGGAAATCCCTATGGTCATGAAGGCCATCACTCTACAACGTGCAGACCCCGTATACGTCAGAATGCTGCAACATACATACAATCATAGCAGCTCCTTTATCTGGCTACATAAAGAATCAGCGCCCTTCCAGCCCCCAAAAGGGATAAGGCAAGATGATACTAGCTCACCCAAACTCTTCACAGTCTACCACGAGATGATCTTCCTAAACTTTGACCGGGAAAATAAAGTAATCCTAATACGGCGAATATCTGAGCAACCTCAGATTTGTAGACGGCATTGCCTTTTTCGCAGAAAACCTACACGACCTCCATTTAATGCTAGATTAACTAAATGTAGACAGCAAGAAAGTCGGCCTACACGTGAATTTCAGCAAGACAAAAATCATATGCAACAATCACGTTGGAAATAAGAACACGAAGAACAAAATCGAAGACGCCAAACAGACGAAAGTAGACTATTACATCTACCTAGGACAATGAATCTCCATGAGACCCTCAAAAGAAGAAGAAATCAAGCGAAGAATCACTCTAAGGTGGCAAGCCTTTGGCAGAGCTAGCTCAACCTTCAAAAATAAGAAGATCCCATTAATCCTAAAAAGAAGGGTGTATTACCAATGCATCCTCCAAATACTCACTTATGGAGCTGAAATATGGAACCTAAGCAAGAGATAGACCCGCAAACTGAGAACCAAGCAACGTGCACACGAAAGAATTATGCTCACATGGAGAGACCACAAGACGGCAAAATATATCTGGGGGAAAACAGGAGTCTGAGACATCATAGAATCTATCAAAGAACTCAAATGGCAATGGGCTGGCCGTGTTGCAAGAATGGCAGACAACCGACAGATAACATGGATCCCCAGAGACCACATGCTCAACCGAGGCCAGCAGAGTACTATGTGAAGAAACGAACAAGACAAATTCAGAAAGTGCTGACTCTGCGACGCACACGATAGGGAAATTTGGCGAATCCTGGGAAAGGTCTATGTCCAATGACGGGTGTTAAAAGACTACTGATGATGATGATGATGATGATGATGATGATGATGATGATATCCCATCAATGTATGTGTATTCAGCTGATCTTTAATTCTAAGTGTCCGCATTTGGTGGTATTGAGAGCGCCTCCTGGGGCCAAACCCTCCAGGTCATCAAAACACTAGCTACGCCTCTAGTTGTCGGTGTGAATATGAAGGACAGCGGGAACTGAGATACACAAAGGCCGAGAAACAGGAAACGCAAAATAATGACGAAACAAGGTCATACAATTATATGAAAAAAGATATTGATTGCCTTCAGCAGAATGCAACTGGACTATAGTCCATAAAAATATAAATCAAGAGGAAAGAAAGGTGATATTAAGTGAATGTAAATGGCCACATTTACTTTGGGCTCTATGTATCTCCAATATGTTGATCCACATAAAACGGTCTGAGGATCGAACAGAGCAGGAGGATACAAAGGTTGATCAAACGTACCTTGGATGCCATATATTGGATATTCCTTCAACAAACACATCGTTTTACACTCAGCTTTTGTAGATACATTTGCCAACACAATGCCTTTCAAATTATCATCAGCAAAACAGCCGATTGAGCTTTTAGAAGCTGCGAGGAAACGAGAACAAGATTAAGGTCATAAGTAAAGGAATAAAATATACAATCGAAAAAGTAATATATTTACGAATAAAGAAAAGAAGAGAAAAGTACGCATACTTCCAGCAATATTTTGTATTGTTTCATTTACTATTTTATACTGATCATCAGTTAGTAGGCAGAAGTTTTAGATTTCAACAGTTTCATCAAACTATTCATCAGTCAAACAGCACAGATCGGAAATTCCCTCTAACATGAAGGACGCGAGTTTGAATCTCACCGAAAGCTTACTTTTTATTCCTGATCTGTGGTATTTGCTTGCTGCTATTGAAGTAACGGTCTGAGTTGAAATTGTGATTAAAAAAAAAAATTTAAAAACTAAGATGAAGGTGAAGAGAAGTCATAGGCCTGGCTGCTGCAGGGTCGAATTCTACTTCATCTTTTTTCCGATTGAAGATGGTTACTGCAGTTTTTGTTATAGTATAATCTATCAAAAAAATATAAAAATATATATTTTCATTATAGATGTGTTTATTACAATGAAATAAGCCCCTGTGAATCTGTAACATAAATTTTCGTACATATGTAAGATTTGTCGGTTTGACCCAGTTGGTAAGAGGGTCGGCTGCAACACACTTGCTCGTGATTCCAAATTACTGTGGTGAAATGTTAATTTTATTTATCTATCAGAATGAAATAAGCCCATTCGTATTTCTAACTTTTAAATTTTCTTAGATCAATAGACTAGTCAATTTATCTCAATTGATAAGAGAGGCGCCTACCAATCAGTTGGCCGTCACGATGAGGTATTATTAATTCTACACGTCAATTTGGTTTGAAGTGACGGGAAATACAAAAAAGGTAATGTTTATTCCCTTAAATTTGGTGAGGATTGTTCTCGTTCTCGTTGCTATGGCAAATAAAACCCAAATCAACTCCAGACTTGGATTAGAGTTTGGCAAAAATTACTACAATGGATTACAAGGAATAGAAATCAAAATAACTGCTTAAAGTATTTATATCAATCATATTATTTTTTTAAATGTGAAGTTGTTTATAGAAATGAATTTAATAATTCAATAATGTATTTATAACAAAGAATGCAAATTCGAAATAACGATTGTAAATTGTTCCAAATTTTATTTGATTTGCTGAAAAATATTGACCGGTAATTGCGATCTAATAGAATATGCCCAAAAGTGATCCCAATAAGCGGATTCCCTGTATTTATGTTATTCCAACCGACTGGGTTGCTATAAAACTGATCAGCAAATTTTTAAATGAATTTGAAAATTTATCAATGTGAAATTACTCGTGCATAGATTGAGTTTCGAAGACCAAATTTTTAGGTATCAAAATACTCAAGTAATAATTTTGCAAGGTTGAAATTCAAACATAATAGGAAGGACACAAGATAACTGTTGGCTTCGAAAATAATATATATTTAATGGTCACTGCCAGCAAATAGTAAACATGGAAAATAGAAACCAATTAATGAAAAGACACGTAAGGCTTTCAATAAATAAGCTCAATAACTCAAAATTGCGTCGCATCTTATATAATATGACCAACAGGCGGTAATTATTCGTCAAAACCAGGATCGATCTATGCACTAAGTATACAATACATCAATGATTTCGTGACTATAAATCATGGGTCGACCTATTGATCGATTTATGTAGGAATATATACAGTATAAGGACAAAGAAAAGTAAACTTTTGGTCTGATTTGTACTCACCAAAAGCAGATTGATATGGTTGGCCAAGGAAGTCAAAACCTAGGGCGATTGATATGAAGCTTTGTTTGACAACGAGACGAATTGTGTTAGCCACAAAGGGTTTTCTGAACAGTCGAGTGACGACACTGTTACCATCAGAGTTTGCCTGAAACTTTAGAAAAATTGTTTGGCTATTGTGAGTTTCCATACTTTTCGTACAATCATCACATAGCGGCAATTGTTCATGCTGATATACAGGTTGCTTAAAAATTGTTAACACTATTGTTATTACAATAGCCTCATTTCCATACAAGTTTCAATCCAGTTCTCGGTTCTATTGTTACATTGTAAATAGAACCTCTGTACAAGAACCTTAAAACTCGATTTTTCTACAAAATAATAGATTTCTGGAAGTTTCTTGGGTATAATGGATTGAAATTACAAATGATTATATTCGAGAAAAGATCTGTTTTTAACTAGTTCAACCAAAGTGAATCTTAACCCAAGTTGTTCCACGTTACGTCATTTTCGATCATAAAGTGACTCACCTGATCGTTGGAAGATGGATTTTGGATATTGCTCAATCTTTACACACGCGCGTACACACACACACTCACACATACATACATACATACATACATACACAAACACACACACACACATATATATATATTTATATATATATATATATAAACAAATTTCATTAAAGACCGTCGACAAGATAGTTTTTTTTAATTCTTAGTTAACCTGTACAAAGTTTTGAATCCAAATTCCGACCAATCCGCAATTGTTATGTCTATATCATCTCTATATGTAATGAATAGTGTTACCTTTTTACGCTGGTTCATTTTTTATCTGTCCATAACATACGGTAGAGCACACAGATATAATCCATTGATCTTAGACAGAGAGAACAATACTTTAATTATAGAGAGCGTCTAGATATTCTGACCCTTGGTAGAAGTACCAACCCATGCGTAAAATATCTATTTGATGGGTACTATACCAGTAATTATATAGAGGAAAGAGTTAACAAACCTCGGTAATATTATTTTCACTGTAGGGGGCCAGGTAGCCGGGACTTGCATCTCCATAGTACAATTCATAGGACTTTACCCACCTGGGGTGGGGTTTCAGAACGCCTATAAATGAAATTAGAAAAAATGAGACTCAGAATCTTTAATTATTTAACATTGTTATATGTCTAGTTTTATAGCTTATTCGAAATTAGAATCAGATGGAGTTTTTCTCATCTGAATTCATATTTCTTTTTCAATTCAACATGAAACGTTTACTGGATCCATGAAAAAAAGCAGATAAGAAAGAATCCTGGCATTTGAAAATGGAACTCAACCAAGAAATTGGCTCACAAACTAAGAACCATACAACGTTCACATGACAGAGTCATGCTTAACATCACATGAAGAGATCACAAGACAGCACATTATATTATGGGGAAAGTAGAGGTCAGAGATATAGAAAAAAAACATTAAAAAACTCAAATGGCGATGAATAAGCCATGTTGTAAAAATGTCAGACATCCACTGGACATCACGATTAATAATGTAGATCCTAATAGATCATATGAAAAATTGTGGCCATAAAAAAATAAGATGGAGAGACGATCTAAGCAAGTTCAGAAGGTATTGTTGCTGCAACGCCCACGAATTAGAGGTCGGTCGAATCTTGAGGAAGGTCTATGGCCAATGATGGACGTTAAAAAGTTGATGATTATAATGTATATAAGATGGTCTTTTTTAAGAAATAAGGACAGTGTTCTGATACACGTGATGGAATTTAATCAAAATAGATTTATTTCTATCGAAAGCACTTCGATAGTCCATAAAATATTGTTCCAGTTTTTAAAATCAGATTTGCTCCAATCAAAAGATTTTTGAACAGAAAATTACGTTTCACGAAGAGGAAAAAGTGTGGAAAGAACATGATAGACGCCATCATAATTCATGGACGATAAGAACAAGGATTACTGTAGCGCAGTGATTAAGAAGCTCGTCTCGCACATCGATTCGCTTGTATAATGAGTTCGATCCTCAATACACGCTCCACTATTATGGCAACTGTGTAACATTAAGTTATGCCGAGGAAATATCTTCTAGGATGTTTCGCCATGAAATACTGATTAGCAGACTAGTCTCACAGGTTGTTACTACTATTGTAAGTTCGCTCTTCTTGAAGCTTACTAAATGAAGCTTACTAAATTCTTAATTGGGCGTCTGGCGTAGAGCGATGGTTAGCAAGCCTATGCAGGAAAGAACATGCTCTTTACTGTTTTATTGAGTGTGTCACCATACTTGTTAATCTAATTCAGTGGTTAAATCTATATCATAACGATCCAATTTCTGTATGTTTGTTACCGTAATACGACAAGTCGGTACGTCGTAGCAATACTGTTAAAATGCTCTAAATCGGAGGATAAAGCAATTTCCAGTCCAATTATCAATTTAATAATAATAGCGCGGTGTCTGCGTTTGCGCACATCTCTATAATCTTTACTGAAATGATCCGATTTCTGTATGTTAGAATGTCTGACCTATGTTGGAAACTGTAGGTCTCGATCGTCCTTATGGCCATCGGCGACTGGAGCAGAAATAATAATGTACTGAGAACGACCTTTTAGCGAGTATAGAACAAAGAAGATTATAGTCAATACACATCATTGAAAAATCCTCCTCAGACTTCGATTACGTACCTCGTGTCCGTATACCGGTCACGACGTACAAACTAGGCAATGCTACCTCCACCCATTGACCGTTTGCAGACGTTGGTTCCCAAGCACTGCTCATTGTCGGAAAGATGTGAACTCTGACAACAAAAGAGAACAGTTACTAGTTTTAAATAATCATTCAAATCGATAAAGAAAATTATCAAGAAACTGAAAGAAAATCATTTTATTTTCGTGTTGAAATACTATACGAATGTTTTGTCTGCATTTTTTCTGATCTATATTGTTAAAAAAAAAAGAAAGTTGATGTCGAAAACCAATTTTTATTAAATTGCAATCGAGAGGGTCATCAAGTGCTTCTGTTATCAATGAGAAAAAACAAGAAAATGTGTAAAAATTTGACGATTCAACCCATCACTGCAATTTCAGTGATTCGATTTTCGATATAGATAAGATTTTTGTTTGAATCTCTAAGATAAGCCGTTGTCATTTATAATCATAATCATTGATTCATTCAGACTGGTTTTCTCGTCTTCGTTGTCTTTATCACATCGTTTCGGTTGCTTTAACCTCCGGCCTTCTTCTAATCTGAATTCCTGAAACTTGTTTTTGTATAACGCTCGAATAACAGTGGCACAATGACGTACATAAAAACTGATGAGGAATTCACTCCCATTTCTAAAGCCTAACTTCGGTCGAATTGTATTGCTAAAGTTTGCAAATCCCATTTACAGAAGCTCCTAAAAAACGAGTTGAAATGGAACACGTGTTTTGTTTTTTTTTAATGATATTATATGGAGAAATGAATTCTGTTTTATTTAGCTTCTAGACTTCAATGCCGCAAGGGAGTTTGATCCTAGCGTAGCCAAGCTTGTTTTCACATATTATTTCAGACCAATTCCCACGCTTTAGTTATCTTCATAATTACGTTTCGGTCGCCGTGTGAGATACGTACTGCTTAAAGACAACAGAGACGAAGGAATGGGTTCTAAAGAATCAATTGTATATAATACAAACCTGGCTGCTGCAGGGTCAAACTCCACTTTTCCTCTTATTCCGACTGAAGATAATTTTTGTATTGTATATTGGTTAAATTCATACGTATATAAGGCCTGTCTATTTTGTTCAGAAGGTAAGAAAACCATCTTACAATCACGTAGTCGTGATTTCAAATCACGGTTAGAAATTGTTAATTTCATTCATCGGTTTGGTTTAACGTAACGTAATAGTCAAATAGTGAAGAGTTTACACCCCTAAATTCGTTCTTATTCTTGTTAATTCCAACTTCGTTTGGAGGATAACGAAAGAGGAATCTTTACAATTTGGCAAAAATTACCAGTAGCATCAAGTCTTACCTAAGATCTGTGGTTGCGAATGATGTCTGTTTAGAGGTGAAAATGTAGTTAGTTGGCTGAATACTGTCAGCATAGCCTCCTGAAATAAGAGCAAAAGTCGGTGTAATTGTTTTCAATAATATCAGTTCCAACATTTCCTCTATCATTATTATCAGTTTTTGACTAGTAGCTAATGTAAATTTGCCCGGGCCTCCAATGGAGGGGCGGGGAGTTTATGAACAGTAACAGACCTACTGATTTTCTACGAACATTATACCATGACAAATCTCACTAAATATTGGAGGGAGTCTCTCAAGGAGCTGTAATCCCTGCCTGGGCCATCAAATCACGTGCTAAGATTTTCAAATCTCCACTCAATAAATTTATGGACCCCAGACTTTAGAAACATCTGCCCGTGGGCCCCCAGTAATACCTTTATGTGTTCCGGGGTTCGGCCTCTGCCCCTGGTAGGGAACCACTACAATAGATTTGGAGAGGGACTCAAAGAGCCAAGGAATCGAACCTGCAACCGATAGGATAGCTGCTTCAACGTAGCGTTGCTCTTACCATTGAGCTAAACAGCCGCCAGTAATGCAATGGTCAACAAGCTAGTTTTGCAGACGATTACCATTGTAGTGAGTTCGATTCGAATTGGGTTGTCCATACTTTTGGTCTAATTTAGGTATGATAAATAACAAGGGATGAGTACTTACCTAATCACAACAGTTATGGTGGTGGCACGTAAACAATAAGATAACATTTCAGCAATATCTGGAAATATCTGACGCATGCGTACACGCTACCTTGAAATCCTACCATGTTTGTTGGTGGCCAATTAATTCAGCTCAATCCACAGAAAGATACTCAGATCTGCACCATTGCATAACTCCTCGATAAATCCCCTTCATCTTAGTACCTCCGTTCTGTTACTCACTCTGAATTTTCTATTCAACCTTTATGCTGTCCTCAACATGTACTTCATTAAGTATTTCATTACTTCCTGCGATTCCTTATTTAAAAGAACGCGTTCTGGTTTCTACAAACAAAACTGTCGGATTACATAGTTATCGTGGGTGTGTGTGTGCGCGCACGCGCATGCGCACATGCGATCCACACGGTTCTCAAAGTGGGCACTGCGACTCCTCCGGACGCTGCAGCTGGCTCCCAGGGATTCCAGGAGTATTCAAAAATTCTGATGATTCCAAGCAATCGCAATCTAATGCGCTGATGTACAATCATGATAGAAAGCGACATCTAACAGTTCCCCCAGTGTTGAACTTCACCGTTTCAACATTGGATGGCCCTCAGCCTATAGACAAAGTTTCCCTTTTAGAACTGTCAAACTTTTTGACACATCTCTGCAGCCTCATTGAAGATTGAATCAAGCATCCCACTAGAAATTATGATTATCATTGAAAGAAAAAAACAAATGTACAACTTCTTAATGAATTTAAATTGCGTGATTCATTATTTCTTTAACCTAACTAACCAAACCACTTGAACGTAAACACAATTGTTCTGTATTTTCTGATTTGAGGGGCCGTGAAAAATTTTAATACTGTACGGACACCATGATTCTAAGAGGTTTTGGAATTGCAGCCTTAAGAGACTTATCAGGAAACATTTCATTATTTGTTTTGAAAACGAGAATATACGATGATGATTTTAGAAATGCACTTACCCGTAGAGAAACATGAAGTCTTCAACTCTGTTTTCTGATTGTTAGGCTGCAGTTTGTACGTTGATTTTTCCGTCACTCCCAATTTGGCAAGCTCATCGCAGGAATCGGACAGCGAAGCGTTTGGATCTTAAGAAAGCCAGTAGCAAGCTCCACAATGTTATGACGGCGCAAATCTTATAACTTCAATTCTTTAAACAATTCACAAGCATAAACATACAGTACACATTTATAATTATAATCATTATAAAATCCCTATCTGTGAAGATTTAGAGCACTCTACTTATATGATACGCAATAATATAAAATAGAAATAGAAAAGTATCGTAAAAGGTAAATAACAAAAATTCAATAAAACAGAGCTTGTAGTAGTTAATAATTTTATTATATTAGTATCACATTACAACTGTATGAAAGTGCATTTTCTCATTTCCTTTTTTTTATCGTTAAATTAGGCAAATTGATCAACAAGCTTTCATATGAAATTTAAGAAACAATCTTTTTTCTGATTTTGTGTACTCTGTTTTTTAACAATTGATATTGTTATTATTGATTGTATATCTAATATTTACCCTTTTTAGAAAGTTATGATTAGATCGATTTAGTAAGAATTGAACAAAAAATCGTTTGTATATTCATTACTATCTGAAAACTCGTCCCACGGGCGTTATATTCAGCTATTACACACACACACACACATATATATATATATATATATATATATATATATATATATATATATATATATGTGTGTGTGTGTGTGTGTGTGTGTGTGTGTGTGTGTGTGTGTGTGTGTGTGTGTGTGTCAAACAGAAATTAAGAGTCAAGTTTTGCATTATATTTACATTATAGATAGAGACCCCTCTAAAACGTTTTTTAAAACATTTCAAAACTTAATTTAATTGTAATTTAAGAAAAAGTCACCTTTACTATTGACCTCTTGAAGAGTGTGTTTCCCTACGCTTTATACCCCTCAAACATATTACATAAGATGATATTTATATGGGCGAAAAAATGGGTTCCACTTTGACATTATACTTACATTGTAAATAGAATCCCCCTCTGCACTCCTTTAAAAGAATATTTTTCCGGAGCCCTTTTGTTTTAATCCTTCCACTAGATCCATTGAGTAGGAGTGTTAAATTTGGTTGGGATACACTCGTGTTTTGGTACTTTTTAGCGTGGCAGATAAACACATGAACAAATAGACACCCCTCACTCTGTTGATATATATATATATATATATATATATATATATATATATATATATATATATATATATATATATATATATATATATATATCAACAGATTCACTGCCATCTTTTTTATACATTCTAGAGGTTGTTTCTCAAACGACGCAACTGTATTTTTGGTGACTTCCATTAAACTATTCCGAATCTAAAAACAATTTTTAAAGACACTAATGATAAAAAAAATCACATTTTTACTTTACAATCTCTCTCTCTCTCTCTCTCTCTCTCTCTCTCTATCTATCTATCTATCTATCTATCTATCTATCTATCTATCTATATATCTATCTATATATCTATCTATCTATCTCTGTGCGTGCGTGCGTGCGTGCGTGCCCGTGCGCATGATACTCACCTGCCTCATACACTGAGAATAGATTGTTGCCCCCACAAGGTTGATTAACGAAACCTGGACAGGATTGGAAACACCATTCAGTAGATGAATAATTTTGCCAACTCAAAACATCGTCCGATTTCATACAAAAGCAACAAGTGATGTTGACAGCGGCCATTGAAAATTCTTGACCGCGACAGAATTCTAAACATTGGGTGGCTGTCATTGTTGGGCTAGTGATGCTGATAAGTTGTTGCTTACTCAGTAATGTAGCACAACCTTTATAACCTGAAGTTATAAATACACGCTCAAGATTAGAAGGTTTGTGTTTGTTATTAATTACTAAACTGAAATGAATACATGAAATTATCTTTTACTTCAAGAAGTATTTTTATTCAGTCGTGTGAATTGTGAGTGCGGCGTATACCAAATCATCAATTTCAAAGTTTCCTCTATGTCTCAAAAACACATCGAATTTGGCAAGAGGTTACCCACGGAGACTCACGGTGCCCCGGATCCCCAGCTGTACGGGTTCACTTCGCTCATCCATGATGGAACCCTTTTTGATACCCGAATATAAATCCTAGATTTAGCCTTACCGTATACATAGTTCCAAAAACCCATTTCCTTCACTGCTTATATTTTTACAGTCCATCCAAAAAAGTATGATAAGCTGTTTCATATAGCAATGTTATTCTATAACTTCTACTCTATAAATCTAATCTTATTAACATCCTAGATTTTGTTCGGTCAATTTAAACCCTTCTTTGTGTTTTTAACTACTTTCAATGCTAATGTTTGTTTATTTTTTATTTTTTCGCTGACGTATGTAGATGAAAAATAGAACAATGTAGATTCTCCACAGACAGAGTAGCGTAGCTAAAAAGCAGGGATTAGTCCGAGCAGTTTACAAGAAACAAAATGAGGACAGGGTGCAAATTTCACAGGGAGAACGTTCGTTACGTAATTAAGATCATTTTGTACTTATTAGGTAAAGTAGATAAAATGTTGTTGTCAACAGGTTACGGACGATCCATTTTGAGTAAAGTCTAAAAATGGTGACAAGGAATGTGATGGGACCCAGTTAATTGGCAAGGGGCGCAGTTGGTGGGCGATAAAATGGAAAAAGACGGCACGTATCGGTTTGCAGGTCAGGCTCTTGAAAATTTCCATGCCCTGTGGTATTATTTGCAAGGCAAGGAGGTGTTGAGAACTCCAGATCGGAGTTGCCGAGATACAAAGGTGGCAGTAATGGTTTCGTTGGCTGAACTGGACTGATACGCTTGGTATATGTATTATCAATCATTATTCTATCGCCATTTTGAACTTCATCTTGCTAGACCAAATTTCGATTCAAGTTAATGATGACTCTCAGAAAATGTTTCTGTATTTATTGCATACAAATTATTTACTATTGATTTCTGCTGAATTTTCCCTCTTGAAATGCTATTTTGGGAACGTATTTGTATTTTCCCGGAGGAAGGGGTTTGTGTTCATGCATCTCCTTCTGTGACCTGTTCTGAATATCAAAAGTGACCGACCCTTTCACCAGGACTATTCTACTGGCTACTTTTTTACATGAACTTGTTAAACGATTCAAATTTTGCTCGTCTATGAATTTCCATATAAAACTTACCTGAAAACTTCTCGCAAATGAAATACTCCTTGCTTGTACTGCTGGTTGGTTGTGAATAAGTATTGCTCGTGGTTAATGTCAACTGGTTGAAAGAGTTTGGTATATCTGCCTCCGGCTTGATGATCTTGCCTGTAGCAGCCACCACATATGACCCTCGATTAAATGTTTGCACGCCGACGAAGAATTTTCCGGAAGACCAAATAGTTGGAACTGAGTTGACCATATCCACAATGAATTTCCTCGCCATTGGATTGGTGGGAAAACTTAACACTGCCGATTTCGAAAAGCATGTCTTTCTGGCTTCAGAAAGTGTATTTGGATGAGTAGAAAAATAGTAGCAGATACCATCTTTACCAACCCATCCAATTGGACAACTGCTGTCGTCTAATAAAACAATGAAAAACTAGAGATAAATATTCATATTCAAACAAAACGCAGAAAATTGTAAGTTTTTTTACAAGGGTCTGGTATCAAAATTAAAAGCAGAATTGTCTTATCAAAAGCCAGGTGGCATCCGATTCTTAATATATTAGTTGAAGAGATATTTATCCGACGGGATTTTTAAAAAAACAGGAAGGTTGCATATTATTTGATCTGCATACATAATCGTACAAAGTTTACAAATTATATTTGTTATCTAATCTGGATATATATCATATGACTGAGATATTTGTTATTTAACCGGAATATAAAGCCAAAAAAAATCTCGAATAATGATACTTGATATTCAATGATAATACTTGGTATTCAATCTGAACATATAACTATACCAATTATACAGACGTTGAGATTTTATACTTGATAATGATTGATAATTCACCTGGATATTTGATGTCTGATTTGGAAATGTAATCGCACTCGATATTCATATGATCTTCACGGTTTCATCTCGTGGAAATTTGTATATCGTTTTTTTAATCTTACAATGCATCAGCATATAAAGCATAGGCAGAGCTTCGGATTGGGGGTCACGAAATTTCAAGCTCTACCCCTGGTATCAAAAATGAGGATTACTCACTCTGGAAAAGGTGAGTAGACACATTCTTTCAGTCGATAAATTTGTAAAATCTATGCTATTTGGATTTGGTGGTAGGGATTTGCAACTAATTTCCTCTCATAGCTTCATTTGTATGAGGGTGCATCAATAGGTTCGTAGCCTGAGACGTAGTTATTAGCTGAATTTTTATTTGAAATTTTCACTGTATTATGTGCGATCAATGCAATTAATATTCACCACTTAATTTCTCTCTCCCACTCTCCCTCTCTCGCTCTTCCCCCCTCTCTCTCTCTCTCTCTCTCTCTCTCTCTCTCTCTCTCTCTCTCTCTGATGTGGAACTTTGATTCCTTTATTGAATCAACAAAACACGAAAGACAGAAGTTTACCTGCTTGACCACATTGTTGTAATTCGCTTGAATTCGTCGTCGAATTCCACAATTTGTAGGTCGCATTCAGGAATATTCCATTGATAGCCAACTGCGAACAATTAGTGGCCAAACCGGAATTGTCTATACAAAAATGAATCAATAATACAACAATGAGCAAACGGAGAACATTTAAACGCAACCCATATTCTACAATTAGGATCGGTACAAAACCGTTTAGGAAACTTACCATAGCACATCGAGACTACAATAAGGTGACATTCGACAAATTTTTCAAACGACAAAAGGATTTATGATTACAGGAGTTCACTGTGTTACTTAATCTTTATCAAAAATGTAATGTTTTCATGATGTTTTGTTTAAATACTAAGTGAAATCTGTCCCTCCTATTAATAAATCACCGTAGTCGAGCGTGTTGCAGAACTAATTATCTGAAATACTATTTGAAAGTATCTTTAAAAATAGATCTTGAATCTGAAATTATCTCTAAAAAATACTAACACTACATTTAAGAGTTGTTGGTCCAAAATTACCAAAGCAACCCCCCCCCCAAAAAAATGCTATCAAAAGAACAAAAGACGTTTTAGATGGTTCTATTGGTGCAAATTTCCAAAATTGAAGCCCAAAAAATGTTAACAAGAGCGTCCAGAGACAAATATGCACACACTCAGACGAGCAAAGAGAGTAGAATCTGTAGCACACATAGCTGGTTGGTCGGACAGACCATTGGTGGGGCTACACTCATTCGATTTGCTTTAATTTTTGTTGAATAGTAAGTTTTGTTTTTTAATTGATCAAATGGGAAATTAATTCGTTCTTTACTATACATACTTTATTCTAAAGCTGAAAGTGTGCATATTCTAATGTTTTATATCTTGCTTCACGTAACTCAAGAAGCCGCCCAATTAGGCCACATTGATCAATTTCTGCGGTGTCCCAAATAACCGGAATCTACTAGACTAATCTCTATTTGTTGCCCATTGGATGACATAGACAAATTGCATCCACGAATGAAAGATAACGTTGTTGTTAATCAGGAAATTTTTAAAATAAGATATAAATTCATTATCAGCAGATGACCGAAATTTCCGTCATTGCTACGCTTTTGAAATTTATGATTCTTTGAGATTTATGGCAACTCGGTCCTATCCGTGAGTCAAAGCTTATATCTTGCAATGGATTACTTGCAATGGACAGGAGCTTTCATCTTTCAATGGATATCAATTACTTATCGCTGCCTGCTGCAGTTAATGTGTTATTTGAAAAATACTGTTGTAAAAAAAGACACAAAAAACACAACATCAAATAACATAGTCGTTGTTTGATCTTTTTTATGAATTCGTTCACGGTCGAGATATTATGAAATTGATTGATGAACGTGAAAAGTTATTATTTGTGGTACTTACCAAGTCGATGTAACGCCCACGTGTCTTGCGATCCACACAAGAGGAGGTTTTCGGAAGGACAAGGATTTTGGCATCTTTTTTTGCTAACTGAGATCAATGAACCGGTGCTGTTGGTGCAGGCACATGACTTCTGATTCGTTAACGAATAATCGAAATTCCTGCCCAGGCACAATTGTTTACACAAATTTACACTGACCAAATTCTCTGACGTCACCAGGAATGTTATGTTTGGAGGTAAAATGGCTGGTGTTTGAAAACAACCTTGATAATCTGCAAAGTAGGATATAATTGAATTGAATCCATAGATAACCCTTGTCTGAATTAGTTAAGAGTGTTTTAATCATTATATGTGATTTTATCTATAGTCTATTTTGTCTGTCTTCGTTGCCCCAAAACATGGTGGCACATCAGCCACGGGGAGATAATCCCTAAATATAGGACATAGCGAGACATGTAGGATATGGAAATGAGCATGCATCACAGGAACTAGTTTCTACATTCCCGAACAAAGAACTCCTGAAGAAGACCGGAGGTTATACAGCCGAAATGTTGTGAAAAAATGAGCAACATAGACGAAGAAAACACTCTAACACTCCAGATAAACAAACAAATAAAGTGAAATATTCAACTCAGTATTTAGATGTGGCATATTATCAATCAAGGTACAGAATGGTATAACAGTTACCAGCACAGAAAACGGGACGAGTTCGAATCTTAGCTGAGGCTGCTTATATTCACTTCGCCCCAATACCTTTTGGAAAAGCACAAATTCACTTCTATCTGCTCTTTCTCCGATCAGCCGATATCTTGATGAAACTTCTTGTCACTGGCATGACAAGGTGGTAGATGGAGTAGGAGCAAAAAGCTGCTATTTCACAAAAGTATCTCACCAGCCCTCTTTCACGGTCGCCGTCAGCTGCCTGGTCCCATTCTCTTTGATCTTCCCTACGGTCTGGATGATGTGATATTTTGCAAAAAAAAAAAAACTTGCGCAAGGCGTGAAGAATCTATTCGGCCAGTCATTGTGAATGCTGTCATTCTGTACACAAGCTCATTCAATGATGTCTCGTTGCCCATTGATAATCCCAACACATATGTCCAGTAAGTTCCTCTCTGGTTGTCTGTCCAGTTACATCAAGGCCATGCCACTGGTTCTCAAGATATTTGAACAGGCCCTAGGAAAATGAATCAGCAGTTTTTAACGTTTTCCAAGGCTCGGCACCCCTTTCAAAATATTTATCGCACCCCTTAATAGTGAGCCTAAAAATTAATCAAATTAAAAATTGAAGCTCATATTTCTTTTAAATAAATAACAAAATGTTAAGATTGTTCAGACGTCGAAATTAAAGGCTTGTATCAAGGTATTACTAATAAAAAAAACATTTGATGCACAGAATGCTTTTCCTCAATTAACTTTTAAATACATGGCATTCTACTGCTTAAAATTGTATGCCACCCTCATCACGTACCGCACCCCACTTGCCTTACGCACTTCTTTGAATGTGTTCTCCCAAGGCTAAGAACCACAGAAATGAAGAGTGTGACTAGAAGAAACTTAAATGCAAAGTGTCCATTTTTACCTTTTGTTACTTGACACAGGATGTAACCAAGCTTTTCTTTTGTTTTTGTGGGCTTATAGCTTGGTTTAAGCAAAGCCAAGTGATGCCCTCCAGTAGTGCGAATGGCTCCTGATTGGTTATTTGACAACAAGTTACCATCGACCCAGTTATAGAAACCTTCATATATTTCATCGGATCCACCAAGCCAGACGGTTTTCTCACGAGTCAATGAGTAATAAGCTGAAATGAAATAATTTGGGCGAAAAGAAAAACATCAATCAATAAATGACCAGAATTGTGCGCGAATACACGTTTTGCAATCGGCGAACAAAGGAAATTTATTTGCACACAAAGCATTTCAAATTCTGTAGTTTGCTTATTGAGTTGTTTTTTGTTTTGTTTTGTTTTTCCATTTAAAAACATTGATTCATAATGACGAATTCAAAAGTGCACGTATACTTTTGTCACAGGAGACAGATTTGCACAACAAAAGATTTTTCCGCACATGGACTACAAAACACTTGGAGGAAAATTGATATTGAAATGAAATAAACGAAGTTTCCCTTTTGTATTGATTTTGACTAGTATTTACCTTCATCTTATTTTTAGTTGTTCTTATCACAACCCCTACGTGCACCGTCACTCTATGCAGTAAAAAACAGTGCATATTTGATTCAAAGAATAATCTCCTAGTGAAATTCGAACTCATGTCCATCTTGATATAATGACTACTTAACTACAGGGACTTTCATGGTTAGAATTAGTTTAAATGTTAATTTTTAAACCTACACTTTACACCGAATATTCGTGACATGTTCGTCGTTTTTGTTGAGGTACGAGTAGTATTATTAGTGACAGACAGCGTTGGATAGACGGTAAAAACAAATAAAAAATTAAGATGAAGGTAAATAATAATAACAATTGATACGCATCAAATAATAATAATGAAAAAATAAAATTGAATCAGTTTCAATCAGTCAAGATGTTTATCAAAAGACGAAAAAAAACAAAACAGATTTAAGAGCTGAAAAGAAAAATTTAAAATGGTTCAAAGCATTCAGAATTGTACAAACATGAAAATTAAAAACATATATTCCTGTCATCAACAATTCATACATCTAATCTTATTTTGTTGTCTGTTATAATAATAAGAATACTAATTAATAAAGAGACGCAATGCTTGATTTATAGAATCAGACGACTTAAGACAATTTTTATCATCCCGGAAATTTACACGCTTGAATATAAGCTAACATCTTCTTGAAAACCGTCAACCAAAACTATCATCATCATCATCATCATCATCATCATCATCATCATCATCATCATCATCGTCAAAAACAGCATAGGTTTCTCCAGTTTTTGAGTGGGGTCGGCTAGCTATCTGTGTATTTGTAGCACGTACAGACCACGCCAATGGAGCTAGAGGGTTGAAAATTTAAGCATTTACTTCTTATTATGTCTAGAAAAAACGCTTTTGGTTTTTCTTCTAATTCCACCCAATCTACAATATGAGTTTATGCTAAATTGACCCCCAGTTTGTATCTGACAGTTTTCACGCTTAGGGTTTGAAAATCTGGACTTTTCAGTGATCATTCCCAACAAAATGAGAGAGAAGTAGCTTATTCATTGATCACCCTTTTTTCCAATTTTTTCATCGATTGTCTTCATCATGGCATGCTGTCAAAAGACGTTGATCACATGACGACTTCTACCGAGTGATCAACCAGACCCGTTTTAACAATCAGTGAACATCTAAAAAGACAGTAATACATCGGCATCAATTCAGATATCACACATGGATGAATCAAAAGAATAATGATTAAATTTCGATGAATAAAACTTACGTTTGATTGACTTAGTAAGAAACTCAAGTTGTTGATCGTCTCTGATCGATGCTAACGTACTTCCAATTGAGACACAAAAGTTTTGAGCTTGAACCCAGGTCTTTGTTTCGTTAACAAAAAGATAACACTCGTCGTTGAAACTGATCCATGGCCTCGTATCAGCTGGGCAAAGGCCGATTTTTCCTTTAAAAACAAAAATGAACACGGAAATCTATATTAAGAACAAGATTACAGGAATACATTAGCTTATTAAGTTCCTATACGCAACTTAAAAAGTATGACTACCTCCTAACATCACAAAGTAATTGTGCCAGAGATAATACTACCTCGTGACTTTCAGAAATGTTATGCAAAATTGCGTTGATTTGAGATTATGATAAAACTGAACGAAAAATATACTTTTTTTTGCAAAATATTTACCTTGAAAGTTACAATTTCTGCGTCCATTTTCAAGTACGTAAACTGTTGGAGTTGATATTCCCTCAAAGAGGAGATCTTGGCAGGTATTAGCAAATCTTTTATATTGGTCTGTCAAGAAAGTAATATCAGGTTTATGGTCAATTTCATTGCACTCAGATTTATTGCTAAGATTGGAAAAAAATATTTTTTCGCAACGTCCTCATTAATATTTCAAAGTTCTACAGATGAGTTATACGAGGTGTTGCCCAAAAGTTCGAAGAATTTGAAATTATTTCCATCTCCATCTCGTACGCTTAATACTTTTGATCAGTGGATATTCACAGAAGTTGTTTGTTACAGTATGAATCGGATACAAAATTATTCCAGGAAAACAAGTGGTTCATTTGTTCAAGCCGAAAAGAGTTTATTTCAACTTTACCTACATTATCACATTTGGCAGCTATAAAAACTAAAGGTTGCATATATATATATATATATATATATATATATATATATATATATATATATATATATATATATATATATATATATATATATATATATATATATATATGTATATATCCTCCGCTTCTAGGAAGTTCGCTTTACGCCTCTTTTTTGCTGCAACGAAAAAATGGCGAAAAGTGAAAACAGTGGACAGCATTTGTTTTACAGTGAGCTTTTATAGAGATAGTGCATACGCCCTACCCCTCTCTTCACCACCCAATTCTCTTGCCAAATATACCATCATCGCCATTAATTCTTTCTCTGCTTTACACCATTTCGGCTTTTTCTACGTCTGAAGATTTTTCCAAATTGATTTAACATGGACACCGATGCCTGGTTGAAGCCTATGGCTGTTTCACAATGAAACTATGGATTCTTTGCAAATCAAAGCTTGACTTGGTTGCTAAAAAATTACAATACGATCAGCGGTCGAGTATAAAAAAAAAAGGTCTTGGACGAGTGAAGTTCATTTTCACACATCTTGCTTCAATAAGAGAAAAACTGGCTCTGAAGTTGCTACCAAAAAACGAAATAGCTTATGCGTATCCCGACAGAACATCCCCCCTCTTTCCACTGACCAATTTGCTTTTTTAGAAGTTTTTCTTTCGGTCCATTAATTCAGGACAGCCAATTGCAAATTTTTGGATACGGCCATCTAAAAGCTCTTCATAAACTCCTCAGCCAAGCAGGATACAGTGCGAACCGTTGAGAATGACTACCTTAAGATTATTCTTTTGTGGGAGATACGGAGTGATGTAACGGTTATCTGCACAGAAAACAGAACCAGTGAACTGAGTTCAAATTCTGACTGAAATTGTTCATGTTTACTCAGTATGTTCATGGGAAAGGCTTGAATTCACATCCCTGCGCTCTGTCACATCACTGTATATATTGACAAAAAATGTCTTGTCTCTGGCATGCCAAGATATTTGATGGAGGAGAGAATGGGCGTGTGGGTATTTGAGATCATTCTCCCATACCTACCGCTAAATAAAGGACAACAAATTTTTCAGCCAACGTTTTGAAGGTCAAAATAACCAGCGAAAACTCCGCCAAATTTAAGAGTGGAGAGGATTAACTTATTATCCACGACAGACGGTGAAGTGTAATAGATATCCTTTCAAAACCCTTGTACATTGTAAGATAATCCATTGTAAGATGGAAGCCTTGACTCACAATAGAGCTGAGTTGCTATCGATGACAATAAAATGGAAATTTCATTAAGTTTGTCATAAAACAGAGATGACGGAAATTCCCGTAATTCGCAGTTTATGGGTTAAATGAAACGGCCTAATCGTGTTGAACACACCGGTACGATCACCGTAGCCCGGTCAGTAGCTAGATGGGTGACTATCACCGTGTAACGTGAAAAGCCCCCCTCTCTTGGCAATCTGGTTCATCCTCCAATGGAGGAGACCGATCTCTGCACTACGCTTGATAATGCAAGCCAAAAGACCCCTATTCCCTCCCTCCCCCTGAATAAACTGGCCTAGCTTTTGAAAAAAATCATCGGAAAAAAATATTTGTTCTATATTTTATGCTGTTTTCATGAAGTATTGTTATAAAAGAATATATGTATGCTCGTCCCTGTCAAGGTTGGTAATGGGCGTGACAACTTTTTACAATTAGACAATGGGCATGACAACTTTTTAGAATTATTAATGGATGATAACGATAAGAAATGAATGAATGAATTGGTTAAGTGCAGTCTTGTCGTAAAAATGTCATGGAAATGTAGTACTTACCCACTTTGTAAGCGGCGAAAACTGGATACTTGCCACATAGTTGATTTGGTTGAGCTTTGCATGTATCCGTTGCGCTACAAGACGTCTGATTGTTCACATTGTTTGAACAATAACAACGATACATCTCCAACAAAGCATATTTTTTCAATCTTCCTCGACACAATTCAACGCACATATTCACAGTCATGTCGATACTTGCAGTGACGGCTCCTGATTGGGAAGTGTCGTAGTAGCAGCCGGAAAATGCTAAAAAGAGAAAAAAAGAATTAAGGCGCCATTATCATCGGCAACCCTTTAGCGTCGGTCGTTAGAAATAGGCTCTCTCCAAGATTCACTAGACCCTTCATCATGGGCGTCGCGGAGCCAATACTTTCCAAACTTGTCCAGCTCGTTACGCCATTTTATTTTTTGTCGCCAATAGTTTCGCATATCATCTCTTGGGATCCACTGACATTCTGGAAACATGATCAGTCATTTACCGTTTGAATTTTCTAGTAGATTCTATTATATATCTGAGTCCTGTGTTTTCTCTGATGTACTGGGCTGTATCGTGATCTCTCCACGTGATGTTGAGCAAGACGTATCGAACATGTGAATCAGAATGAGAAACTTACGATATCAAATTGAATTCTATTTAGAAAAGTCTTGCTGATCACTGTGATCCAGTAGAGTGTCCGCCTCCAGTTCGGTAGATGGTGGTTCGATCCACCACTGAGTCACACCGAAGACTTGAAAAATAATGCTCAATGCCTCTCCGCAAAGTGCACAGCACAAGGACTGCGATTGAGGAACCTTTCCCAAGGGCTAAGGTGTTAAGGCCAAATCACGTTGGATACACAGGTTTCCATAAGTTCACTGCTTAATCTACGTCGAGCCTGGTCAGTCCCTAGATGGATGACTATTGGTGAATACCAGTTTCAAGTAAAACGAAACTTCGATTGGCCTAGCAAGCTGTAAGTGGATCTTACTAACTATTGCCCAAACATACCTCACCACGTGACACCTTAGTTGAGGATGTAAAAGGAGAACAATGATACATACACCAGTTTCCTTGTCCCGAGCCAGAGTTTCCTCCAAGATGAATACTTGAAAGGAAACCTGGAAATGTTGATCAATGAATATTGTATAGAACTTTCCTTTACATCGACCCAAAAGCCTTTCTGGAACCATAGATTTCAGCCCTCTAAAAAATTATACTAAATAAATTTTTGCGGTGCCTATTTGGTTCTGGGATATAAAAAGGGTTCTGTATTGACAGTCGCCAGCCCTTTCTCTTGCTTGGACTGTGAATCCATTTCTTATTATTTAGGTTGTGGACATTTTGACGGATAGATTTTGTCATGATCATCTTAAATTAAATAATGACTTTTATGCTAACATTTCAGTGATTCAATCCATTCACAGTGCACATTTTTGTCAAAATTTTACTGAGTTGACTTTATTTTCCCAGCCTAAGAACAATGACGGGTTCAGACTTCCGTTTAAGACAAAAAAAGTCAAAGTTCAGAGTGATGGATAGAAAGAGAAGGGAAAAGAGAGACAGATTCTAATTCAACGTCATCAACCAACCATACAAAAAGAGGAGAGGGAGAGAGAAAGGAAGAGAAAATGAAAAGTTATGGACGCTTGATTGAATAAGATGGTGTCGCTAAACATATTATTTTAATTAGAATTTATTACTTTATCTTTCTTTCTCTTATCATTACCCTGATTCTTTTTTTTTTTTTTTTTCATTCATTCTCTACTCTTCTTAATAAGCACTGAGGACCGCACATGATAGAAACTTGATATGTTGCACACACACTCCTCTCAATGAGTGAGGAAATTCTGTCTTTATTTTAAAAAGATTGGCTTAGTGGCTGAAATAGTTGCGTTCAGAATGTTGAACCTTGTTTGGCCTTGAAGCAGTCAGTTTTGTTCTCTTTTCCAAATTGAATTCCCATCATCAATTGACTTAAACAGTAAGTGTAACAAACATTGCATTTGATGTGTGACCATGACACTGTAGCCCATGGGTCACACTTCCATAAAATTTCATTGAAATTCTTTAAAAACATCTGGACTTATTATGTGGACAAGCAGACAGACAGACAGACAGACTAACTCCAGTGAATACATATACCTCTTCCAATTTCGTTGGCTAGGGTAAACTAGGGCACCGAACCCCCTAGGCAGCAAACGCCACCAATCGAAAAGTATGGTACTAATGAAAGGCATATGAACAGGATACTAAACAGTAATTTTTGATTGGTACATACCTGAATCTTTTTCGCATATAAATGCGTCATATGAATTGTAGGTCTGCCATGTTTTGGTAGCTGGGATCCACGAAACAGATTCATAGGTCTTGTCAGTGACTTTGTTATAGGATACCGGTTGGCCATCCGACCAGCGAAAAACACCAAGCTTCTGTACATTGGTGAGCCCAATCCACCATCGGGATATACTCTTGAAGACGTTGATCTTCTGGATCATTTCGAACAAACGAGACTCTTCGTCAGCGTCATTGATCGATACGATGTGTGCGTTATTCTTGATACATTGTTTCACAGCGTCCATGTAAACGACTCGACTTTCGAAGAATTTGTAGCAGCTATTCTTAGAGCCCAGCCATGTGCGTGGACAAGAATTTGTGTCTGAAATACAGCCAAACAATTG
Source organism: Thysanoteuthis rhombus (assembly GCA_963457665.1). Taxonomy (NCBI): domain Eukaryota; kingdom Metazoa; phylum Mollusca; class Cephalopoda; order Oegopsida; family Thysanoteuthidae; genus Thysanoteuthis; species Thysanoteuthis major. The sequence goes on from OY735205.1 coordinate 11,164,268, forward strand.
AATGTAACATCATGAATTCAAACTGAATTTATCAAAACGAATGAGAACCAAGTTTACTTTCAAAGTTTTTTTTTATTTTCGTAAACACATATTCAAAAAAAAACCAAAAAAAATATTGATTCACTACTGGAAGAATTTTTTTTCCAATACCTCTTAAGGAACAATCCATAGATCTCTTCCATGATATTTTTAGAGACGACAGTAATGAAGACTGACATTGAATAAAAAGTCAAAAACTCTTAATATGGTATCAAACAACGGACAGTTCGGTATTTCAAGTTATCTACCATTATTTTCGGAATTTTGAACTTTCGGGAGGTTTAGTTTTATCATAATGTGTATAATGTCTACGATCCTAACCCCCAAGGGTAGCTTCAAGCTTCAGTTAAAAATCTTGTATTGAGGATGGTGGGTCAATAATTCCGTAGCATGACACAGTAATTAACAAAACTTCTATCTGAAAGGTTCACCGTATAATGCTTGGTTCATGTGACCTATGGTGACGAGTTTGGTTGAGTGCATTGACAAAGAAGGAGATTATGTTGAAAAATAAATATTTTTTGTGTGAAATATATGTTTGTTTGCTTTTTCATATCAAGCTACGGATTTATCGATGTACTTAGGTATATATAAACGACTAACATCTATAATTATTGTTTTTGACTCTCACCATTAAGATCTTGGATCTTGAAAATGGCAACACGAATAGCCGAAATCCCTCAATCAGAGACTTATGAACATTCATTTTGTTGGGAGAGGGAAACAGGTTGAGGAAACAGAAATTGATAGAACGAGAAGGAGGAACAAATGAAAGAAAATAAGGAAAGAGAACTGAGAAAGAGAAGAATGAAACATAAAGAGGGGGAAGAAAGAAGAGAAGGAAAGAAAAGGAAGAAAGAAGCATAGGAGAAGGAACTAGAGAAAAGAGAGGGGGAGATACAGAGAGTGGAGGCTAGAAAAAAAGGGTTAGAGAAAAGGAATGAGGTCAAAGAGATATACAGGGAAAGAGAGAGATAGAGAAAGAGAGAAAAAGAGAACGTTCATTAACCCCTTCAAGGCTAATCAATTGACCTTCAAATGCCCAATTTTTTTAGTTTTTTTTCCTTAAAGCTGAGAACGTGTTGAACTTAATTTAATGGTTAACGAAAACTATTGTCTTATGGAATCAAAAATTGTCCATATTTTGAAGAACCAAAATCATGATTGAATACATTTGTCCAAGGGCAGATAATAAACGCAGACTTTGTAGATCACTTATCCAGCACGTCTTTCCTGTTTAGTCATGTAATGTAAACTAATTTTTGTGTGATTTTCATACACGTACGTCCTCTTCTAAAAGAGGTAGACAAGACATTTATATCCCTGCAGTAATAGAAACCTCGGGATAGATATGCCCTGTGAGTCTCGAAAGCGTCAAACGATGAAATAGAAGAAATGACTTACCATTTCCTGTGCACAGAGGTACACCAGCTGAATCCGTAGTGGAAGGGTTAGCCATTTCTTGCAGTTGCAATTCGTAACAACTGAGAGCTTTAGGTTGGCCAGATTCTATTAATCATTTTAAAAAATACAATTGTTAAATATGCGAACAATGAAAAACTGTTATTGCTTTTTCCACTTGTACACCGACTCCCTCATTAACGTCATGGTAAGACTCCTGAAAATCATTACTTTAACTGAAACGGTAAGTGAAACCGATTTTTACCATAGACACAATAATATAAATAGGGGTTATGTTCCATCGAAATTCTTCGACTAACTTGTCGAGTCAGAAAAATTCTGGTACTGTAATAGAGCCCCTTACGAATTTTTGGCTTGACTAATGAAATCAAATAGAGATGCTTCTTGGACCTTTAGTGAGTAAGAATATCTTGGGTTGACATTCTAGATCAGTTGCTAAAATGTTTTGCACCATTTTGCATAAATTCCCACGAGGCTTCATTAATTTCTCCGGATATTGGATACGCCATCGTCTTCGTTTACATACACTAGTAAAATCAGCAGTAATATTACACTTTTTAAATTTTTTATATGAAGCATTGTATATCATTATTAATTTTTAACTTGTATTTCTTTCATCTTATTTGTTTCCGATCTGTTTGCTAACGATCGTAGTTTAACAGTTTGAGAGTTGTACAAAAAAGAAACAGAATTGAGATGTCTGCATTGATAAAACAATAGAATTTGTGGAAATTATCGTAGTTTCGAGCATATAAGGCACATAACCATACGTTGCAACTCAATTTTTCCAGACATTCTCGGAAAAACTTTCAAAAACACCCCTCATTTCCCTTGATCTTCATAACCACAGTTTAATTTATTTTGCCCTTATCTATTCAAATTTATATTAACCCCCACAGTGGCCGGATGTTTACATTATTTGCATAGTGCAGTAACGTTAGCAAACAACTAATAAAGCATTCACCACCCGAGACAGAACAAAGAGCGCACCTTATATGCCGAAAGATACGGTAACCAAGACTAAAAAACTAAACATTTAGTCAGGTGATATTTGTTATTTGATATATATGTGAAAGGTCTATATGGATTTAAAAAAAAGAATATAAATAATTTGTTGGAAATATCGAAGAATAAGATGTTTGGAAGTTTAAAATGAAGTATTTTGACGGTCTTGATCTCGTTTTTTTTTTCTTACCTTTCGTAACAAAGAAAATATTTTGGTCCCCTCCACAATTCTGGTGCGTATTTGGGTTACAATAATGCTTACACTCCGTCCAATTGAGGACTTTGTGAGGGGGCATCTGTAGATAACAATGACACGTGACATTATTCACAGCTGATACTTTCATTTTCAGACCTCGACAAGTTTGGAAGCACAAGCCGGGATTCATATTGGGTTCTTGAGCGGAATGTGAACTTTGGTACGTCGGATCTGTTAACTCCAGACATTGGTTGGCATCTGAAAGATATAAACAGCAAGTATTAATTTTTCAACGAGCCTGAAAGTCAGACTATGGGTGTGCAAGTTCTCTCCCTAGCACTCCCAGACCTATACAGAAGGAGTAGGGGGAAATGAGTGGTGGTGTGAGTTTTTCAGTATGTCAGCCTGTCAGTCTGTCAATCTGTCTGTCAGCCAGTGACGGCAAGCAGAAATGCACGATTCATAAATGCAAGTTCAATTGTCACTTCTTACCTCTGCAGTAAATCTGGACCTATAAGCTGATAATGTAATCTGTTTTTTGTCAAAGTATCATCTCTTAGATAGACTTTCTTACAGGGCTGAAGGCTCCCAACTGCTCTACAGCAGAGTGGTGCAAAATTCGCGAAGGAATTTAAAACATCCGTATCTTTTTAGTTTCAATTATTTCTTTTAATTGTTTAAAAAAATGAGATATATAAACAAGCGGAATTTAATTTACCTACATAAGGATTTTTTTTTCCGAATTGCCTGCCATTTTCATCTTATCGAATTCTTGGTCTTTCAATAATAATCTATATATTCAATATATTTGCTTCATGTATATGATTTTCAGCATTTCGGACTGAATGTGGTCTCCTTGTTTATGTGTGATCACTAAAGGAGTCCAATTCTTAAGAACACGCAAATAAACGACCAATGATCGACTCAGCTGGTAGTGTCCGCACATTCAAATAACGGGGATATACTCCTTGGGTTAACGTTGAAGTTACTCATAGTAAAAATTCTATTATTTGAGTCGTTGTTCAGTTGTGAATTTTTCTATGATGAGTTCCAAAAGGTTCCTTTATATATCAGAGTCGAGTAAAAACAAAACTATTAGATAATAGAAAAATTTATGATCGCGTTAAATCCCTTCGCGACTTATGCACCATCCTACATTTACCCATACTTGGAGGGAAGTCGATTCATGCCTTTCTTAAAGATAAACAGCCTCGGTCGAAACTCGAATCCATTCCGTCGATTCTGTTTTCTGCACGTATAACAGTTACACGATTCTGCATTTCCAGATTTATAGTACGTTGCCAATGGAAAAGAGATTCGAGGATTAAGTATGTGATAAGGCTGTATCTTGGATTTATGATCGGAACCATAGAGAGTTCCATTCTTGGGGGTTCGGGGCACTGTAAGCCCCTGTGGGTAATTATTTGAAGATATGGATAATTTCGGGGCTGTTTTGAAACATACAAAAAATCTGGAAATTGAGAAGTTGGTAAACACCGTACTCTCACCCCTTGTCCGTGTATCAACCCATTTCCATATATATATACATATATTGCTATTCGCTTTTTTACCTTGTTTCTTTTTGCAAATCAGGCCTGCCGAAACCCAACATTTTGTATCTTTCCATCCATCTTTCATTAAGTATACACACTGCCAATTGTTCCTTGATGGATGATCTTGAACAAAGTCATGAAATACTTTCAACGTCCCGTCAGACCAAATGTAGTTGCTCGAGCGGAATTTGTCGTAAAGTCCAATGATCCAGTTTGGTTGATCTCTCAGATCCTGGAATTCTGATAAAAAAAATAATTTCCTTTTTTAATCATAATCATCCGATTTATGAAGCATATTTACTTGTTTGTAATCTAGGTTCACCAAGTCTTCTATTCTTGATTTCATACTTTTTTTCAGCATGTTTTAAATGTAATAAGTTCCTATTTGTTCCATAATATGTTTCAACCAACTAAAATGATATGGTAGGAATAATGGAAGGGGACGGTAGAAATTAGGTGTTAGGATAAATACTTTTTGCTAACAAATTCTAGACAAACTACATGAGTTAAACTAATGAATAAATTGTCTTTGATTTAGGTAAGCAAATAAGATTGAAAGTGACTGAGATTATTTGGGCGTATCTTTGTAGCAACGAGCAAGAGGGTTATTGATTTTATTTTTCTAAATCAGCATCTAAGATAGTGATGGCGAATCTATAACACGTGTATCAGCAGGTGAAACGCAATGGGTTTCGAACTAAAGCTAACTCTTTTAATTTTATTATCCTAGTATTATAACTATATTTTTAAATTCCAGGTTATATTTTATCAAAATCCTAGTTTTATAAATGTATTAGATAATTAGGCCACTTACCAATCTTCACCTAATACTAAAATACACATATTCATGTAAGTGGCACTCCAAAAGCAAAATTATTTTTAAATTGAAATTTCGACATCCCGTGCTAGAGAAGTTTGCTATCACTGAACTTGGTATTTACCAAGTTCAATTTAGTGTGGAATAAAGCTACAAAAAATTACGCATCACTTTTGTGCCACAGAGCACATTTTGAGAACCACTGTTCCAGAGTGTTCCATAACAAATACAAATGACCCTTACTTTTGGTAATCAAACTAGAATCAATTCCATTTAGATATTTGTTTAAACTGTTTCACTATAACTGTATCAACCCATAAGAGAACACGAAACAGGTCTTCTTTCAATTTATAGCTTATATGAAGATTTGAATAAATCTATTTTTGTTTATTTAAAAATTTCAGAAATAAAAACCTTTTTAGGCTTGTATATTCTAAAAGAAATTCTAATTTATCGAGAAAAGAAAAGAGGTGTGCATTTGAAAATTTGTTCAGACTATAGAACTCATTCTTCGTGTTGCTTATGTGGTTACCACAATGTTTCAGTCGATCCATTCTACGGTCTTCCACAAGTAGTACCAACATAAGATATACAGAAATGTGGTCAGCTGGCCAAATAACTCTTAAAATAATAATGATGATTTTTAGAATTATAAAACGTTCATAACAAGACGACGTTAGTAATCGCCCCCTTCTTCAAAAACGTGTATTGTCTTCATTTTGTCCTTCGTTAACGGCTGTTACCTGCTCCCCAGTGATGTTATTTAGTCTCTGGTCATATTCACAGGTTTTCAGCTACTATTGGTGTGAGTTTTGCTTTGATTTCAAATCAATGCTTTTAGCAAAATCCCTCTTAGATCGATTTTTTGTTTGAGTTTTTTTGGTATTGTAGCAAGACCAAACACAAAAATTCACTTATATCTTTATCTTCTCTCTCAGAAATGTAGAGTAATGTTATATCTCACCAACAATCGGGACTGGTCTACCTATCAGGCAAAACTTGGCGGTCACATAGCGCACAATTGTTCTATGGGCATGCTCGGGATGAAGAAATCGTCGTAAGAATACGACTGGGGTTCAAATTTTGAGTGTGGCTCAGGGCCTTGCAACAAAGACAATAAACAATAGGACTGGATACCTGTAATGGTGTTTTTAAGGAAGTTTGCTTCATATCTATTATGGATTGACACGAGGTCTGAATTTAGTCCGGCACAGTATTTGAGACTATCCGGAAATGTTCTCTGGTCAGGATTGAAATGGTAACACGCTCCTTTGTAACCAATCCACTCCTGGTCGCATGGTGTTCCATCTGAGAATTGAGATTGAAACCAGCATAAGGAATAATGAAAAAATAAAGAATGAATTAGAATTAAAACATGTTAAACAAAAACCATAAGTTTAACGATACGTCCACCATCTGTGGTAGTAGTAGAAGGAGGGAAAGAGAAGGAAGAGGTAGAGGAAAATGAAAATGGAGATGGTCCAACCGAAGGTCTTGGCCAAGTTTCACATCAATTCAACATGATACGACTGGGAACATTGATATTTAGCATTACTAGTTGACGTAGGAAAAGAGGAGGATGGGGATGGTTCACCAGGAGGTCTTGACCAAGTTTCATATAAACCCAACATGATGCAGCTGAGAAAATTGATATTTAATTTATTAACGACCGACCGAAAAGTGTCTTACAGAGATACGTGGATACATCAAATGATTTGAAAGCGTAGAGAGTGCATATCTCCGCCAACCTCATACACTAAATGTAAACTAAATGAAAGTCAGTTTATGTACAGCTACGATGGAGAGGAGGTAAGTGTGTTTCGATTTTCCATACTTCGAACTATTGTTTACCTCACCTTAATATATGAAAATATATCTTTCAATCGAAAATAATGTCTGGATCCACTCCAAAATTTAATCAATTCTCTCCTAGCCATGACACACCCTTTCACAAAATTTCATCAAAATTGTCTTGACAAACTGACAGACATAAGTTGATATATATAGATCCCTTCCAACAGATAAGCCCATTTATTGCTGGACACACTAGAAATTATTCTCTGATTCTATCCATTTATGGGTATGAGTAGTACATTTTCAGAATGTTGATACTCACAGACATCATCTAACTATCTAACTGCAATTGAAGAAATTTATGTTTTTGAGAATGCACTGCAATTACTGGACAACTGTCCATTGTCGGAAGCTTACATTCGTCAGATATAGTACACAAAGCAGGGCAATGTCGAGTTTAAAGTTGTTTTTTTAGATCAGCAGTTGTCAAGAAATTGATGTATCGCGATTACTCAACAACTGGCTATTATACGAAGTTGACATTCATCAGATATACTAGTCAGTACACAGGACAAGTCAGGGTCGAGTGTTAAGCTGTTTTTTGATCCGCGGTTGTCGAGAAATCTAATAAAAATGAATAGAACATTAAAGATTACAGTTATGTCTACATAAGTTTCCATGAAGTATCTCTATTGACCTTCACTCTTTGGAATCATCTAAATTTAGATATAAAATATCTAAATTCGCAATACTTAATTGAAGTAGCCGAAATACATCGAGGCCATAGTTCCGTACGACAGAGAGAAAATCATTTCATGGCAGGTTGCTCCATACAACATTTAAGTCCGGCTTCTTCAAACATGCACTTTGGAACGGGCAATGCCCTAGTTCATTAAAAGTTATTACTCGTAGTAGCTCAAAACAAAAGCACGCTCAACTGAAAGCTTTAGATTTTATAATGAGTCATAGCACTAAAAAAAATACCGGTTTGTCAACAGATTTGAAAATTGGCATCCGTACTCTACTAGACCCCTTCTGAAAATATCTTTGTTTTTTAAAACTTTTTGTCGATGGTGGGGGGTAACTTTGAGTGGGTTATTGATAATATATCTAGATTCTGCAGATTATAGTGTTTTGAGAGGTTTTTACTCTATTTTAAATGTTTCCCTGTGGAAAACGCAAATAAATAGAATTTAATATAACCATATTTGTTAATCGACGAATTTTTCTTTTATATGAATTCAAATTTTGACGCTACGTTTGTTCAATTATTGATTGTGATGGTGAGTTAGATCATTTCTGGGTTTTTAATAACGCGTCCAATGAATATATCTTACGGCAAATCGATGAATTGGCGGAATTTGGTTATTTTTTTAACTTTGATTACATAAACTTCTGGTCGTAAAAAATAATTGTTTTACACCCTTGTTTCAATAAACTTCTGATCTAATCAAAACTACACATTTATTTATTTTGTTGTTTTTGTGAAAATAGTTGGAACTTTGCAAATAAGGCAATTTCATTTTATTTGGCGTAACATATACACAATATATTTTCATATGGGATACAAACACAAAGCACCTCACACACAGATGCATATAGAAACATACATTTAAGATTACGTTTATGAATGAAATCGCTCTAGATAAAGGGGAAATTGGGACGCAGTGAATCGTTATGATTTTTTTACAAATATCGATATACGCAACAGGGTGGCTACTACATCCTTTTTTCAAGTCAACACATTCGCTGTCTTATTTTATGAAAGACTTGCCTGCTTGAGCATTGCTGAAAAAAGAAACTTGAAGAGCATTTTAATATCACTTTTGTATCATTCTTTTTTCTTTTTCTCCTAAATTGCCTTTGGGACTCTTTGGATGTGATTTTGCGTTAAATGTTTCCTTCAGCGGTAGACTACAATTCAACAATACTTTCATAAAATGTATGGTTGGTTTGACTCTGGGACTTCCATGAATCATTCGATCTTATGTTGACTCAATGTCCACCAGGGAATGATCTCCTCTGTATTGGGACTGGAGCTCATTGAATCAGAAGAAGAAATAGAAACAAGTGCCTATCGGTATTACTTTCGTATCCTCATATAATCTATTTCACGGCCAACTGATATTTAAATAAATAAATTTAGTTTTTACCTACAATTATTTTTTTCTGATCCGCTGTGCCCCGGTTTCCCCTACCTGAACTTGAAGTGATGATTGAAGCATTTCATGAATGGAATGAATCTCTCACCTTTGAAATTACATCTGGTTACATTTCGATTCGAGCCCAGGATATATCCTCCGTGATAACGCACCCCAGCGTTGTAAAGAGCATCACAGGACGAGTAAGTCTTCTCAAGTTCTATAAAAAGCAAGGTTAGATTATAAAAGACAAGCAAAAGTATTTTTTTACACTGAAAAGTAAATAAAAATCGAGAGATGTTTTTACTACAAAATACAAAACTCGATTGTCTATCGATATAAAACCCATGTATGCCAATTAATATGTTTAATTGTATGATTGGTTGATTATTACATCCAAAATGTTATGATGTTTCGGTCAATGCAAAATAGATTAACATAGCCAATAAATACAATTAAAGGATTGTTATTAAATTAGATACGCAGTTGTGACACAACAATCAAGAATATGTTACAGAAACTCTAGATGTTTGAAACTAAAAGAAAAGAAAATAATAATGAAATGATGTACCTAATTATAGCATTGTTTTTTGTTTTGTTTTGTTTTGTTTTTTGCTGTGTTTTTTTGTTTGTTTTTTGTTGTTGTTTTTTCAAGAGTTGATTAGATAAAAGGCTTCCGTTAGTATTTAGGCCGAAGGAAAATAAAGAGCCAAATATGCAGAACTCGTATCAGAGTGCCGGAATCGGAATAATAGTGGGAAGCCAGAAGTGAACCGGTTGGAGTTTGGTGCAAGGTCTTCGCTTGCTCTTCACTACATTATACACTGAAACTCCCAAGAGTGAGAGATTTGCAAGGCAGAAAAGCCACCAAAAATACTCTGGAGGCTGCAGAAAAGACCATGTGGGGATTCGAGGACGAGCATGCCACTGAATTCAAGTCGGGGGCTGATTACTCCCAGTTGGGCTGTCTGGACGAGGACGTCCGATGATTATCGATCCGAAATACCCTATGACCCCGATTTCGTCGCTGAAGGTACAGACAGTGTACTCAAGATTTATCACATGAGGACCTGTGACCCCTCCAATTTGATGTTCAGTGTATTTGTTTCTTTTCGGGAATATGAGATAATATTTCAGATATTTAAAATCTCGCTTTATGCCCCTCTGCTTTTACGAATCAAGCCACTATAGCTTTGAACTGTTTCTGTGGGCATCTGTGTTTTACCTCGATTTGATTTGGATATCTATTAACAAGATGCACGCGAAGAAGCCGAGGATAGCTCCTCGGGGATGTTATGTTTAGCGTTAAGCTAGCAGACATAGGTATGGGGATGCCCAGAATATTTTTCCATATAAATCAATAATAATCGCTTCTTCGATTTACTGCATTCTGACTTACAAAAGGTTCCATGGGAACGCTCGACCTTCGGATAACGGAGGAAACCTCTACATCTTTCCAACCATGGACAAATGCCATTCTGTGCTGAAGACATTTTTTCACTTTATCCCCTCAAGGCTGATAGACTGTGCTAAATTATGGGTTCAATAATAAAACCATACGAACGATAAAGCTATCTTCGTATCGCTTCTCTTCCAAGTACCATCATTTGATTGAAGGTTTATGCAAAATTTAGCATGTGTACAAATTTGTACACACATAAAGAGTAAAGAATCAAATAATAATGAATAAATAATTTGTTCAAAATCAACAAAGTGAATAAGTCATTTCTTTTATTACACCCTTTTTGTTATAAATTATCTCCGTTTCATAAACTTTTGTTTAAAAAATCAAGGATCGACTTAACGTATAATAAAAAAATTCAAATCTTAAATCTAAGCGAATAATTTTTTTATCAGAGTTACTTCCCTCATACATTCAGGTATTTTTTTTAATTATTTTCTTTCTATTCAATTCACAACAGAGCTCCATTTTTTTCCATTTTATTCATTAACGAGTTCCGCTGGTTTATGAATTTTAGAGGTAAAAATAAAAACAAAAATCTTCTGCACACTTTCTTCTTCAGGTGCCCACAGGGTTTTAGTTATGCACAGGACATACCAAAATAAGGGGGAAAGTTTCATTCTTACCAACAATGCGCACGAAGTAAACGTCAGTGAAATTTCTGTACTGACATTTGGAGGCTGCAACTGGTTTTGCAGTTTTACTCACGACGTCTGTACAACTGCACTGGTCAGAATGAAGGAGCAATGCGTATTTTGTGTTCTGTAATCGGCAATATTCGATGCATGTCTTCGTTGAATCAGCCGGTAATTTCACTTTCACTGTTTGAACTGCTGAATCTTCGTAACATCCATCTGGAAAAAAAAATTAACTTGAATAATACAGTAATAGCCCACATTCAAATTCTAAACCAAGTAAACATTGGAAGCGACCATAGAATGGTAAGATGTAAGATACAGGTAAACATCAATAAAGAACGTAGAAAATTGTTCCACACCAAACGGCAACCACTGAACGTACCAAAGGAACTTACTCAACCCTTCAAACTAGAATTGAAAAACAGATTTAAAATACTTACGGATGAAAACGACACCAACATCAAAAAACTCCACAGCAAAATAACAACCTCCCTAATAGAAGCTGCCACTATGTTCAAACCAAGAAGCATACAGACCCTTTGTAAAATCTCTGACGAAACCAAGAAACTCATTAAAAAACCTCAAACTATCACCAACAAGAAGGGGAAAATAGAGGAAACCGAACTAAAAAAAAGAAGGTATACGACAGCAACCATCGAAACCACTCTCGAAAAACGTCGGGGCTTTGAAGCAATAAACAAAGTTCTCGGTCTAGGACAGAAATAGATAACGAGCATACTCGAAGAAAAAGGAGACATAACAACAGAGACAGAATTGTCGAACGCACCCAAGAATTCTACCAAGAACTTTACTCTTCAAGACACAGACAGCAAAACAACGACTAAGATATGCAAGACGCAGACAATTAGTTCGAAGACTTCCCAGAAGTTACACCATGGGAGATTAAACAAGCCATCAAACAAAAAATAAAGGGAAAAGCTCCTGGGCCAGATAACACCACCATCGATATACTCAAAAAAGCCGGTAAGATGGTAAAAAAATGCTTTTCTATTCAACTTATGTCAGACAAAAGGTCCCGAAAGACTGGAACACAGCAATCATAATGCTTCTACATAAAAAAGGAAACTCCAAGGGCCTTAACAACTACAGGCCTATACTCCTGCTAAACTCCATCGATAAACTTTCCACAAAAATCATCACCAACTGGATCACTAAAACACTAGATGAAAACCAACCACGAGAGCAGGCTGGATTTAGAAGAAACTACTCGACCATAGACCATCTCCATTCAATAAATCAGCTGAAAGAGAAAGCAGCAGAATATAAAATGTCACTTGCTGTAGCATTTACAGACTTCAAGAAGGCATTCGACTCTGTAGAAATCCCCATGGTTATGAAGGCCATCACTCAACAAGGTGTAGACCCTGTATACGTTGAAGTACTACAACATATATACAATCTCAGTAACTCCTTTCTTAGGATACATAAGGACTCTGAACCCTTCCAACTCCGACAAGGAGTAAGACAAGGTGATACCAGCTCATCCAAACACTTCACAGCCTGCCTCGAGATGATCTTCCGAAACCTGGACTTGGAGATTAAAGGAATTAAAATAGACGGCGAATATCTAAGCAACCTAAGATTTGCAGACGATATTGTCCTTTTCGCAGAAAATCTACATGACCTTCAACGAATGTTAGATGAACTAAATGAAGAAAGCAAAAAAACTGACCTACACCTGATCTTCAGTAAAACAAAAATCATGTGCAACGATCACATTAAGAATAAGGGCATAACTGTCAAAATCGAAGAAGCAAAACTGGGGAAAGTAGACCACTACATCCACCTAGGACAATGAATATCTATGAAACCCACAAAAGAGGAAGAGATCAAGCGAAGAATCTCCCTAGGATGGCAAGCCTTTGGCAGAGCAAGCTCAACCTTCAAAAACAAGTAGATCCCAATAATCCTAAAAAGAAGAGCATGCAACCAATGCATCCTCCCAATGGTCACTAATGAAACTGAAACATGGACTTAATCCAAGAGACAGACAGGTAGACTGAGAAGCATGCAATGCGCACGTGAGAAAATCATGCTCAACCTCACATGGAGAGATCACAAGACTGTACAGTATATAAGGAAAAAAACGAGAGTTAGAGACATCATAGAATCTATTTAAAAAAACTTAATGGCAATGGGCAGGCCATGTTGCAAGAATGATAGACAACTGATGAACATCACGACTCACAACATGGATCCCCAGAGATCTCATTGCGAAACCGAGGCCAACAGAACACAAATTGGAGGGATGAACTAGACAAATTTAGAAAATACTAGCTCCATGACGCCCATGATAGAGAATTGTGGCGAATCCTGAGGAAGGTCTATGTCCAACGACGGACGCTGAAAGACTGATGATGATGAGCCCACTTAGTGCTACCCCGTTTAACGCTGATTTGCTATAGCAGTTTTCAATTTTTCTTGTCGCACATTCAGTAATGTTAAATTTCCGAAATAAGTGATGATAAAGGAGAGTGTAATGAACAGTTTCTGAAATAACGGTACAATAAACCTTGGTTTCTGTTCCACCAGCAGAAAGAACACGTTCACAAACACAATAATTTATCATGCAGCGATATACATCGACATTTAGTCATATTTCGACAGTTCTGGAAAGCAGGTACCATATGATATACAATGCATTAATCTATTTCGTTTCGTTTAGGCTAAACAATGACAGCCAAAACAATAATATCCCGCTTACCATATCAAGCTCGTATCTCTATCTTTGCTATATCATAATGACCCAATACAGCATATTTCGATTAAGATCGTATTTTTAGGAAGGTATGTAGAGTGCTAACCGATGCATTACTGCACTAGATATGCTGCTGAAGGAGAAACAGAAGATCAGTGGAGCAACACGTGCCAAGTTCATGCTCAATTCAGCACGAAGTATCACTCTAAATAAGATGTTATCAGATTAGATGTGATGTTATCACACTAAATAAGATGATATCTCACTGAATGTGGTTTTTTCACGCTAAATGAGGTATTATCACGCTAAATTAGATATTATAAGAAAAAAAAAAGATAAGTCATTTTTATCTAACTCAACCGATCTTATTCGAAAGTAGCAGAATGATCTGAGAAACGTTAAATTCCTTATCAGGCCCTATCAATGGGAAGCCAGATTTAACGCACCTGTTGCTTTATCGACTCAGCCCGGTATGACGGACGTGAGTTCGAGTCTCACCGAGAGCTTATTCTTTATTTCCGATCCATTCATTTCACTCACTGCCCTAGATTGACTGGCTGAGTTGAGTTTGGATAAAAAGCATTTGAAAAATTAAGGTAGAAGTAAACAATAGTCGGAAATTATTTACAATGGTTTACAATACTTCATCAAATAGATTATAAATGATCATTTTTTTTTTTACTTACAGTATGAATAATGCGATGTCCGGACGTTGCCTGTACCTCCGCAGGTAAGCTTGCCGTCACTGTAGCATCTCTCTTTACACTGATCGGTTGCCCGAGTTGTCAGAGAGTTTCTACAAGCGCAACCGGCATTATTAAAGCCAGCGTAGTGATAACCATTCGTCTGACAGTGAAGCATACAGTCGTTTATCCTCGTAGAATTGGATGTAGGACTATCCATAGTGAAGCATCCGATATAAGTTTTAGACGCTGAAATTGAATTTTATAAAAAAAAATCCTTTCAAATTAAATTGATGATGTTGGAATTAAAAATTACTTTTAGGAAAAAATGAAGAAAAAATGCTAGCTTCTTCAGCACCGACTGCCGTCATTGATTGGTGGGCTGACACACCGAAATGTGCTACTTCCCTTACTGAGTGTTACCAATTTTGATGTGTTTTATCTAAGTCTATATCTTTTTGGTTGCGTCTAGAACTCAGAAATTGCTATTTATAAGATTTTTGATGAAATAAGTCATATTTTTTCAATTCATGGTAATGAAATAAGAATTATTTCTAATAAATTAGGTAATATTCTAGTAAAATGAATGTTGAAGATGAGTCATATTTGATTCATTAATATTCAATATATTTCCTAGATTTTGAATATATATCTGGAGAATTTAGATGTTTCTTCGTGTTTTCAGAGGGGGTTTCTGCTCAATTTACATGTAAACTTGAAAATAAAGTTCGCAACATTGCCCACTCCACTTCATCACACAAGAAAAGAACTAGCACGTCTATGATCTGACTTTCAAGCTTATTCAAAAACTACCCGAATTCGCCTTTACAGTCAATAATTGAACAACAGTAGCGTCAAAATTTGAATCTATGTGAAAATTTCCATCGAAGATGATCAGAATAAATTCTATTTATGACATCGTATCTAAAATAGAGTAAAAAAAATGTCTAGAAACATCTAGATTCTAGAGAATCTAGTCACTATGAACAGACCCGTTGGAAGCCCCCACCACCACCAAAAAAAAGTAAAAAATATTCTTTTTTTTTTACAAAAAAAACAAAACATTTTACAAGATGTCTAGTGGAGTACTGCTGCCAATTTTCATGTCTGTAGACTAAACGGTATCGCCAGGAGCGCTGGGACACAAGATCATATGAAAAAAAAAGATCGAACTCTTCGCTACCTTATGTAGCTAAGGCTATTCATATGTTACAATCTTGATGAAAATTTTCCTTTTATGATATAGTATTCGATACGAAGGAAGATAATGATTTGAATCAACTGTGAATCAATGAGCCATAATTTCACAAAGATTACATCAATCTGCATAAGGTGAAAAAAATATTTAATCATACAAACCGCTACATGACATTCTGAAACTGCTGCCATCAGTTTTCCAAGAACCTTTATCTCCACATGTAAGAATGTTTTTGCCGTGAGCATTATAACCTGAATCACACCAATATTCAACTGTGCTGCTGTAATTGTACGTAAGGGAAGGATCGCAATTCGATTTGCCGTAAGTCAAGGTTATGCAACTGCTGCACGTTATTACTGGAATTAGAATATGAAAATCAAAATAATAATAATAATAGAAAGGAAATTTCTGGGAATAATTCAATTCTATGATAAACAGTTCAACTTTCTGAAAACGAAGAAATGTCACTGATTGCGCTGTCTAAGCTTCAAAAACATTTTAGAACTCAATTAGTGCTTAGCGCTTACCATAAGGTGTGATCCTTTGGTCTTGTGATGGACAAGAGTTAGCTGAATTGTTATATGTGTTTGGTCAAAAAGGGATGATTAATGAAATTTAGTCGGAGTAATTGACTGAGCGTGAAATTGACACATTAACTGCGATTCACTGGTTGACTAAATGAAATTTCCGTTGTATAACGATTGATGGCAATTCAGTTCTATCAGTGAGCCAGAGCTTTGATTTTACAATGGATTATCTTGCAATGGACCAGAGCTTTCATCTTGATATGGATAACTGATACTCTTCATTACCTTCCGCAGTTAACGGGTTAAAATTAGATGAGAGTGTTAGAGATAACAAGATTAAAGTAGATAAAACAAAAATTACAGACATATATATATGAAAGAGAGAGTAAGAGAGAGAGATGAGTGATGACTTTTGTTAGTGAGAGATTATACAGAAATTATACGTTTTTTTAACATTTTTTTGAATAAGATTTTCTTTCCTGCTTATTAGCAGATTTCTCTCAATGTTTGTCACTATTTTGTTTCATTTCATCCTGAAATGGAGTATTTGTAAACAATCTTTTTCTTTTCTTTCTTTTTCTTCTCGCTTGGGTTTTCAAATATTTTAAACAAATATGGAGCCATGACCAAACTCTCATTTAGGAAGAAGAAAACCAAAGTCGAAGTCAAAGGCTGGTATTGATTTTGTCAACAATGACAACCCTCGTCTAATTTAGAGGAGTAAAGTCTCCACCTTCCTATCATGTAAAGCCAAACCGATAAATGAAATTAACATTTCTTTACCGTGATTCGAAATCACGACCATGTCATCTAAGCCAAAATGATCAGATTTGGATTACAACAAAAATTTGTGTTGAAAAACACAAGGAAGTAGTAGTGGGAGTAAAGTTTGATCCTATGGCAGCCATGTTTGTTTTAAAAGTATTAGTGTGGAAGGAAAGTCATAATCTCTTTCACATTGGCTGTGGGGTTAATGTCTTGGATGAAAATGAATCAGTTCTTTATAATGCTGTGGGGTCTGTTTGGGTAAAAGGGAAAGTTTCTCGCTTCTTGTTGAATTAGAGTTATCTTAATATTGAAGCTTACTCTACTATATTTATACTCAAAAGGATTACTGCGGTTGATTTTCAATTGGTGAGGCTAAGTGTAATTTAGATTATTTCAACAAATATAGTCCCTGTCAAATTTCAGACCTACAAATGGAAAATCGGAGAACAGTATAACATTTTAAAACGTTTAAATAACATTCGATTACAACATGATGACGAAAGATTTTAAGAAAAAAGAATAATTTACCAGTGATTAAAGATTTGTCCATGAAATATAAAGATACAGTAATGAATCAATCGTGATGTGCTCCGGAAAGTCATAATCTGTCGGTAGCTTATAAAAATTATTTGAGAAACACACAAGGAGGTGAATGCCGTTAGCTAATCGGTTTTGTAGAATATGGCACATATATGTAAAGCGATCGATATTCAAGTTGAATTCCTAGCTATTGGATTCGGTCATGATGGTACTAAATGGAAACCTTTTCTTCACCGTCATAATTTACAATTGAGAAAGATGATACAATGAGCTTTTTTATCATTTCTTTTAGTATACCCATGTCGTGAAAAATAACGGTAAAATGTATGGATACAAAATACAAGTGAAGCTCCCACTTCGTCCGCTCCTCCTTTGGACTAATCCTATTTTGCCTTAATTTTTTGAAACTTGGTTCTTAAATTTAACTTTTGATCCCATTTTGCACATTTAGATTATTATATAAAACTGAGTTATCTAGATTATTAAGCCTGGTGTGATGAGTGGAAGATTTTCATACGTGCATTTTGATCAGTATAAAAAAATTTTAAAAATTTTAAAAATTATTCGAAAACCAAATTGTTCTCGGATTGAACAAACCTCCCAAATTGTTCACTTTCTCGGGGTGCATCTTGTCGAAATAGGATCCCGACTTGTACGCGTAAAGTCTTTCATGAAATAATCTGTTTAGGAAGCGATTTCTAATTAGATACACAAATGAATGAATGAATGAATGAATGACTGGTTTTGCAACATATATAAAATCCGATACGAAATTTGAAAAAGAAAAAAATCCTGTATCTGGAGGGAAGCATGTTTTTTTTATTCAAATTCACATTTACTCATCTAAAGAATGGACTTGCCAACGATTTTTACAAAAGCGAACTTTATACCGAAATGCATGTATGAAACGCACAGGCCCACGATCTTGAAGGGGAAATAGTCTTAAATGTACGTACACATATATATAAAACAGACTAGTTGGCCCCTTACCAGATCATTTTTCCTTCTAACCTTTTATTTTGGCACATGGGATGGGTTTTTTAGTTTTTTTTTGTTTAATGAATTAAGTTGTGACACTAGGGGGCCAGGAGTCCTGAAAATTACTATGGCTGTTACCAAAAATTACTATGGTTATTGCCGGTAATTACTATTGTTATTACAAAAGGAGTTATCTGTGTTGAAAGGGATAATGTGTTTTTGAGGATACTGTAGCAAGTTGAGAATTACGTGTTTGCGGGTGCGGGCATCTGCGATTTCTCAATCTAGTGTCATCTGTCAAATCCTGGGTTGCAAAAACAAATGCTTTTGGAAAAAGGTTTTGTTCCCGATTCGATGACCATGTCATGGGAAGTTGAGTTATCTGTACTTTTTCAATCTAGTGTCATCTGTCAAGTCCTGGGGTTCAAAAACAAAGCCAGATATAAGGGCCAGTATTTGAGGTCTAGAGAGAGAGAGTAAAAGCTTATGAAAGAAAAGTTATTTGCAGAGTCCTTGGGAGAGGGGGAGACTAATTTATGATATTGAACAGACCTGCGTTGCGAGATGAATGAGGGTCAATGTTTTGGGTTTTTCCGGAAAGGTCGAGATGGCAGGAGAGGGAGAGATAAGAGAAGGGACAAGAGATACAGTGTCGATACCAAGGGCTTAAATAGGAAGAATTTTCGTAACAAGCAAGCAGAGTAAAATTTGGGTTTGGAGAAGAGACTCGCTGCCAGCCCTCTCTCGTGTCAGTCGTCCGCCCTAGTAACCGTCAACCGCCGCTACCATTCAGTAGACTACCGTTCGTGACATGAGAGACCAGTCGTCCTTTTGACTTAGATAATAATCGGCTTCCTCTCTTTTCAACTGCGAATAGGCATTTCCCGTCTCCAGAGATATTGATAATCAATATTCTATATAAAACATATAAACGAAATTCCGTCTTGTTGCCTTCTTTTACTAACCCAGAACCACGGCTGGTTTAGTATAGTTTGTGGGCCCACCACCAACAGGAACGCTCCACAAAGTGAATTAAAAAGAAATTACAATTTAGAATACCTCGTTGTGTACAAATAAGATTTTCCAGTTTATTTCAACGTTTCGTCCATTCATTCTGACTTCTTCAAAAAAAGTGATGAAGATATGAGATATAGTCTGTTATATAGAATCTGTGTCTGGTTGAGGGCGGATTTAGTGATTAATGATAAAAATAAGTGGTTATTAAGTGTTCTAAATAGTAGAATCAAGTGCACGCAATATAAAAATCATGAAAATATGGTTTTCTTTTACTCATTATTTTTTGCTGAAAATGCAAACCCTCCTCGATTAAAATGTGATAATTTGTGCACCAATATTATATATTGTATACAACCTAAGAAAAATCTAAATGCAAGTGAAAAGCATTCATAATATGCAAGATTCAATTCTTAAAGCTCGAATGCTCTTGAATGGAAACATGTGTACAAACAAGATATATTAATTTATATAGCTAAAATCCTCGCTAGTAAGTGAAGATTTCCTAGCTTTAGGGCACCCATAAAAGTTCCACGTTTAGTTCGAAATTGTCGCTGCCGGACGTAAGAAGTTCAGTATAGACTTGTCCTTGATCCCAATCGTAGCGAGATGCCAAAATATTTTTGGTTCAGCCCCAAATCAAAAGTTAGTTTATGAAAAGGAATTTTTCTCGTGATGTTCTGAAAATGAAAAAATACTCGAAATGATTCACGAAAGGATTAAACACTCATTTACAAATATATAAACTTTATCCGTGATCTTAAGGGAAGCACGCATATGTGTCTGGTCCACGATATTGAAGGAAACTATCAAAATACGCACAGATACACACGTGCTTGTATGTGTGGCAGACTGGTTGGTACAAGATCTTGAGTGAAGCAAGCGTTCTATTTAAATCAATATAAAAGCATGATGTATGAACGGATGATAGAATCCGTCAGAATGATAATGAAATGACAAGTCGGGAACTGAGTTTTTGCTTTTCCGATCAATGCCGTCCGCTCACTACCGAAAGTAAATCGATCCAAGCAAAAACTTCCCAAATTATCATTTCTTTACATAAATGCATGTATGAAACATATCGGTCCACAATCTCGAAGGAAGCGTGATTTTCATTTCAACGCATACATTCAACTGAATTGACCACGATTTTAAAAGAAGCAAACTTCCTATCTAGACACACATGAATGCATAGCCAGACTGGTCCACAATTTTAAAACAAGCAAACTTCCTAACTAAATACATATGAATGCATAACCAGACTGGTCCACAATTTTTAAAGAAGCAAACTTTCTGACAAAATACACATGGATGCATAACCACATTGGTCCAAAATTTTGAGAAAAGCAAACTTTTCTATCTAAATACACATAAATGCATAACCAAACTGGTCCACAATTTTAAGAGAAGCAAACTTTCTACCTAAATACACATGAATGCATATATAAACAGATTGGTCCACGATCTAAAATATATATATGCACATATATAAAACAGATTTATCCACGAATGGAAAATCTCCTGTTTCAGGAAGAAAATCTTGAATACAGGAACTGTACAAAGAAACTTAATTCATGTACCATCTTGGAACAAATGTGTGATTAAAGGAGTTTTGACGAAGGTCCTATCCAAGCATTTGACGAAATGAAAAGTGAAAGAAAAGTTTCACCAGACTTGCTTTTATCTTATTCAAGTGTTTTATGTACTATTTTACGGTATTTAAGTTTTCATTTGTAACACACAAACTGTGGTTAAGTATTGCTTATCGCACCTTGTGGGCTTCATGAGAGTGGGGCTCTTTTATAATCTTTTGAGGGTAAGTTCGGTTTAGCTTGAAACGAGGCCACAAGAGAGTGACACCAGGTGAGGATCGAACTAGTTATATAGTATTGGTTGGTGATATGAACTTGCTGACGACAACACCACGGCGACGTACCCATAAATGTACTTGAAGGAACCGGGTAGCGCTGGAGTTATCGTGACGAAAAACTGAATTGACGCGTCGATTTCTGTCTGAGGCTGGGTATATTCAATTCGAATTAATGCCATTGGGAAGAGCCATGAATCCACCTATTCTTGTATTGTGTTTGATCGCCAGATATCTTGATTAAAATTCCGTCACTGGCGTGTCATAATTGTTGAAGAGGAAGAGAATCGATGAGTCAGTACTTGGACAAACTACTCATCCACAGTTACCTTGAATGCGCTGGCAGTACAAAACTGTCACCTCTATAGTCAATTTTGATAGGGATCAAACAACACTTGAATATATATATATATATATATATATATATATATATATATATATATATATATATATATATATATATATGGACATTTGGAATTTCAAATTGCTTTAGGCGTATATTTTATGCGTCCTCACGAATCCCTATAACGGGGTCAGTAGGTCGGACAATGGTCGATCCCCAATAAGTTTGTACAATTTAACATACAGTTACAATGCGGAACTGGACCCTGATTTTATGGCAACTCGAAATTTCCTCATTCAGAGAATTAAATTCTCTGCTGGTGTCATGAGAATTTCAAGAACGAAACGATCTGATCAGACATTCTTTCTCTAAGAAGTTGAATTTTTTACCTGATCTTAAATTGAATGTCACAGAAGAGTGGTGTAAGTAAAAGACTTACTGCATTGTAATAATGGCAGACTAATATCCTTGTTTTTTCTTTCCTCACTTACTTGACTAAAGTTGTAACAGTTCCTGTATTCTCAGTTTGATGTCGCCCATTTCTATTATAGGACGATTACATTAAGACATTACCACAACGATTTGCTATAACAAAGTGAATGCTTTCGATTGTTCAGAATATTGACCTGCTATGGCTCTGATCTTTCCTCCTCAGAATGAGGGGGGGAGATTAACGGCACAAAGAATCAACTCGGTGAGCCGAGTTCTGACTCTGGTGTATACAGTTTGTGTTCACTTCGCACTATTGCCTTTGCGAAAGACTAGCTATGTGAGAATATAACAGGGTGAAATGAGCGACGCTAGTCACCCCTAAGTCTATAACATGTATCCCAAACCGGGGCCGAGATAGAGATCATGTCATATGGAGAGTCAAATGAAGTTGTAGTCAGCGTAAAGGCACCAACTAACAAATTACCCTGAGTTAATGAGTGTGATTCACTCTTGATTCCGATCTGGAATATGGATTATATGACCAACAGCCCTGTGCTCAGTCGTAAATCTGCGTTGTTCATTTTTGTCAAGTACTTGGATCGGACGTCCCGAGCTTTCATATACCTTTAAATTCTTACAATTATTGGTATGTTTACCGTTTGCATATGTCAGCTAATAAACCAATATTTAAATTGTTTTTGAAATCATAAAAATGTTCGATTGAATTTTTTGCATCCCATTCAGATTTCTGTCACTTTACGTAGTTCTCTGATACGACAAAAACAGCGAAATACTCAAGCTATAAACATCACATTAAGCTCATAAGCCTAAAACACCCTTACAGAAGACGTTATGGCGAACACTCATAACTTACACGAACAATCCGGCATGGAACTACTCCATCGGCCAGTTTTGTGTTGTCCATCAACACAAGTCAGTTTTAATTTAACACTGTTAGTGGAAGTCATCTTATAACCTTTTTCACATGTCACCCACACCGTGGACCCATACTCTGTTCTGTGGCTGGTGATTTGGACACGCGGGCCAGGAGACAGAGATTGACAGCGTTTTTCTGGAAAACAAGAATCGGTCGAACCAAAGAAAAATAGATGGCAAACTTACAAAAAGGGTTAAGTGGAACGTTTCTTCTTCCTTTGACTTTCAAAAAATAAGGTTCAATCGCAGTACACCCTTATCATAATGGAGATGACGTGAGTATATGTAACCAAAACTACGGGCAGATGACTCGTGTCTTAGTTTTAACCAGCCGAATAAGTCTCCTGTTGGACGCGTATTCGGTTGAAAAGTATAAAGAAAATTTTACACATCACAAATGATTACCAGAAAAATATTAGCACGAATTCGTGCAGTTCAAGTTTCAGTCTTTTT
>OY735205.1:11192792-11210292 GCA_963457665.1 Thysanoteuthis rhombus
TGAGGTTTGAGTGGGTACAAAGTAAATGACACGCGCACAACTGCACCAAAACAACTCTTAGGCCAAGATTGTGTGAATCTTAAATTCCGGAAATGGTTGAGTTTGTCCTGACCACTGCAGTGCTAGAGTCAGTGAGAATAATGAGGAGAGTACTTGATACTGGAGGAGGCTTGATATCGCTCAATTCCCAGCGACATTCATCAGATACATAGTGGGAACGTGCAAATAATAATGATATCATCGTATAGATTATGACACCCTATATGCTAAGAACTGGTACGAACACCGGCCTGAACGCGTCACAGAAGCAGAAAATGTGACCCTATTATGGGACTTCACCGTATATAATAATGGAACTATAAACGCGAACAGGCCAGGTATTATTACTTCGAATAAAAAACGTGCCTCTGAGTAGATATGAATGTCCCAGCCGAAAAAAAACATTGCTGTCAAGGAACACGAGAAACTCTCAAAATATAAAGACCTTGAAATAGAAATCAGTTTAATGTGGCAATTCAGGATATGAATTACAGAAAATATCTCTCACCTTGATGTACACATTAATAGGTATTTTTTGTCAATGTAAATGTATGTACTGAACCCAGCATGCATCATTTTATGTATATATAGAAGTATGCTGAGGAAAGTGTTGTATCGTCTGCATATGTAAAAGCCTTGCCCCCTCCTTTTTTTGTAAAGCTCGGACTGTCATAACTCACAAGGTTTCCCTGCTTTAGGTTTTTGGTTGAGACCCGGTTGGTGACTTACATAAACTCAAATCAAAGCCTACATCAACATCAACATCAACAACAACAACAAAATACTACAACTACTACCACTACTACTACTAATAATAATAATAATGATAATAATAATAATAATAATATATTTCTCATGTATATATGAACTACTTGTTGAATGGCAACAAATGAGCGCGAGACAAATGAGTGACAGATTATTGAGCTTAAGTACATAAAAGGTGTAATACAATTGAGCAAATCTTTATCATGCCTTCTGTCAGTTGTGTTCAGTATACGTAGCGTACATGTAAAAAATAAAATACGTAGCATATGCATAAATAAAACCTTTAATTCATTCAAACATGGGACGGTAAGCAAATATAATGTGATAATAAAACACTTTTTTCGCGTTTTTATTTCGACATTACTATTGTGTTATATATGAATAAACAATAAAGTGTATAACAGATTCGCTTGATTTATGCTCTTTTGTACTTAGGCTCAGTTGAATTTCTCCCCGCTCTTTTATCTTAAGCCCATTTGTCGGCTATCTAATCTACTACTAATTCTACTGACTACTTCACAAAAAAAGCAAAAGGTAAAGCTATTTTTGAAAGCCACACATTGACTGAAAGCACCGTCGAATAGAAGAGTACAAAAAGATATAGAACGACATATTCTCTCAACAGCTGAAGGATCGGTTTTGTGTCCAAGTCACGTGATCCGCTTCTGGCTCAATGGCCGTTCTGCCTACTTACTCAAACATGTTGGTAGATTTCCGTCGATTGTACCGTTCGAGCATTTAAGGCGCGAATCGCCATGGCCGATGTAGTATCCCTTAATACATGTATACTCAATATAGTAGCCATCCTTGCTGTCATGTCCTGTGTTCCCTACGGCGTCTGCAACCATCGGTGGTAACGGACACAAGGAACACACTGCAATGAGGGAACAGATATCACACATTTATTTTACTTCAGGTCTCGTAAATCCATTATCCCCCGGGAGCGCTCCACGTTTAAATGCTAAAAAAGAAACAGTTCTTGTTTAGGTTGTGATTTTCGGTTTATACTATTTCATAAGAGATGAAATTGTGACGGGATATCTTTCTCCAACTGCATGGATTTATCTAGACTTTTCATACATTTTCTTCTTTGAAATTAAAGTTTTCTCTATACTTACCCGAACTGTGTGTTACTTTTTACCAGTTTCCATCTATCTAACATCAAAGTCTGATTAAGGCATGATTGCATAAAGGTCTTCATTTTTTCACTTGTTCGAAATGGAAATTGTATAGGATGAAGATTGTGTATAATTGATACCAAAATTTTTTGTGGAAGCAATTGTTAGGTCAGAAAAGCATTGTTGACAGTTTTTATGGTATAAGATGGTATCCTGAGTTGATGCGACAAACGTTCACCAACATCGTTCGGACTGAACAGTTGCTTCCACCAAAAATTAGACATCAGAGGCGTGGCATTCCGTCCTCTGGTTACAGCTTTCCGGAACATCGCGACACCTAGCGGGAGAATGTTGTAAGATACAACGACCGAAACGTTGTGTTCAAAAGATGAATCGATGTGAAGACAACAGTCCAAAAATACATATACAAAATGTTAATCTCTCATTTAAAAAATTCATGCAGAATTAAGCAGTTTTAAAAATAGATGTTCAATTTCATCTTAGTCACTTTTTGTACGTTTTCTATTCATCTGGATGTAAATCTTTAAATCTTGAAACTGAAAATCCTCAAAGAAATTGACTGTTAATGAAACATTATTCGATCAAAAAACCTAATTTAATGATTGATCAAACGAAGTGATTTTGACTGATAAAACAAACAATTTCTTTTGACATTGACAACGTATACAAATAATTTCAGTTGTCGATTGCGCTTACCTGGTGAACGTAGTAGATCCAGGGTGAATAGGAAGAGAAACAAAGATTCTATTACCATGTTGGATCCTGAAAGAAAATGAACAAATTGTTTCAATGTGCCAATGTGTCAATGTGAAGGCGGATTAGACTGAGAACACCATTGTGTGTACCTGAAAGACTTTCAGTTTTCATCATTTTTTGCTTAAAATAAATCAGTCTTTTAAAACATCGCTAACATCGCCAAACACTGTCCAATCTATCATGCTGAAAGCTAAATCTGGCTTACATCTAATAGTGGCCACCTAAAGTTTTGGGACTTGAAACATTTTGATATTATTAATCTATTCCACATATCAGGGGTCTTATTCAACGGGATTATTATGATATTTATATCTGCAAAGACTTACAGTGATTACTGTTTAATATAACTCATCTCTTATCACTACACAGTAACATTTCTCCTCTTTAAAGTCAAGTGTTGCAGCAGCAAAGCGTAACCTCAGAAAATTGAATTCATTGAATCAAAGTAGTACCTATACATTGTATCTGTATTGATAATTTTTCTTGGGAGCTTTTATCTAAATTCAAAAAATCGCTTTAAAAAAATATATTTGGTGACTCTACCATCGGCATTATTTAGTGGAGATAATATCGGCACTCTATGTAGCGATTTGAGATGAGTGATACTAAGTAAGCGATCATCGTAAATCGTTGCAAACATAAACATTACAGTACTCCCACTAAAAAAGACCTCTCGAAGGGTGTCTTGGGTAAATTTATCCCAATAAATATTTCAAGTCCTCGAACTACTCAAACTTCAGGTGGTAGGTATTGGAAGCAGACCGGATTTATCTCCCAGAATGGTATATCCTTTTTGTAATAATTTTCCAGTTGCATTCCATAGTTTTATTCATTTTATATTTTTTCAGTGATTTATAATAAACGCTTAAATTTTCAGTCAAATATGTTATTGCTTATCTTTATCATAAAAAATTCTCACCCGCCATGTTGGTAGGATTTATGTTGCAATATCCGTATGTTATGGGATTGACATGCCAGAATTACAACCCCCATTGAAAGAGTTGTGATATCGGCCTTTATTTAAAGCAGGATCAACAAAACTGGAATCAGTACTACCACCCGAATGTTAGTTATACTTAATTTCCATATTCTAATCTATAAAATTATTGGTTTGGGGGAGGGACTTCTATAATCTATATATTGTTACAAATAGAGTTTTTGTTATGGTTGCCGTTAAACGTCCCCGTACGGTATGTAAACTCTTTCATAACTATATTTGGCTACAGTTCATGCCAAGGAAACATAACAGACTTGGACATCAGAACGGCAGGCACAGTTAGTGTTCTGTGGTCCAGGCGATCGTTGTTCAGCTGGTGATAAAAGTATGAAATTTAGAACAAATATTCTCTGATATTCAGATATGAGGACATTCTCAAACTGATCGCCCATAACAACGGTTCTAAAGAATTCATTTTCCAGAGTGACTGCTTAAGAATTAATTTTTAAATTTTCGCCACAAAAGTGTCTCATAATTTCATAATTTTTTACATACATTTGTTCAATCGAATTTTTTTTTTTTGTATTTTTGCTTTTCGTCTTGCTTTTTTTATTCAAAAAAATAATTTTCCTTTGAAAGTGAGTAGATTAAAACACTTTAATGCCAGTGATTATATTTGATTTACTGTCATGAAAAAAACAGCACCAAAACAAACAGAAAATAAACAAACTTCAAGTTTTTCTCCCCCATCCCTATTTTTCATCCATAACAACGACGGACAACTTGTTGTTAAGATGATCACAGAATTCAGCTGACGTTAGAAGTGTTCTCTTCAACATAATATTCAAAAGAGCACCTCGACCTTAGAGCTGAACATAATAAACTAAACACTAACACCTTACATAGCTACAGTAGAGCATCATCCAGATGACTTATGCTGATGATTCTGATTTTCATACAAAAGATAGCCATAAAGATAAAAGTACAAAAAATAGTTAAGCCAATACTTGAAAAATACTATCTTATAATGAACGATGACAAGGGGGGGGGAAACAAACATCAAAAGAGGAAAATCTAAAGACGAGGAAGCTGAATGGAGAAACTCTAGAAAATCGAAGGGTCTTCTTGGAGATCATGGAGACATGAAAAGAAAAATAAGGTATCAAATTTAGCAATAAAATCAATTGAGAAGATTAAGCTGAAGAAAAAGGTGCATATCGGGAAGAAGATGAAAATTTACAAGACGATAGTCAAGACAGTATTAACTTACAATATGTCAACAAAAGGACTGACGAAAGATCGAACTAATGACCTTGACAGAGACCATCGTAAGCTATTGAGAATAATTTGGAATGACAAGAACACGAAAAGCACAGAATTATTTGGAGATAGTAACGAAAATTCCTTGAGTCAAGATATGAAAAATTCAAAGTGGCAAGCTTTTGGATATTTTCTTCGACTACCATACGAGACATTATGCCAACAAGCTACGAGATATTATTTCGAACTACCAATGAATTCTAAAATATTTCTTGAGAGAATGCGAACCAACCTGCCTGTTTTTATTGATGATTGCAATCAGCTCAGGGCTCACTTTGAGGAAACTGAAATAATCTAATTGACTCCCTAGAAATTATAGATGACTATAACTAAAAAAAGAAAACAGAACCAACGAGAAAAATGTATTCCTGTACGATGTAATATAATTGTAAACATTTGAAAAAAAAACACTGAACAAGAATATTGTAACATAAAATAGACGAAAAAATATCAAATCAGTGGCAAAATTGAACCGTCTTATCTCACAAAGTTTAGTTACATGTGGATATATGCCACTATAAAAAGCTATTTTGTACCATAGCATTAATTTTTTTCGTATATTTTCAGAAAGTTTTAACATTGAATACATCATCATCATCATCATCATCATCATCGTCATCAATAGTCTTTTAACGTCCGTCATTTGACATAGATCTTCCCCAGGATTCGCAACAATTCTCTGTCGTGGGCGTCGCGGGGCCAGTACCTTCTGAATTTGTCTTGCTCGTCTCTCCATCAAATACTCTGCCAGCCTCGGTTGCGCATGTGATCTCGGGGGATCCATGTCGTGAGTCACGATATCCATTGGTTGTCTGTCATTCTTGCAACATGACCAGCCCATTGCCATTTGAGATTTTTAATGGATTCTATAGTGTCCCTGACTCACTTATGGAGCTGAAACATGGAACCTAACGAAGAGACAGATCTGCACATTGAGAACCATACAACACGCACATGAAAGAACTATGCTCAACCTCATATGGAGAGACCACAAGACAGCACAATATATCCAGGAGAGGTCAGGAGCCAGGGACATCATAGAATCCATTAAGAATTGAATACATGAAATAGCTTAAATGTATTGATGTAGTGGTAAAATATATGATGTCGTGACAGAATATATCGATGCAGTGGCAAAATTAGACTTCAGTATTGCTATTGCATTAATACATAATGATACAAAATAGCTGTTTATTAGTGGCATGTACCCATTGTGAAATAAAATCGTTCTATCTTGCCACTGCATTAATCTATTTTCGTCTATCTTATGATGAAATATTCCTGTTCGGTGTTTTTTTTTTAATTTTGTACAATTATACAAACACTTTGTGCACGAGTGCATTTTTCTTACTGGTTACGACTGTAACATACTGTACCTTTATATTCACATCTACAATTCGACTACCCGTCCAGTTGTAAAATCTCCAATGTCAGCGTTGAGCAACTCAGATTGGCTAGTGAGTTAACTGGATCTTGTAAATTTGACATTGTCACGTATTTCTCACATTTATCTAATATAGGATATTTAGTGCCAATAGGCCTACCCACGCTTTGTCTATGAAATTACTCGAAACCCAAAGTGTCTGACTGAAATGTAAACCTTTCATCATTTTTTTTCTTTCTGATAAGGAAACAGTTTTCAAACTGAATAACCGATTCAATTGGTGCTATTAAATTAATGTGAAAAAAATCAACTAAAATCGGTTATGGCATACAAATCACGTAAATATTTCCGTTTTCCGGTGCAAAATAAAAAATAAAGGAAGAAGAAGAAGGAAGAGATGTGATGAAAACAGAACACTCTGTTAATTTCCCCACTGAAATGTAAAATAGGACCACGAATGACTACTCTTATGATTCTCTCCTATTAAGGAAGTATTTCCCCCTTAGGCTGACTATGACTTCAGCAGGCCTTTACCCAGGTTCCACATGAGTGCCAGTTAGAGACGTATCAGCCGGAGTTCGAACTCGGATCGAGTCCATTCTCCGTGCCGTTAACCACTCGGCCATCTTGCACCTGTTTGCTAAATGATATATGACAATGAATTCCGGTTGCCACAACAATTAATTGGCGTAGAGAATCGAGCTTTTATAAACGTTCAACTACAAACTCGTAAATAATTGATCCATGTGCAAAAAGGATAAAGAGTAAAATGACGAACGTACAGCCTTTTTCCAAGTGACTCGCATTCAACTCATCTTAGCAACACCGTTTGTATTAATATAAGCATGTATAAATTATAATATCACTCCTAATAATGAGGAAAAGCCGAAGTGTGCAAAATCAATTTTTGGCACTAACGAGAAAATATTACCAACAGTTCCGGTGTTCTATTTGACACATTTCCTAATCATGAACGTTTTGATAAAGGCCCAGATTAACTACATAAAATAAAGAGAAGAATTCCTAATTGAAACTAGAAAGCTAAATTGTTGAGTACGGATCTGACCCCAAATGGGATCACTTCTTCTGCAGCTTACTGCACACCTTTCAACGAAATTTCATTGAAATTCATAGAGAACTTTTGGAAATATCGTGTGGACAGTCATAGGCATATATATTGATATATGAAAAAATGAAAACATCTTTCAATCAAAAAGATATTCCTTGATCCATCCCAAAACTTGAACATCCTTTTCTCGACTCATCGCCCACCCTTCCATAAAATGTCATTGAAATATGGACAGACCCAGACCGACGGACGTAAAGGCGGATAGATGGAAACACGGACACGACCGAACATATAAATTCGTTAACAGAGAGAAAAATGAACTAACTCGGTAGTAAATGGCTTTTACGGAATAAATAAGTATTAATTACTTTGGTTTTCATTAAAACTCTGTCTTGACTAAATACCAAACGTAAGCAATAACAAACGTAGACGGTGACTAAGACGTGAGTCAATGTCCATCAGGAAAGAAAATCGATGAACATGATAAATATTGATAAGTTCAGTAAATATTGATAAGCGATTCTTGACTTCCGTGTTAACATCACATGAAACAGACAATTGGTTGCACTTTTAAAAGCACTGTAATATTTTTTATTAGACATGAGTAGATTTTGTTAATTATTAGCTGAGGCACCTGGTTTTTCCCTGGAAAGAAAATCTTTCTTCTAGGGTGGGGGGCAGATTTATCGCCTCTAATCATGTTAAGATAGAGTTGCGTCTCTTGGGGGCAAATGATTGTGAATGGTCGTACTACGGACGGAAAGTATTGGTCTTGCCCAGCATAATAGCTGCATAGCCAAGAGAACGGCTTCAACCATTCAAACCTGAAAATAGATATCCAAAATTGACTCTTTGCCGAAGGTATTGGTGGTCTAATTGATCAGAGTAAAAACAATTGGGGAAAATTATTAATACTTTTTTTGCTTCCACTGGTAAAACGAAATTTAACCAAAGAAAAACAACTAAGTAAAATAAGCTGGGGATAAATAGTGCTGTAGATGGAATAAAACAGAAAACATGTGCGGAATGAGGGAGAAAGTGATAGTAGGTTATTACATTTGAAGAAAAGAAGAGATGATAGAAGCAGACTAAGGCTTTGGCTGTTACTTTGGAAAGGGCAAGGGAAGTTGCTCATAGAGTTTGACAACGGCTGTCTTACTACTACTACTACTACTACTACTACTTACACTGTGAATGATAATCCCTGAATATGAGCAAAAACCGCCGAAAACCTCTTTAAAAATTTATTGTAAGGAATGTTTCTGCCATTCACGTGAAGAATGAATGACGGAAACCTTATCATTTATGTATGGATCGGCACTTCTGCCCAGGATCAGAGTATCTGTACTTTCTGCCAAAGATCAAAGTGTCGCACCCTAGCACTTCTGTCGATGATCAGAGTTTAGTATCTGCTTGCAATAGTACATTATTTGGTAGCTCTGTGACAATGCTAAGCGCAAGAGGCCTAGGATTCGTCCTGTGGCCTCAAAAAATAACTTTTGTTCCATTTTCCCAATATCTATGTGGAGTCATTAAATATTCACGACAGTTTGAGAAATACCTACATTTTGATTTAGTTTGTCTCTGAAGTAATATTTCTCGAAAGTATTTATTGCGGAAAAGTGCGGGTAGTGCGCTGACATTTTAGAGCCATCATAAGATCGTTATGCAAGCAGCAGATTTACAAGTGGTAACGAAATATAAATTCAAAGTATAGAAAAAGATATTCAGCGGCCATGAACTCTTTACTTAGGGAGTAGAAAGTTCCAGATTTAGACCTGGTGATGCACTCAGCCACAGCTTTTCAAACAGAGGTACGTGCACTCCTAGATATCAGGGGGTACGTGATGTTAGTGAAAATACTGAAATTTCGAAGTAATATCAACCAACTGAATGTTACTCTTGTTTTGTAAACCTGACATACAGCTGGCAATGCTATGTAGGAAGTAACCAGGTTTGGAAAGTCAACTGTTTGTAAGAATTACGGTTCTGGATAGTTCTAGTAGTTCTCGTCGAAGAATGGGTAGTGTAAAGATGTTGAAGACAATGGATTTTTGCTTCCACGTGGTTTGTTGTTTGCATCGACCTTACCGGAGAAGTTGATGAGGGAAGGGAGATGTATAGAGAACATGCATGCCAAGTACAAACGTGGACGCAAATATTAAATGGAGTAGAAAGACATACCAAAACTTGAATGTGAAAAATGAGAGATATGTTTAATGCACAAATGAAGAATGTAAATGAAATAC
Organism: Thysanoteuthis rhombus; assembly: GCA_963457665.1. Taxonomy (NCBI): domain Eukaryota; kingdom Metazoa; phylum Mollusca; class Cephalopoda; order Oegopsida; family Thysanoteuthidae; genus Thysanoteuthis; species Thysanoteuthis major. The sequence continues at coordinate 11,202,451 of OY735205.1, forward strand.
ATGGAATGGGAATATTAATACATTCCATTGTGTTAAAAGGAGTTGAGAAGAGGGCTATCAGGTTTAGGCTATTCCTATGCTTAAAAACGAAATATAGGATAGAATAAGAATTTAGGGGACACGTGGCATCAAGGATCTAATGCCGTTTCGTCTATCTATCGAATGGAACCTGGTGAGTCGTGCCTGTTCTAATGAGTGATATAGTTGACCAAGCTGGATTAGAATAAGGCGATTAGTCAGGATATGTGCAAGAAGGAGCTAAAAGGGGCGAAATAATGAACACAGCATTTGTGTGGTCGCCAAAAATAGTAGTTGCAGTGTTTGCATAACTATGAAGTTCTTGTGAATATTCACATCGATGGAGATAAGTGACAAGACAATAGTTACAATAGTCATGGTCAAAGAAAGAACTACGCCAGCTGCGTGATTAGAGAGGGGTAAAGGAAGATCATCGGCTCGGGATGCCCGGGCCAAAAAGTTAGAAGTTGACCGGTTTGAAAAATGAGGCAGAAAGGCGTTTGACCCCATGCTTTCTAGGCTTTTACAGGGGTCGTCGTAAGAAGTGACATTTTCGATATCTAGCTAAAAGATGGGTTTCGTATTTAATTCCTAACTAAAAGTATAGGGGCGCTACAACTGCGTAAACCAAAAGGATCATTCTGGAAAATCAAACTTCTCTGGTTTTCACGTATATCTGCGTTTGTTTGACTTCCCAGCATGCTCTGGGTGTCCTTTTTTTATTCAATATAAAGCAAATTTCGTGCAAGATTATCAATAGAGGATGATATGCAAGGATGCCTGAAAATGTGCATACAATTGAGTTACTTACTGGAAAGAGCTAAGCTCATCTATTTCATTAAAATATAACATTAAATTAAATAACCAACAAATACATCTTCATTGTCTGTTCTATTGTGACCATATATATTTAACTGCCGGACAGGACGAACGTATAGATCGAAAAAAAAAAGTTTGAAAACCCCTATCCTTGAGCTATATAAAATTTAGAGGCTTCTAGTTTATGTTTTGGGTGCCGTTGCAGATTGTGAGGCTCTGCGCTGTAGCTTAATTCGATAATGCCTGGATCTGACATTGGGAATGGTGGTTGATATGCTAACCGAGATAATTACTGTTTTTAGTCTTATGTCAAGTTAAGCATGAAGACAACATATTCAAGGGTGCTTCGCTGTGGTGTAATGGTTAGCAAGCTCTTCCTGGAGACCATTTGCATTGCTGAGAGTTTGATCTTTCTGAGTGCCTTATATACAACCAATGCATCCTCCCAATAGTCACTTATGGAGCTGAAACATGGAACCCAACCAAGACACAGACTTGGTAACTGAGAAGCATGCAACGCGTACATGAAAGAATCATGCTCCACCTCACATGAAGAGATCACAAGACAGCACAGTATATCAGGAAGAAAACGGGAGTCAGAGATATCATAGAATCCATTAGAAAACTTGAATGGCAATGAGCAGGCCATATTGCAAGAATGACAGACAACTGATGGACATCACAGTCACAACATGGATCCCCAGAGATCACATGCGAAACTGAGGTTGACAGAATACAAGATGGAGTGATGAACTAGACAAATCAAAAAAATACTGGCTATACGACGCCCACGATAGAGAATTGTGGCGAATCCTGGGGAAGGTCCTTGTCCAATGATGGACGTTAAAGGATGATGATGATGATGATGATGATGATGATGATGATGATGATTGAACTGGGTCACAAACAATATTAAACAAACGCGTACTTTCTTTTCCAAAATATGTAGTGAAAGATAAATACAAACTGCACTAATTCTATATTGGTTAGATTTAGACCGATTGACAATAACACCGGTTTGAAATTTCTTTTCGTTGAAAGATTAGAAACTTTCGTGAACACCACCGTTGTTCATATTTTCACCACTGGTGACGCCACCGGTGCATTTTCAACTATTCTGTGCGAATATATATATAATGATATATAATGATTACCAATGTGCAGATGTTGTCTGTCACCCTAAGAGACGCAACTGACTTAGTAAAATAGAATTCCAATCATATTCTAATGATTTAATACAAATTCTGAATTAAGAGAGCAACAAAAAAAGTTTTAAAAACAAAACAAAAAGGTTTAAATCTGTGTGTGGTCAACAAACGCTATTTTTCAAGCTCACTACAATTCAAATTCTATTATCCATGTACACAAAATTCAATGTATGTATCCATATATTTCATATACACCGTCATTTTTCACAGCATGGGGAAACTAGTATATATAATAATAGCCGTCTCTATCACGTTTATAGTATCAGTAGCAACCATCGACCCTCCCTCTTCCTGGCTTCTTATCAAATTACCTGAGTTTCTTTTGTCATCTCTCCCTTCTGAGACTCATCCAACTACCCAAGTGTCTTCTCTCTCCTGTCTCTTCCTGGCACGCTCAATGGTATCAGTATCAACTGAGCCTTTTGTTGTATTCTTATGATATCCACCGACGAAGCAATAGGTCATAGACTAGTAATTATAAATCATGAGATAAAGGTGAGATAATGGTCGGGAAACATTGATAAAATTGGATTTCGCCATTTTTGGGGTCAGACAGAACCGAACCCACCTGTCAGTAATAGATTGGCCCCCTAACTACAAAATTCTTTTTTTTTCTTTTTTTTTTTAAATTATTGCAACCGAGCCGTCTCTCTAGTCAAGCATATTGGTCATAGAACTGCTTCGTAACAGGGAGACTATAAAAGATATAAGCATGCAATTTTCACCATTCGAAAGCAAAATTTACATGGGTTTTAAAAAAACGATCCCGACCTGTTCGTCACGCTTTTTTAATAACTCGATAAATTGATGAAGATAGAAACATGAGTTTGACACCAATCGATAGCCTATTAGAAAGCATCAACCAAAACAGTCACTTAATCTGTCAGCGTAGGTTTCTTTGAATTCATTTCAAGATTTATTATATATGCGGCAAGCGTGGAGGTTTGTAATATTTGGGGAATATTTGGGGAATCATGGTGTTTTTTTCTGAAGTCATTTTTGGTAATCTCTGCTTATACGGATGTAAAATGTGGTAGCTAAACGCAACACATAAACCAAGTTATTTTATATGCATATAAGCAAGGGTTGCCTCATTTTTAATGTATTTCGGGAACGGATAGCGATTTTCCGGAGTTCATTTCTCTGGACGGTAGAACATAAAAATGATTTCATGATAGCTTCAATGCAAAGGAATCAAGCTATGACGCGCCAAGTAGATTAGACTCAACCAGCCCGATTTCGTGCTTGATTACTCAGGAGCAAATTAAAAAAATTCTCTGCTCACGAAGTTGGAAGAAATATATGTATTTGTTCTTTCCATTTCAATAGTTCTCAAAGAATTTCTGTTAAACTTCGTTCAAGATTTGTCAATGATCTACGATGGAAATGAATGAATTTAGGGGGATGGGGCAAGGAATTTTTCTTTTTCTGCATGTCCACATTTGGACAATATCTCCAAAAGTTCTCAATGATTTTCAATGGAATTTAGTGAAAGGTTGGGTAATGGGCTACGGAAAAGTGATTGGATTTTGGGGCTGATCCAAAGGTTTCACACTTCTTGTCCATACCGTACTTCATGTCAGAAAATAGGTCTTTCGCTGAAAAAAAATCTTGGGATTTTCCACTGTTACCTCCGCTGCATCCTTGTTACTTCTGAACTGACTTTTATTCAGTTTTAGGGACAAGTTAGAAGAGGTATGCGCTCTCTGACTGCTTCCTAGTTTGGATATGTTTTCACCAAACGAGAGAATATAAAAAAAAGAGTAAAAATATCTTTTGCGAATCGCAATGGGCTGGTCATGTTGCAAGAAAATTACTGGACATCAGGACTCATAATCAGGGTCTCCAGAGATCATATGTAAAACTATGACGGACAATGTAGATTGCATGAGTAGACAAGTTCAGGAAGTATTGGTCTGCGACGCCCGTGATAGAGAGGTCAGGCGAATCTTGAGGAAGGTTTATGTCCAAAAGGCTGATGATGATGAAAATTTAACTACATAATTGGGAAAATTAATGTAATTATTCTAGGTTTATTTTACTTCGGTCGAAAGTCGAACGGAGTAAAATAATAAGAAAAATACGTTACATCAACTTCCCATTTTGAAATCCTGGTTCTAAGCTAGGATTGAACACTGGCACTCTGGCACTAATGGGGGTACGCAATTTACTCAATCACAAAACAAGTTTTGTGGTTAGTGTTCTTTTTTAGTAATATTCTCAATCAGGGTAACTGAAGGTATTTCGTCAGGTTTAGTAAATGGTTCTCGTGTTTATCAGTTGTGGTTTGTTTTGATAAACATTATTTGAATTATATCACAGTCTTGGATAGGAAAAGATTAACCCATTGACTGCGAATGACGGACATTTCTGCCATTGCAATTCTAAGGCTAACTCAGTAGAAAATTCTTGATTGGTTGCAACTGACTTTTATTTGTGAGTCGGGGCTGTTATCTTGCAATGGGTTACTCGCAATGGATAACTTGCAATGGACAAGGGCTTTTATCTGACAATGAATGACTATTACACTTACCACCTTCTGCATTTAGTGGGTTAAAGTTAACAGAATCTAGGTCGGATCACTTTGCACTATCCTAGGTTGGTAATGCTGAGTGGCACGATGGCACTTCCGGTTTTTTAAGAGGCTAAGATGAAGTGAGCAAATGAAGACGTCATAAAAACAAGATATGTTGATGGTTACCAATAATGACTGCTAGGAGAAAATCAGATTTTATGACCGCAAAAAAAACTGAGACACGAAACGACTTCGTTTGACGTAGCCGACATGGCACATCTCATCACTTCAGGGAGCAGTTTTATTTGAAGAACGGGTGTTCCTGTCTAGGGAGATGCATATATTCTTTGGACACATCAGCCATAACATGATTCCACTGTGTGTGTGTGTGTGTGTGTCTGTCTGTCTGTCTGTGTGTCTGTCTGTGTGTCTGTGTGTGTGTGTGTGTGTTAACATTGAATATGATACTCTTATTTTCTCTGATGGATGCAAAAAAGAAACTGACTTGACATGTGTTTGCTGAAAGAATGACGTTTGAAACAACACAGTCTACTATTTTCATATATTAGATAGTTGTAAAAATTTCAGCGTCATCTTTTTTATGGAAATCTCTGAAGTGCCTTTCAGGTTTACTCAGCTGTTTATAGCTAGTGCAGTCAGTCAACATCGTTTAAAAGCCTTAAGAACATTTTATAAGTCAGGGAAGTTGGTTTAACATTAACTTATGAAACATCAATCAATATTTTAACATTTGCCCCCCTCTTCTCTCTCGACACAGGAAAAAGTTGTGACTATACCTATATTTCAACACTTCATGGCCATGGCACCACTAAGATATCTTTCTCTATCAATTTAACAACTGTAGCCATCAAATATGACAAAAACTTCTATCCCTCTTTTTATATTTGCATGTGTTTATGTGTTTGCTTATTTGTTTGTTTGTTTCAGCACTCCTAGCCATACCGTTTTATCTACAGATTTGAAAATTGGCAACAGTACTCCGCTAAACCCCTTCTGAAAATGTTTTTATTTTTAATTTTTGGGAAAAGAGTTGTTTTCTTTTTTAACTTTTTGGAGGCTTTATTTTGCCGTGTTTATTAATAACATCTAGATTCTAGGGAGGGAATCTAGAGGTTTCTATATGTTATTTTCTCTATTTTTTAAGTTTTTCAGAGGAAAATGCCAGTAATGTCATAAATAGAATTTATTCTGGCGATATTTATTCTTTAATGGATTTTCTTTTACATGATTTCAAATTTTAACCACTACAGTTGTTCAAGTATCAACTGTGATGGCGAGTCTACACATATTTTTATTCTTCATGAGTTTTTTTTTTTTTTTATTCAAGTCCATTAGATACCTGGTTACAAAATGGGCGCCAATAGGTGAAATATTCATATACACCTCCGTCTTTTCCGATGAGAAAGTAAGTATTTGGTGAAACCTTTCGAATCTTTTAAATTTTATATTGAAATTATGTAATCATTATTGAAAACAATTACATACAATGATATATAATCTCCCATAAGATCCAATATATATGTTTATGTATGAGTGTGTGTGTGGCACATTTTGCTCTGAAATTCCTTGGTAATCCTTCGATTTCATGATTCTCTGGATACGGTCAAGGCCTCCAATGCTAGAGATCGCAAAGCAGTCACACAACACTAGGGATCCTTCACCATGCCTAACTCTTGGTGGGGATATCCCTTTCCTTAAAATCTCCATTTCTCCGACAATGAAGAAATCGTTGGTGTGCATTGCCAAAAAATGGTTTTGTCTGTCCACAGAACATTTGCCCAGAAAGAATGTAGTTTTACTGCATAGCAGAGTGTGGAGATTATCGAACCCTGATCACCCAAAAATCAGCTGCGTCGATTCGGTTGTTGTTCCGATCGGTTGTTGAACATCTTTTCCTAATTTGACGATAGTCGTCTTTCAACTGGACTGTCACTGCAAAATGCTTGTTACAAGTGGTGAAGATACAAATTACGAACATCCAAAAGAAAGTATTTTTGTGTTTATGAGAATTGCTTTTATTTCGTCAAAGACCTTTCTTTTGCCGGATCGTGGGTATTTTTCTTATTTCATCATGCCTTACTATCTTCATACTTGATGTAACAATGATCTATTCAAGTAAATCCTTTGACCTTTTTCGTCCCTGTCCAGTAAGACTCTGTCGCTAATTATTTCGTTATTCATAATTTAACCCTTAATCCACCTTTGTGTTTCTAAGAACCAAGCGGTATGCCCTTGTGTCTTATCCTAAATCTAGGGTTCCGACTGAATCTTGCGTTCCCTGACTAGTTTTATTTATTTCTTCTCATTGTATAATCTTTCCGCCTTCCTATGTCTCTTCAGTCATAATTAGCTCATCTTTTTCACTTCTGTCTTCGATACATATGCATTCAGTTTCATTTAATACTATCAGTTTGGGAAAAAATTCATAAAATTTTTTATCCAAGTATTAAAATATGATCTCTTTTGTTCGAGTCTGAAAGTCTACAACGAAAAGGAGCTTAATCCATTGAGGTCAAGTTGTTCGACCGGTCTAAATCCTATCTTCAAGACATGGGAAAGTCACACTCGCACACATATACACATAAATATATATATATATATATATATATATATATATATATATATATATATATATATATATATATTCATGCATATACATACATATACCTTCTCTAGCGCATATATATATATATATATATATATATATATATATATATATATATATATACGCTTTCAAATTCCTCTGTTTCGTGGGAAAATGTACGCACATACATATACCCACATATATAAGTATATACTTTTAATGTCCCACATACAAATACATTTACACACCTGTGAACACAAACACACACATACACATATGCATATATGTATGTGCGTCTACATTCTTCTACAGTCTGCAGGAGATTGATGCGTTGTCACCTTGATGATCTTTTAAAGGGTCTGAAAACTGAAATTTCGTCGAACCACATCTTTTTTTACCTTGCCACACTGAAATGAACCAACCTGATTGCCTGCAGCTAACAAGCGAAAAAATATTCTAGGGAACTTTCCTGTTTTTGGATGGTCTAATGAATATATGATTTGGTACGTGCTGGATCTTGTCAAAACCTAACAGAAAATTATACTCGAAGACCAGGTATAATCATTTTCGGAAGAGGAACAAGTGAAAAAAGTAGATTCTACTGTACACAGTGCAGGGTAATTGTATTGCAGTACAGACAATATGCAACGAATCACCATCAAGACAGAAACTTTTAG
>OY735205.1:11970292-12162792 GCA_963457665.1 Thysanoteuthis rhombus
CAGTCGAAGATGTATTGACCCCGTGTCATGATAAAAAGAAACAATTTTAAGATGAAGTAAAATCAATGAGAATTATCATACTCTTTATTACAATTAAAACCCAGAGTGTTGTGAAAAAAAGCAACAATAATAAGATGGAGTGAAACTTATAATATAATAGAAGTAATGCAGGATTTTAAGCAGTTACGCGATTCCAATTTGTTTACTCAGTCCAATTGAACCACAACGGAGCAACCTTAGCCGGCAGCCCAGATTTGGATCGTTGCAACATTTTTTTGTGGCCCACAATCAATTTAGGCATTTATTCAAAATCTAACATAATTTTTTTGTCGGAAAGTCAATTTTATCATTTATATTGTGAAGTTACTATTGTTTCGTCTTTGCAAACCGATAATATAATAATTGTAATTCATACGTTAGTCTAAAATAGTAATTAAGTACACTTTCTAAAATATAGGTTAAAAAAAGGGGGATTTCCCATGCCTGAATCAGACAAAGGATATCAATACACTGTTACTTCTATGGTTAATTTATGATTACTTGGGATTATTTGGGGAGTTTTATTTATAAAATTTCTTTATCTGTATACTTTTTAAAAAATTGAAATTGTGATTTGCCCGTGCGGACGGATTCGTGAGCGAAGAATATTGGGCAGTATGACCATGAACGGCAGAGCAATGGAGTTTCAAGGAGGAGTCATCTCTCTCAGGGCAAACCTCATCCTTAAAACCAAGGGCTCGCATCTATGCATGGATAGAAACAGGATTCCGATGTCATAGGTTTGACAGGAGAGACCTCCTCCCGGCAGATGAGAGCTGACTGTGAGGGTCTACCGCTCCGTTGCGGAAGTATTCCGTCAGTAAAGCTGACCTGTGGTTAGACCACGGGACCTGAGCTATCTACAGTTGGTAGTCACCGAACTGGCTGTAGAAATCTACTGCCCCTTTGATGGAGAATCAGTACAGTACGGCTGTCCGCTACTCCTTTCAAGTAGTGACCTGACAATGTAGCAGCCTGATGCCCAGGTCTGAATCACAACCCTGGAAAAAAAAAGAAGTCCAGATTTCCTGCCCCTATCCCCCACTTTTGAACCAAAGAGAGCCCTCTCCCTTTTAGTACTTATTTTACTTGGCGGTCCATTTAGGATGTGTGTGGGTTTTTTTCTTTTCATTTAACGATGTTATTAGCTGACTTTTCAGTTTTCTCATTTCTCCCCCACATCTATGGGTTTATTTCGAAATTTCCGATTCACTTTCTTGCACTCTCTCCTTTCTTACTGCTTTTTCTACCATTCTTTCTTTTCTCTGTCTCATTCTTATCTTTCTCTTCTTCACCCTCTGACGTGCGTATTTTTAACATCATCTTTAATAGTTTTGATAACATTATTAAGCTCAATAGCGAAGATTGAATGAATTAGCATGAATTAAACTTTTCGTATTAACCTACTGACTACGGCTGGCGGCGGAAAATGATAGTTATCCATTGCCAGATAAAATCCCCAAGTCACAAATAGAACTGAGTTGCCATCAATCATAATAAAATGAAGGTCTTATCAAGTTAGTCATAGAATTGGACGAAAAATTTGTCAATTATCAAGTGACTGCGGATGACGGAAATTTCCGACCACCGCACTTAATGGATTAATTGATAATGTTCTTCTCCCCCCCCCCCCCGAAGCTATTCGTTCAGCTTGACAAGTATGACAAGAGAATTCCTTATTTACGTCAGGACAGAGATTGGAGGAGGAGGAGAAGGAGAAGGAGGAGGTACTGTCATGTTTTTATTTAGAGGTCAGGGTCATTCAGTACGATAGCCTTTGTCTTCACCTCCCATTATTCATTGAATGTGTGTGTGTTAATTCAAGCGCAGATTCGCCATCAGAGGAAAGAATGATTGTCACAGATTAATGCAAGCATTACAGACGGAATAGATTACAACGATGAGTTCTGCCCGGAAAATATCCAACCATGTGATATTAACGAAAAAATAATCTACCTAATGCAATGTTGCTTTATTCCCCTTCAAATTAATCCTTTTGGGTCCTAACCCACTTATCTCAGTGCCCTTTCCACTTTTCAAAACCGACTGCAAAGTCCACATTTGATTTGAGGACTGTGCCTTCAGCTGCTAAGTTGCGTTCTCTTTACTCTCGGTCACTGTGGATGCAATGGTCACACAGTCAACTGAATGACCCTACGCGATAGTGTCTGTTGACAGGGAGGCTTCCCCTGATTGGCTGCCAAGCATAAGATTCAAAATGGTCAGATACTAGCCTCGTATGTCTATTATCATGGGCATTCATAAAAGGTCTTGCTGAGCAAAATTTCTAACCGAGAGAATGGCATTTAAGATAGAGAACATATGCCTCTCTAAACTAAGATTAGCAGTTAACAATAAGTTATAAACTTTAGATGTCAATATCAACATGGTTAACATTAACAGAGGTTTCTTCCGTTTTCCCGTTGATCTGGCTGTTTGGTAGTCTATGGCTAAATTAGGAAATATAATGATGATATTTATGTGTGTGTCGCGCATACTGGAAGCGCCAACAGAGCTAAAAGTTTGAAAATGTGTACATTCACTTCTTATGTCTAGAAAGAAACTTGGGGTGTTTGGGTTTTTTTCTATTTCTCCTCTGAGTAAAGTTTTAAGGAGGGTTCATTTTGCAATTGTGAGTTTATGCTGAATTGATTCCTTAGTTTGTGTCCGGTACCATTCACGTCCGTTTTTGTTTTTTTTAAAATCATACTCTCTTGGTGATAGTGATCAGTGCCCAACAAAAGGTAAGAGAAGTAACTTATTAATTGATCACCCCCTTTTCCATTTGTATTTCATTCATTCTCTCCAACATGACACGAAGGAAAAGTTGGTCACGTGATGGTTCCTATTGAGTGACTAACCAGACTTCATCACTCTCAACTAGTTGATCTCTGAAGAAGAAAACAAAAATTAGCGGATATATTTCAATATCCATAAAATTATTTTTTTGAGTCGTTCTCCAAATCTATTTCATCGTAGGACAAGGATAAATCGTGATGTCAGAAAGGGGTACCTCAACAGGTTGTAAGAATTTAAAACACCGTAACAAACGGAAAATAATGTTCAAATTAAACCCACCCGAACCATTCGACTTCGCGAACGCGGGAAGCTTGCAAAGATGGTCAAAGCGTTTTCACAGATATCGGCAAGAGTCGAAATTACGTAACGAAGATGTTGAAACTTATACTGTATGGGACTTGAGTCTGGAAATGTTTTCACGACATTTACCTTCACAAGGAGAGAAGACGGAAACGTTTACGATATCGTTTTGAAGAAATTTAACGCATATTTCATGCACCCCCCCCAAAAAAAAAACAACAACATAATATGCATTCTACTTAATAATTCAACTCTCAGGTGAACCGATTGAAATATTTATACGTTCACTGCATGAACAAACAGAGAATCGTGATTTCCTAAGAAAAAAAAATGACCAGGTTAAGGATTGTTTGGTTATCAGTGTGCAGAATAAGGGGTTATCTGGAAGATTACAACTTATTCACGACCTGAAGTTAGGAAAGACGATTGAAATGTCGAGAAACAGTGAAATCCAAGATGAAACGGTCGATGAAATAAAAACTAAGACGGAGAAGACTTCAAACGTCGACTGGAAATTTAACAGAAAGAATCATTCTCGAAACACGGAAACCGTATATGTGGTAGTTGTAACAGGTAGCATACACTTAACAACTGTCCAGCGAAGAGGAAACGTCCTGTAACAACCGAATCGTTTTGCCCTAGTGTGCATGTCTAGAATAAACAAAATACAGGCAGTGTGAATCGAGGGAGGGAAAGAACTTTGGGAGACTAATGGAGAAAACAACATTAAAAAAACAAACGAGCCGTAGTGTACACATTTTTGAAAATCTGCAAGACGTCAGTGAGATTCAGAATAGTCACGAGAGAATGCAATTAGCACTACGAGAGAAGCCTCCTCTAAAACTAGTAAAAACCAAATAAACAAGTCCTGCGAATTGCCGAGAATTATTTACCACCACAACACGAAAAAGGGGAATATATTACACCTTGATCATTCACGTAATAGATCATACAGAGAATTTACTATCAAGAAATAATGCTTATCACATGGGTCTAGTATTACGTGTCGGAACAGTGTATTCAATTCTGGCAGTTGTATGAGTTGGGATACAGTACAAATAATTCTAACCCTACTGTGTCATCAGTGGCGTAGCCAGGTTTTAACGATTGGGGGAGCGAGCACAGGAAAAGACACCATGACAAGTAATTTTGATTTTAAACACTTACATTTTTTTCTATTTAAAACACAATAATACTAATTTTTATAGTAAGCTCATATATCTGCACTACGTAAGAAATCAAAATATGATAAAAGATGTGTTATTCAATTATTTTACATTTTAGATGTAAAAAAAAAATGAATGAAACAATATGAAAAATGTATGAAGCAACTGAAATAGCTTATTTCGTGTTGACTTCATTTTGTAAAGCTATCTATTGATTTATCATAATCCATTTCAATGGAGAGCAATGCTAATCCAGGCAATCTATCCTCGCCAATTGTAGGACCAAGGTAAGGCCAAGGGTTCGTTCTAGAACAGCGCTGCCTATTAGAAGGGTCAGAAAATATGGTACAATGTCGACAGATCAGGAATACTTAATGGCCAGTTTCTCTACATTTGAATTTGACATACTGCTAGAGCTCATTATCTTTGTAAGCGTCTTTCAATGAAAGAAAATCTTGTAAGAGGCCAGTTGGGCTTTGGATGACTTTTGAGTACGTGTTAACTAATATCTCTAATTTTTTTTCCCATTACTTGCGTTGTCGAGATGCTTTGGATATTAAGCACTAAATTTGGAAGCCAAATGCTCAAATCGTTTAGCTGCGCTATTTATATAAGAATCTAATTCAGTACGGGAAATTGCCCTTGCGAAAATCGCCAATGGTTTAAAATGATGAAATTGGCCAAGGTACCACCAACAAACGATTGCTGAATTATCTTCAAGCTTTCTTTTTTTTAATGACACAAAGATTATTACGAAAGAATTAACGTTACAAAGTTCGTTTTCTTTTTATCAACGCATGTCGCCTCTAAAAGTGTGTCTAAGTACCAATAACACCTTCAAAACGAACTGAAGTTGAAGTAGAGCAAAAATCACTTACTTTATTTTCCTTGCTTCTCCGTTTACGTGCCATTTTGTCAGTGAACGAGACAATACGACCATCACTTTACGAATTCTTACTTACGCCTAACTTTTCCGTTGTTTCAAATGTTCAGACAGATAGTTGCCACCCAGCCGGGCCAGTTACGTTTCTATTGGTCACTATTACAGATTATATCCCATGATTTACGAGTCCTAATTCCAAAAGTCAAAACGCAGCGTTATCTTTTATCGCAAAAATTAGACACAGAAGTATGCTTCAACAACTGGGATGTTGACTGTACAAGCTAATAAGAGCAAAAAAGGAAAACCTTTGGAATATTTGGGACACGTAATCTCCGAGAAAGGAGTTCAACCTAGCCAACAGAGACAGATAGCGATACAGAGATTATCAGCCCCACATGCCTTACGAGAATTATAGGTATGATCATGTATTTACAAGTTATGCCTTTAAAAGATTCGCGAACAATAAGGATTTAATCAAATTATATCCAGTCTATGCAACCAACAAATCAACGGAGAGGCTGAAAGTGCTATAAAAATAGCAAAAAGAATTCTGAAACAGCAAGATACCTTCGAAGAACTGATAGCCTATAAAAGTACGCCCATCCAAACCACAGGAGTAAGCCCAGCAGAGCTAATGATGGGAAAAAAAATGCAGACCACATTAACAACACACCCAAACAAGTTACAACCAAAGTGGTCCGATCTTGAGCAAACCAGAGAAAAAGATCAAATAGCGAAAGCTAAAATGGTGAAGCATTTCAACAAATCACATAGCGCTTGGAATTAACTTATTTTAAAACATGGCGACCAAGGAAAGGTGTGGGACAGAACAGAAAAAATATTAGCGGATACTACCAACAGATCTTATAAGGTGAAATAAAACAACAAATAACAAGGTGATATTCGCAGAAGCCGATAACAGATCCTACCTGGAATCATTAACTATTTAATGAAATTACTGTAAGAACTTACAAATAATAATTTTACTGGAGAAAAAGCTGAACGAACGAGCAGAAGTCGTATAATCTGTAAGTCAAGACATTTAAAAGATTTCACAGAGTAAATAACAAGTAAAAAGAAAGAGAAAGACCTTTAAATTTGAATGTTAAATATTTTCACGATAAAAAAAAACGGTGGATAATAAATCTACCTTTGATCGTTTTCAGAAAAAAATGACTGGTTGTCTTGACTTTCATACATTTTAGTAAATAATTAATAAAAGAAATAAAAAAGAAGTGAGAAAATTTCAATCATATCAATAAAGATCTTAATTCTCAAAGGTTAGGGAGATTTTGCAAGTAGATAAGTTTATCATGATGATGATTATCGTTTGTTGTTGCTTTACCCTGGTTTATTACTATTTGGCGCCAGCACTAACGGTCAGCCCCGAGCCTTGATCTATTTCATCATATAACATGGATGAAACAAAGTGTCCCTTGATAAAATGCTTCTTACCTATAAAAATCTTCCTCTCAGAGTCACGTGACCTGGCAATAATGGTGTTTAAACTTTTCAAATCGATTTCCTCATCAATTTTGAGTCAAATTTACTTGCATTTTATAGAATAGTGTTCCTTGATAAGATGCCTCTTACTTGAAATCATTTTCCTCTCATGGTCATCTGATCAGTCAATAATAGTATTTAAACTTTATAGTGGATGCCTCACTGAACTTTCAGTTCTGGTTCATAGGAAAGTAAATTTCTGAAATGGCTCAAGTTGAAGAGTCCATTGTTGCAAATGGTGAGAAGGAGATATTTTTTATCATCAAAATTGTTACCTTCTGTTGAAAAGTCCATTTTATAGACAGGGAAAATAACAGAAAAATCACTTCTGTCTGAAATAAGATTTTTACTCCATACTTCTATTCATTCAGCATTCCTAACAACACCATTTACGACACCCACCTGCAGAAGGCGAAAAGATGCAACGGCCGAAACGCTGTGTTCAAAAGATGAACCGAGATGAATACAACAGACCAAAAATACATAAACATAAGAAAAAATTTTACTGTTCCTTATTTAGATAAATTCTTTTCAAAAAACCAAAATGTGGAATAAGTCAAAGGAAATTATGACTGACGATGGTCAGTATTCTTTCTATATTTCTACGTAAGTCAACAAGTCCGTAGCCTAACGAAGAAAGAATAGATCTGTTTTACACAGCAAATATTTATCTTTCATCATAATCTCCCCACCCCTGTCAAGGCATTTAACGCAACACTTCTCTATCAATCACATAGATCAATCATTATAAAGTAGAAATTTCAGATAAAAATATCACCTAATGAATGTGTCAGATTACAGAATCATTGGTCCGTACTTATATACTATCCACAACTGAAGTCACTGGTATTTATTTACCTGATCACATAAAACCCGATCAGTACTTGAATCACTTAAGAACACTAGGTATAGTAAGCAGCTTGTAGCCTTGTGCTAGACAGGGCAAAACTATAGTGAATAGATACAAAAGGCAAGTACTCTCAACTCCGGAATAATCGTCCTCGTCCGCTTACTGATCCTTTGAACCCCCTCCCCCAAACATTTTTATTCCAGCCCATCATTTATTAATTTTCGACCTTGCGATCTTAAAATATTTCAATTCTTTAATTTCATATGATTTATTTGTGAACATTCCTTTTAAACGAAAATGTTTAAAGCACAGATTTACACAAAACAAAGTTTCGTAAGTGGGTGTAAATTTTAGAATCTTAATTTTGTAATTTTTAAGGGGAGAGGGGTTTAACAGTGGTCGAAAAAGCAGACGTTAGCACGTCGCTATAGTTTCAACGCTGCCAGTGACCACTATCAAGCCAAAATATGGAATTTCAACTCATCACTAATATATTTCCTTTTATTTGAGACTATTTCGAAGTCAAAACTCATCAAATTCGTTGAGTGAACATAATTTTAAAACAAAACAGTACGTTTAAGTCTATGCTCTCACTCCACGGTCAACCAAGGAGGAAATAGATAACTTCTATGATGAACTTGAACTTCATACTCAAAGCTATTAGAAAATACTTCAATATCATTATGGGAGTCTTCAACGCATAGGTAGGACAAAGAAATGAACATTGCGTCGGCAAGTTCGGATACAAAGTACGGAATGAAAGAGGTGAATATCTTGTAAATTTCGCAACCGCAAACGGGTTCAAAATCATGAACACCTTCTTCAAGAAGAAACCAAATAGAAAATCGACTTGGAGGAGCCCCACTCGTGAAACTAAGACTTCATCTTAGTGGACAAAATCGACACCGTCAAAGATATGCAGGTCCTGAATCAAGTCCACGTAGAAGCAACCACAGAATGGTGAGATGCAAAATCCAAAACAACACCGAGAAAAAAAAAAACGCAGTAAAATGTTCCAAACTGCAACAACTAAACGTACCAAAAGAGCTCGCTCCAACCTTCAACCTTGAACTCAAAAATAGATATGAACTTCTTGCCGGACCAGAATAGAGGGACGCCAACATCAACGAATTCAACAACAAAGTAACAGCCTCCTTAATTGAAGTTGCAACTATGTTTAAACCAAAGAGCACACAAACCATCAGTAAGAATCCAATTGGAAAACGTAGAAATCTCAAACCACTAACAGCGACAAGAGAGAAAATCATGGCAAATCGATCAAATTAAAACCATCCAAAAGAAACGATGGGATGACAAAAGGGGATACACGGAAGCAATCATCGAAACAATTCTCGGAAAAAGTCTGGGTTTTCAAAGTTATTAACAAAACTCTCAGAACAGGTTGGAAACAAATAACTAGTGTACTCGAAAAAAATGGAGACCTAACAACGGACAGGGACTGCATCGTCGAAAATGCCCAAGAATTCTACAAAAAAACTCTACTTCTCTGAACAAGGAACACAAAACAATGAACATGATATGCATACACAAGCAATCAGTTCGAAGATTTCCCAGAACTTACGCCATGGGAGGTGAAACAAGCTATCAAACGAAAAAAGAAAGAGCCACTAAATCAGATAACATCGCCACTGACCTACTCAAAAAAGCTGGTAAAATCATCATTCAACTCATGCTTCAAACAAAGTAAAGTCTCAGAAGATTGGAGCACTGCAATCATAATGTTGTTATATGAAAAAGGAAACACGAAAGACCTAAACAGCTGCAAGCCAATAGACCTACTCAACTACATCTATAAACTTATTTTAGCAAGGTTATCATCAAAATGATAAATGAAAACAAACCACAAGCTGGCTTTAGACGAAGCTACTCAACCATTGACCATCTCCATTCGGTAAATCAACTCAAAGAGAAAGCAACAAAATATAAAATGCCACTCGATGTAGCATTTATTGACTAAACTGACTAAACTAACTGAATAAAGAAAGCAAGTAAGTCGGTCCTCTCGTGAATTCCAGTTAAACAAAAGTCACGTATAACAAACATGTTGAAGACAACGCACTCAACTATTAAAATCGAAAATGCATAGCTGGAGAAAGTAGACCATTACATCTTCCTAGGACAACGAATCTACATGAAATCCTCAAAAGAAGAAATCAAACGAAGAATCACTCGAGAATGGCAAGTCTTCGGCAGAGCAAGCTAAACCTTCAAAAACAAGAAAATTCCATTAGTCCTAAAAAGAACGGTATAGAACCAATGTATCCTCCTGATAGTCACCTATTGAACTGAAACATGGAACCTAACCAAGAGACTGACCCTAAAATTGAGAATACTACAACATACGCATGAAAAAATCATGCTCAGTGTCATATAGAGAGATCACAAGACAGCGCCATATATTAGGGAAGAACAGGAGTCTGAGATATAGAATCTATTAGAAAACCCAAGTGGCAATGGGATGGTCATATTGCAAGAACGTCAGACATCCGCTGGACATCACGACTCTCGATGCAGATCCCCAGAGAACACATGCAAAATCGTGGCTGGTAGAATATAAGATGGTGAGATGAACTAGACAAGTTCAGAAAGTATCGGCTCCGCGACACCAATGATTGAGAAGTCTGGCGAATGTGGGAGAAGTTTTATGTCCAACAACGGTTGCTAAAAGGCTGATGATCATAATGATAATGAACTCGTATACAGATACAAACAAGAATATGATGCTGAAGTAAAAAAAAAAAACAGAAAGACGAGGTATAAGCTTAAGAATCGGGTACACGAGTTTTATACAGATTTATCCGACTTGAGTAGTGACGATCCTGTATTGAAAAAGGCCATCAAGGTGTCTATTAGTACTCTCAGTGGTACATATAGTCTACGTGATACCACTGTGCATCTCACTAAGGAATTTCGAAACCATAAGGTCAAAGCTCTTGAGGTAAGAGAAGCTCTCTCTTTTTTTTGGGGGGGGGGGTTGTTGATGTAAGAGAAGCATTGCATGATCGCTTTCCAAAACGTATGTTTAATAAGAAAGCCCAGGTATTTTAATCTGAATGGGTGTTTCGCAAGACACATGGTGTTGATCCCCCAATAATCAATGGAGGTTAAATACCGTTTTATCACAATGAAAGTTCCAAAGGAAAACGAAAAGCTCTAAAGGGGCAGACGTGTTTGTGAAGGAGAACGGACAACCATTTTTATGCTATTTTCATCTGATCCTAGTGTAGTGCCCACCTTTTTCTAGCTGAAGGAAATTATACATATACGGAGTTATCTGTCCTTGGTAGGGATTTACTTGCTATCCCCTACATCTCTGTAGAAATGGTAAATTCCTTGTCACTTCCTCTTTGACGTCACACAGAACTACCAATAAGATAACTGATCATTATCTTTACGGTATTTAAACTGTTGCAGTAAAACTCTCTCTCTCTCTCTCTCTCTCTCTGTAGTTTGGATAGTTCATATAGTTTTTACACGCACTTACTTTTTACACACGGATCATCACATATAAAAGGTAATCTGTCTTCTTTCATCTCAAAGAACACATCCTATCTAAGTTAAGCACTCTCAACGTAGTTTGGTCGAACTTTTGAAGATAATATTTTAGTGGCTACAACTTAGATGACCCAAATGACGGACATTCTATAGACTCTATCTCGCACTTCGTGACATCCCTTTCCTTTCATTCTTCCTATCTCTACATCCTTATCCTGATAGATCCCTCCAACATATATGTGTCGACAGAAACTCCAGTTTTCCTATATTTTAATTCACTCCTGAATTTAAAATTATCACTGTTGCTAACCTATTCGTTTGTTCTTATTTCTGTGTTAAGATAACAATCAAACTAACTGCGCATTAACCTTGTTTTTGTGCTTAGCAGTGAACGCGCTACTTACCAGAATTTATCTTAGATCAATTCTGGTAATTCATCATTTTGGGGGGGCTAATCTAATTAGCAGCCAAAACTAGTATAAAGCTCGTGCCAGAATTTGTATTTAAAGGTGAAGGTACCAGAACAACGTAGAATTCCATACCAGATGTTAAATTCCAGTAATCTTACAGTGGATCATGTCGGTTAGACCATATACTCAAGACAATGAACAATATTCCCTGTCGGTACAACCCATTCACTCAAAAAAATTATGCAATCTATGCATTGGACGATTTTGTCGTTCATCTAATGTCTGAGTAGAGGGACGCATGGTGGAAAAGAGGATATGCTTTAGTTATCCTTGGTGGTGGTTTAACAAGGTTCAATCAACAAAACGACACGCACATTCATAGCCCTCTAAAACTTGTGTATCATGATGAAGAATCAGGCCTAATGCTCTCCAAGTCTCGGGTCAATAAATAAAAAAATACGTACACCTTTGTGAAAAGAAATGATGAGTATTTTAGTTTCTGCTTGGGGCTTGATTCATAAACAGCTTTCAAATCGCCGTTCATGATAAGTGCATTGGATGGTTCAGAGGATCACCTGGTATCTGAACTATCTCATTGAACAAGATATGTTATGATTTCGCAAAGAGCTAGCAAAACCAGAGATGCTAAAGTATCTCTATGATGTTGTGCAAAATCTGATTCTATGATGTAGATCTCTATGACTTCATAGGCGTTGAGGATAAGATCAAAACTGAGATCAATACCAACAAAATGGAAGTAGAAATCAATAACGACAAAGGAGAGCAGACTGATGACACCTGCGGTCTAGATGACGTACCACCACAGATTTCAGAAGCTGAAGCTATTATGTTACCTGGGGAGCCAATTGCAATCAGCAACACCACGTCTCTGAATAATTCATGCGAAGACGACGAGATCAGTGAGGGCGAAAGGCTTTTAGACAGTCTTGGTGAAGTGCTCGATCGTCTCAAAACAAGAATTTCCTCATTTTAAAAAAAGTACATAATGCGTAATATGAAGCAAGACGCAGTGTAAAGTGAAAGTATAAGGAAAATCGATGTATCTTATTCTGTAATACAGCTTTGAAGAGTACTATGCGTTAATTATTTTTTAAAGGTTAAATTTGTGTAGTTTTTATCTTCATCTTAGTTTTAGTTGTTTCCAACAACTTTAAATCGGGCCACTGTATTTATGGCAACGAATTCATTTACTATATTATGTGTACTCTTATCATCTCTTTCAATATTGAGTCATTTGATGCCGTTCTCTTATACCACATTCCGTTTATTAAGGGTTGTTACCTCTTCCACTCCCAGTCCCCGATTATTGCCCTCTCTCCAATTATTAAGGACTTCAGAGTAGTGAAAATATCATCAATCCTGGGTCATACAGAATCAATATTCATCAGATAGAATTACCAGTAGAAACCACTCATTTTTGGTTATCAGGTTGTTACAAAAGTTCTATTCATTTTTTTAAATCGCCACCACCCACAACGTACCGGTTCACCGGGTTTAGGTTACTTATGTGTTCTGACTTTTCCAAGTATCTAGTCATACAACAGGGAAGCATTTCGCCCGGAAGAACCCCGGTATGTCTGGGGTTAATGTTCAGATAATAGGACATGTTTGTTCCGACATTGAGGCCATGAGAATCAGAATGGATCCAAGGACTTAAATAGGATTGTGTAATCCACAATAACGCTGCTTCTTCTAATAAAAAAAAAGAATCATTCCCCTTGACAACGATATTTCCTTTGACAACGTTCATAGCGAGAATTAATGCATTCATTTCAATATAACGTTAGCAAAATTTTTTTTTTAAATCTTTATTAAAATCATGAATTTATGGTTCTAACTATACGGGCAGCATTTTCATCGAATGAGAAAATTTTACCACCACTGCTTGTGGCGGTGATTCGTAATTTCCATTGGAATGCTAATTTTATTTTTGTTTTATTTTTTTGTACCGATAATCGCAACACGTCATGCTGTTACAATCAGGGGACTTACCGAACAATTCAAAACAGGCCCATCCTCGGTTAACAGGAAAGAGGTCATTTTTCAACTTGATAATGCTTGTCTTCATACCACTCGAGTGATCGAAGATCAAGGCATTCGGCTGGGGTCAAATGAGTCACCCACCACAATATCCTGGCTCAACTCCAACTGACCATCCTTTGTGTAGTAGTTTGTAAAACCATTTTAGTGGACAAAGACTAAACAGAATACACACTAGTATACCTTCTGTGTGAACAATTGAAAGGTGAATCTTGTTCGTTCAATCTACGTTGGTACATAGATAGGTCTGTAGTCTAAATGATGAAAATGGCATTCATTTTATACTCAGTATTAATCTTATACACGGCAAATACTTATCAGCAGTCCCCTTTCTGCCCTTGTTAATACAGTTAACCAAACGCCCCTGCTTTTTCAAACATGTACGGTGAAAATTTCAGATCAAAATTCAGCTAATAACAACATTGGGCTACAGACTTCACTCTCCACCCTCGTGTGGATGCTACGCAACATATTTGTTTTCAGAAGTCTTTCATCATAACATTCTGATGAAATCATGTTATTTATTGCCTGAATACAGCAATTTCATTATGACTTATTGTTCTTTAAACAATGCACTTTCGGATCAGAATCATTATCATCGTCATCATCATCAGCAGCAGCTGCATCATAATCATCATATAAACACTCTCATCTTTGTTGTTGTTGGCTGCTATTGTTAATTTATGAAAGTGCTGAGGAAAGCCAATGAAAAAGCTGACTCAATCAGATCCTCCTCCCTCGCCCACTTCAGCTCAGTCTCCTTTCCTTACATCCAAGGCTTCATCTCTTAGCAACGCCTCTTCCAGGGGGATAAACGAACTCAGCTTTCGAGTATTAAAAATATAACAGGCTACGCAGCTGGGGCCAAACATAAACAAACAGGCAGGGCCTATGAAAGGGGGTTGCAGCTGGTGCATCACACCCGAGTACCGTGGGCCAAGGGGCCCCAGAATTACTTGATTAGAGTTTTGTATCGAAACTTATAAGTTAATACAGTTTAATCATCAATAAAATAAGTTGCCAAAAGCGGGCTGGTTGGTCGGACAATCGGGCAGCGCCTGACAGCCCGAAGTAACCAAGAGATCAAAGTAGCATAAGAGATAAGGGGCCAATAATCCTTTTTGCCCCGAGGCCCAGATCCCTGTCAGACTGCTCCAGGTTGACTATAATGTCTTCTTGGAGATCCTGATTACCAGGGTTAACTTCCTCGTTAAACTTTTCTCTTATTTTTCTTTTATCTCATAAATTTGTAGTTAGTAGGAAAAAAAGATTATTACTGCTGAAGCCTCGTGTTGTATTTCTCCGTTCACTTTTATGATTTTTTTCCGGTCACTTGAAAAAAACTAATCAGTGCTACCCACAAACGACCAGTTTAATCACTGTTGCTGGGTTTAGGTTATTCATGTGTCTTGACATTTATAAGAATTCAGTTATCTAACAATGTTTGTTTTGTGGGTGTTAGTTGATTTATCTATTATTTATTTATCTGGATTTCGCCAAGCCCAAACCATTCATAGTTGCACAATGATTTGGGAAATTGTTTTAGCTTTTTCTTTTTCTTTTTTCTTTTTACTCTTCCCTTAGTTTTTAATTGGGGTTCAATTTATAATGAAAGGTTTTGCCACATTGGTCCCTCAGTATGTGTCCAGCAGTATCCATGCTTGTTTTTTTTTTTTCATGAAAATTTGTACTTTTCATTGATCCCAACCCAAAAGATTAAAAAGAGAAACTTATTGATTGATCACTCCTATTACCAATCTTTTAATTGATCACTTTACCTGTTTGTTTCTTTGTTTTTTAATTATGAATTTATGATTCTAACTATACTGTTAGTATTTTCATCAAGGTAACTTAATTTCAGGACCACCACCAACACCAACACCACTGCTTTATGAGGTGAAAAGCAGCGATGTATGGGTGGCGGTGATTCATAATTTCCATTGAAATGCTATTTCTTTAAAAATTGCTTCCTCTCATCCAGGGATTTCAAACCTTTCTTGTTCTGTTTACCCCTGACAATCTCCTTGGAAATAAATTTACCACCACCCTCTTTTGTTCAGTAATTTGAGTTTAGTTTACACTTCTAACACAATAAAGCGATTGACTAAAGGGAGAATTTTACTGTTTTAACATCATCATTTCAAGTTCAAATAACAATAATAATAACACTTAACAATGTTATTCATTGAATGATAATTTTTTTTTAATATGTGCAAATCCAGAAATCGGCAAATTTACCCTCGGGTTAGACGAAAATTATGTCCTGCAAGATAAGTAAAACAACAGGAAGTTACAAATAAACTGCAAATATGAAATTAAGATACACCCACGCTGCAGACAGAGAGAAAGGTTTTTAAAAAATAAAATTTTAAAAATTATTCACCGTACAAAGGCACGTGGTAGAAGTTAAGTAGTGCAGTTAAGTAGGGTTAAGTAGGGTCAGGACCCCTGATAGCTGGATGCACCTGGTGCACTGAAAAGAGAACCCGAGAGAGTTAAAGTGGACCCGAGAATGAAGCCGATACGATATATCCATTAATGAAATAAAATTGTTTAACTATCGTTTACCGACAGTGTACACAGGATCAAATTCAGAAAAGCCTCTATTCCAGGACCCCCTGTGTACAAAAATATTGTAATGAAAAAACAGTTTCTTAAATAATAAACAAATTGATGATTACTGCTAAGAATTCATTTCATTATAATTCCACAATACAAGAATATTATAATTTAAAAAATAGATTCTTCAATAGAAAATAAATTAATGATTACTGCTTAGAATTCATGTTGGAATTCACTGTATTATGATACCTTCCATTGTTTCAAATAAATCAATAAAAGTACTGCTTGTAATTCTGGTTTAAACTAATTGCAGTATGGGTTACAAAAATAAAACAATACTGCAGCTTCGCAGGAAGGACCGCTCTTCTTCTTCAGAACCTCATTATTCAATTATCACCTTTTTTTTTAAATTTCTTGATAATGATCTCAATGTTTCTTCCATATGTTTGAAAGTTGTTAGAAATAATGCTCGTTGTGTTATCTGGATTTCGATATTGTAGTTCTATATTGGTCATGGGAGTGATAGTCTTGTGGTTGTACGGTGCTAAACTTTATACTTTACTTCCTATGCACAGCTTCTATACGAAACTCGTGTTCCTTTAAACCAGGGGTCCGCAACTTTTTTGAGTTGAAAGCACTTTCATGCAGTGGATACGATTTACTTTTCACGTCAAATGCATATTTGGACTTAATGATAAAAACATATATAATATTCAATTCATTCTTGAGATAAAGTTATATAACTAATATAAACAAAACAAAATTAAGGAAATACTATGTGAAACAATGCATAAACAAAGTCGTAACTAGAGGAAATGTAGCTGGGGTTCGGGTCTTGGGAAGCTCTGCAATGGGTTCCAGGGGCAAAACCCCAGAAAATTCCTAATTTCCCAGCATCTCAAGGCTCAAATCCTTCGAATTGTAGCAGTCTGAGATGACAAAATATAATTTTTGGTAAAAAGTTGTTTTTATTTTGTGGTGATGGGATAGGATCCTTACCCCCGTTCATTACGGCTCTGATAAATTAAAACCAAACAAGTCTTGATAACTATATATTTTTTTTAATTCTTAGGCAAATGTCTTGGGTAATCTCCAGGCCAAATAATAGTTGGAAAAATTAATTCATATATAAATATATATATGAGCAATAGGAAGTGAGACAGACTCTGGAGTAAGAGTGTATGGAGACTTTGTTTATTAATCAGTTAATTCATAAATGAATTAATTGGTGTGCTATGCATGTTTCGGGGGGTGTTCCCATCTTTCAGTAGCGTGTAGTGAGCGTGTGTGCCTTTCATTGGTTAAAAAGTTTCCATAGAAAATAAATTTACCATCAGATGCTTTGCTTTGGAAGCAAAAATTGAATTAAAGGAAGAGGATTCCTCTTAGGTCATTATGATGTATGGAACTTTGTTCGGTCTGTGGTGAAGTCTGTGCTAGTCTGTGGCAAGATGTGACAGTAGCAACAGTAGTAAGTCTTGGATAGGCCATAGGATGTTAGGATTGAAGGGTACTGGTTTAGTATTAGATTGTGTGGGTAGGTTGTAGATTGTACAGGTGGTGGGGTGATGAGGTCAATGAATTTCATACGTATCATTATTACAGGTCACTGTGTGTCTGTTGGCTCTGATTTGTACAAATGAAATACCATATGAAGGTTTTTATTGGTAGGGGTCTGTGTGACAGCGAAGTTCCCAATATTAGATATACATGAAGGCAGGTAAAGCGTTGATGTGAGGTTGTTATTAGTGGGAGGATCATGATATTAGAGATCTGGTTCGGGAGATGGCTTTATGATTTGATTCTGTGTCTATAGTTATCAAGTTAGATGTTGAATTGCCATTCAGACTTGCCTATGCATTACAATTTGCATCGATTGCGCTCTAGGAGGTATATAATGTTTTTGCTACGACAGTTAGAGTTATGGTATATTTAGAAAGTCTTGTTAGTGGTAGAGCAAGTGAAATTGATGGTGTACTTAAAGTGGTTACAGCATTGATTATTTTTTTTATTGTGCGGTTGGAAAAATTTAGTGGTTTTAGGGATGTTGTTATGAGAGACATTATTGTCTATTATAGTGTTGCTGCTAATCATATCTTTGATGGTTTGGGGTCTGCAGTAGGTTTTTTATTACTATCTATGTATATGCAGGTGTCTGTGAAAGCTATGGAGTCAGTAGATGTCACATAATCAACCCACGGTTCTACGAATATTTCTCTGAGATCTGTTTTGAGAGTGAGAATATTCCATCTCTTGTTGATAATATGAGCAAAGGGTTGGAGTGTGTTGTTTAAGGTGGTTATAAGTGGTATGAGATCAAGTTTATTTGTGTTAGAGAGTGTAAGGGTTTCTTCTCCGGGTATCGTGGTTGCCTTTTTTATTTGATTATTTTTATCCTCCATTGACTATCTTCGTTTAGTGAAATGTGTAGTAGGTTGTGGTTGTGTCTGTTGACTTCACTACCTGTGGAGAAAATTCGTCTAATTCTAAATGCTTGTGAAAATAATAGTTTGTTTTTTCATGTGTTTAGGGTAGGCAAATTCAGAATGAAAGTCATTGTGAGTGTATGTGGGCTTAGTGTACAGGGTGGATCGGAGGTTTCTATTACTATCTATGTTTGTGCAGGTGTCTAGGAAAGCTATGGAGTCAGTATATGTCACATAACCAAATTTAATCAAATCGTGCGAAGAGTCTACGTGTGCAAAGAATTTCTCTGGTTCGGTTTCACTTCTTGTGTACATGAAGAGAATGTCATCTATATATCTAGCATTGACGATGCAGTCTTTGTCTATCTCTGGGTATATGTAGGTCTCTTCGAACTTGCCCATGAAGATGTTAGCATAGGATGGGGCCACTATTATACCCATGGCACAGCCTTTCATCTGGAGGAAGTGTCTATGATTGAATATATATATATGTATATATATATATATATATAATCATACCGTACGAATGAAAAAAATCCTATTACATATGAAATTTTAAAATTCATACACCTATGCAACAAATCTTCATGTAAATCTCACAGCCAATGTGATTTTTGCCACTGAACATAGACCAATGGTTCATAGTTGAGAGAGTAGGATGATATTGCTGTCCGTAAAGATGCTCATCAGTAAGACGAAATCTGTATTTTGAGTTTATGATATTCATGGCTGAAAACAGTGATTAGCTGTAATGGAGCCCCGTATGAATTTTTGAGTTGACTCATGAAACCAATTGGACTTGTTAGAAGCACCTTCAGTGAGTGAGAATAACTTGAGTAGATTTTCTAGAACGTAAAAGAAATGCATGGCTGCTGAAGGGTCAAACTTCTATTCCGACTGAAGATGATTACTGCAACTTTGGTATTGTTTGGTTTCGTAGATATGTATGACTTGTATGTTTCGCTGAGTCGGTAAGAGCTACCAATAAATCACTTGGTCACGGTTTCAAATCACTGTGGAGGAATGTTAATTTTTTACGTGACGAGATAGACAGTGAAGAGTTCACTCCAGGCAAGGATTGTTCTTGTTCCAGGAGAAAAACTCCGACTTGAACTGGAGTTCAAATAAACAAAAACAAAAAAAAAAAAGGATTTGGGACAAAATGACACGGAGTCGTACCTGCATTTCTCCCTCTAAACAGAAAAGTGACGCTTGCAGCTCCTTTAGTTTACGTTCACCACCGTGCTGAAAGCCCGTTTTAATTTAGAAACAAAGTGGTACTTTAGCACACTATAATTAAATTTTGTACAACTTTTTATTTTCATCTTAAGTTTTCAGTTGATTTTCATCACAATTCAACTGAGGCCGTCAATCTACGGCAGTGTATAAACAGCGAGGAACAAAGTAAAGAATAAGCTCGAACTAACTCCCGTCACTCTTGCCACGGAGAACTCAGGTTTGATGTACTTGCTAATACACCAACTTAGCTATGGAAACATCAAAAAATTGCTAATCCCGGTTTACAATACTCACATAATGAAAAATAGATAAGCACAGGTTATTAATTTTCATTTCCATGAAAAACCTTTCCTTTGTTTGCGTTCTTGGACCTGAAAAGTAATCATGGCGGAAAGTAGAGAATCGGATGATCAAGCATATTGTGCGTATACACATTCCTTTCCTGATTTTCCCACTTTAATCTTTGTATAGATAATAATGAAACAGAAATATGAATAACAGCTGGAAAAAGATCACACATCAATGAAAAATCGAAATGAATATTCAAACAAATGAATAAACATTATGTTATTGCTTACTTTTCGAGTGTTAGTTACTTGCTGTATAGCAACCAAACAAACGTAGAAATATTTTCATCTTGAAATGAGAGGAAATAAACATAGCTCTTTTAGATTCCGGCTGAATACTACCACGGAGAAGCCAATACCTTTCTTTACTATCAGTAATACGTTGAATATCATTTTTCTTTCTCTTCGTTCAGTCACTAACTTGAAGAAGAATAATGGAGATCGAAAGATTACGCTACCCGTCTGATTCTATTACTTCAATTTCATCTTTATGTAAGAGTAATAAGGGTAAAATGAGCTGTGTTATACGGCCAGGAAATAAGAAAAAGATCACAGAAGAAGAGAGACATAAATCGAATTGTTTCAACTCGATAGATTGTTTTTGTTGTTCTTGGTACGGATTTGTCGTTGCGCGGAGTTGTCGGTGTGGATTTGTCAGTATGGTTTTATCTTGAGCGGAAATGTCAGAGATTTTGCTTGGTATCAGTTGAGTGAATTAATTTTATCTCAATAACTTTTATTCTCTTTACAGAAAATTTTTCATTTTATAGTTAATGGTTCACATTGTATTGCATTGTTGTACAGCATAAACTGTTAAAAAAAAACTTTTTCCAAAGATAGACCATAATGTCGAGTTTTATTGAATTAACTAACCTTTCTCAATGTTGTTATTTTTTCTCAGTATGGAAGCCCAGTAATATTTGAGATCGGTTTTCCAAGTAAACACTCTCATTAAATATTTTTTTACGGGCATCTAATTGAGCATGCTCAACCTTACATCGAAAGATCACAAGACAGTACAGTATATAAGGAAGAAAACGGGTGTCTGTGACATCGTAGAAACTATTAAAAAAAACTCAAATGGCAATCGGCAGGCCATGTTGCAAGAATGAAAGACAACTGATGGACATCACGTCTCACAACATGGATCCCCATAGATCACATAAGAAACCGAGGCAGACAGAACACACGATGGAGAGATGAACTGGACAGATTCAGGAAATACTGGCTCCGCGACGCCCATGATAGAGATTTGTGGCGAATCCTGGGGAAGGTCTATGTCCAACGACGGACGTTAAAAGACTGATGATGATGAATTTAGGATTTTCAAAAATGCCAATTCAGTACTTGGACTTTAACAGAGGAAAAGTTGAAAAAATGCAGAATATTCTTTTTCATTCACCAGTGTTGACTTTTGTACCCCCTCAGCTCGAAACATAAGTATGAAGAAAATATCACCTTTGTTTTTACCTCAACCCACGAGAAATTTTTGGAACAGCTCCAGAGATTTGTTTTCGATTATGAGATATGTTTGATAATTATACAGGAAAAGAGGTAGAAAATGAATAGTCAATGAAAAGGTTAGATTTACATTTTAAGAGAGGTCACTCAATATTTGTACATTTAAAGTTCTATTCCTTGATTTAAAAAAAAAAATATCTCCTTTTCTTCTCAGTGCATGGTGTTTGCAGAGGGCATGCACCATATGAACGATTTCTTTTTTTTATCTTTTTCTAAATGAATGATTGTAAAAAAAGTAAATAGTAAAATTTCGCGTTTTTTTTTTAATTATTTAAAAAAATGTTTTAAGAGAATGAACTTAACGAAAAATAAACTGTGATCATCGTGACATACGAGTATCACGGATTTTTTTTTTTCATACGACATATGAGTAAACGTTACTCAGTCAGGCACAAAATTGGGAGTTTGGAGTACCCACCGAAGATGGAACTCACCAGTTGTAATGGTTTGCAAGATTTGCATATGCGTAGCGAGAGGTGCATAATCGCCCACGGGCGTGAGTGTGAAAGAGGCACAAAGTCTCCTCTTGCCTATAGCGCCAGTTGATTTTAATTAATTAATTGATTAATTGATTATTATGCTTTCCTGAGATATCGTGCAAGTGTCCCAGGGCATTGTTTTTG
The DNA here is from genome assembly GCA_963457665.1 of Thysanoteuthis rhombus. Taxonomy (NCBI): domain Eukaryota; kingdom Metazoa; phylum Mollusca; class Cephalopoda; order Oegopsida; family Thysanoteuthidae; genus Thysanoteuthis; species Thysanoteuthis major. The sequence goes on from OY735205.1 coordinate 11,992,538, forward strand.
TCCCCAAGCGCTAAGAGCCCTTGCTACGCAACTGAACCACAACTCAATGTTGAAGTTTATCTAACCTTAGCTTGAATTGTTTCGAAGCTACAAGTGCGTAGTATCCAGTGAGGATTGTTGAATTCACTTAACACTTATATGGTCTGCAAGCCTAGCCTACTTGTGCAAACCATTATTCTACGGCAAGGTGTCCGTGATCATCACATGTTACTTTATCCATTACTCCTGATACTAATATTGACTGAACGTGACTAACTACAAATTTATGGTTGGACAGAGTGAGACAAATAAAATATGGTGCTGAAGATGATCATGCTCGCTGGGTGGTAATTGTGAAGAACTAGAAAGCACTCGGAGAGCGCGCACCTCTACCAACCTCATTATCACTGGAACTAAATGAGATTTCACAGTTTTTATGCAGGGGAGATAATTGTAAATAATTCTTGGACCCGTCCAAAATTTTATCAATTCTCCTTTAGCCCATAGCTTACCCTTCGACAAAATGTGATTGGGATTCATAGAGAACTTTTGGAGATACTGTTTGGACAAATATGAGTGGATACATAAATGTATTTTTTTTAAAAATGAAAAAAAGAATGTCCCCCTTCAAAACAAAATTCGTTGATCAATCCCCAAATTTAACCAATTTTTTTAACACCCTTCCAGAAATTTTTTCTCTCTAGATCCTCTCAAAAGTTTAATCACTTCCTCCGTAGCCAATAGCCCTCTCTTCAGCAAAATATGATCGACGTTCATTATGAACTTTTGGAGATATTGTGTGATGTGACTATACTGGTACGATGCAAGGGAAGAATTCCTGAATCTATATAAAAAAATTAATCACTTCTTTCTCAGCCTATTACCCACCCTTCCACAAAAGATGTTGAAATTCATTGAGAACTGATGAAGATATTGTATGGACAAACAGACATTAGGAGAGACGGACAGACATCAGTGAATACACATTTTCCAGCATCGTTGTCAGAGGTAAATAAGGTAAGTAACGAACAGTATAGTTTGAACGAGTTAAGCAAGATAGCCTAAAAAGGGAACAAACTAGAAAGTAGTCTGACAGCGCACACTTCTGCCAACGCCATTGTCAGGGGAAGTAATTGTGTACTGTTCCGTCCCCAAATTCGATAACCTCGCCCGTGGCCCATCCTTCCGCAAAATGTCATTGAAATTCATCGAGAACTTTTGGAGATATCATGTGGACAGACATGAAATTTGGGCGATATCATCTGGAGTTAGCATATAACCATGACCTGATGGTGTAATTCTGCGTGGATCAGTATCATGTAGATTGACCTGATAATATACATAAATGTATTTAAAAACAGACAATATTTCTCCATCAAAAGAAAATTCATGAATCCGCTCCCAAAATTAACCAACTCTCCCTCATCCTGCTGCCCGCCCTTCCACTAAACTTCATTGAGTACTTTTGAAGATATCTTGCTAGACAGACAGACGGAAAGATGCAACCAAATGCATTCAGTCCAGTACCATAGCCATTACGCCAAGATAACATAGTAAGCAAGAATGTAAAAATTAAGTTAATTAAACCTTATCCTCCGACTCACCAGAAGACACACAAGGCAGGTGGTAGCTCTACGCACGTACAAGCATGTGTGTAATTACTTATGAATTGATACCTTATGGGAAAAAAAGTTAAAAATTTAATCTTATCGCCAGAATCTTTGTGTCATTAGGAACAAGAAAGATGAGAATTATTTGTATACACCTTATGTCGAGGACTTTTGTCCTCTTAAGTATTATCCTTGTTTTCAAAAGTTTCTTTGATAAAGCAGATTCGTTTAAAAAAATGATTTATTCACGATCAAGTATACGTAATTACCTTTAGCAACTTTTTTGAGTGTTTTTAATTTGAAGAACATTACATTGGTTTTGAGGAGTGTATTAAAACAATAATTGAATACTTGAATTATCAAGATTTTCGTTAATACTTTGCGTATTATAAAAATAATTGGAGATTTGAAGAATCCGCGTATTGTGACGCTTTATTAAAATTACATAAGTTTTAAAAAAAGAATCACAATGGAGTATTTATGAAAATGCGACGACTAAATAATTTATTCGATCACCTTTTCAAGTAATATTAATACATAGAAAGTTTTATTTGTTTCATTTTAATGCATCCATTTGATTATTTTGAAAAAATCTTTTTTCATAAGAAAAAAAAATTTCTTGAGAGAGAAAAAATGTTCTTAACTGTTCCTGTTTCTTATAATTCTTGTAATCTTTTAATACAAATATATGTTGTTTTTTTTTTTAAACCAAGTTTGTTATGCGTATGATCTTCTGTAGAGATGATCTAAAATGCTGAAAACGGCACAGCTCCCTTTTACGAAAGATTGACTTGTTCTCAGAATTTTTTTTCATAAAGGTCGATAATTTCAAAAATAAGTTTATACCTCAAATTTCGAAAAAGTGTTTTTCCTTGTGATCAACCCCCCCCATACACACGATAAATCATTTGAAAGTGAACAATTAACCATATAACAGATAAATAAGGATATAATACCGTCGTTCTTTCATGGGTATTATGCTAGGGTGCCATGTTGATATAACTGTTTTGTTTATTAAATCTCTGAAACGGTTACATGGCAAACAACTGATGATCCCAACAAGAGAAACGTTATACATTGTACCATAATAACGAAGTATATGTGAAATAGGAGAAAATATTGAAGAAAATTACATAGATTGCATTGGCAGATGTTGGAGAAATAGGTGACTGAAGTGACACAAAAAATTTGAAAAAATGTTTTTAATGTATGGTGCTTTCTAGATTATATATATATATATATATATATATATATATATATATATATATATATATATATACGTATGTATGTATGTATGTATGTATGCATGTATACCGTATGTCTGTCTCTCTGTTAGTCTATCTATAGAGACCATCTAAACAAGAACGCAACCCGACCAAATTTAGCACGCACACAATGAAACAAACGGGGAAGTTTTAAAGTAAAGAGTTTATACCTCGAATTCCGAAAAAGGTTTTTATATGTCATCAACCTCTGGTGTTAAACTGGACTCTTATTTCCCGTTCAATGAACATGTATCCATATCTTTTTATTTTACATGCTTATATATATATATATATATATATATATATATATATATATATATATATATATATATATATATATATATATATATATATATAAGGGAAACTTTGCCGCCTTTTGCGGTCAAAGCGAAGGGGAACTTCTTCAGCCTTTAAGGAGCCAAGAGTGAAGATATTTTTTTCCTCCTTTGGGATGTCAAAATTGAAATAATCTTCTTTCCCAATTTTTTTCGTGATCAAAAGTGATAGAAAACTTATTTTGAAGTCTGAAATCTTTAGCCTTTTTTCCAACTCCTTATATATTTAACCCGTATGGACAGGTACTTCAGCATGTGTGTGTGTGTGTGTGTGTGTGTGTGTGTGTGTGTGTGTGTGTGTGTGTGTGTGTGTGTGTGTGTGCGTGTGCGTGTGCGAACAATAGGGAATAAAGCAGACTCAGGCGAAAAAATATGTATGTATGTGTTATTCAGAGAAATAATGTGTCCGTTATGAATCGCGTCATGATTTAAAAACGTATTCTCAATGGAGAGAGAAGGAAATGAAATAATTGGCTGGCTGTTGGGGTGGAAATCCCCTTCTGAACAGTTCTGGAAGGGTTTGTAAACAAGGGGAGGTAATCGAGCTTGGACTCCTGCTAGAATAACAATGCGTAGCGACAGAGATTTGATTACAGTCTAGCGAGGCACATGGGCAGGAGAGGACGGAATGTAGAGTAGCGAAAGTTGAGAAGAAAATCTTCTGCCCTCATTTTTAGCGCACGGATTGACAATATAAACGGGAAAAAATACAATCGACTATGGAATCTGGAGTTTCTAATGGAAATCCTACTAACAACGATACAAATACTATTAGAAAAGTAAGTTTATTTATCAATTTATATCATTACAGTACATTTCGTTGTCGTTTTTCCCTTAATTTTTTTCCTCAGCAAAATCCGATTATTTATTGTTTTCATGTTTTTGTTTTACCATCAAAGAAAATTAAATGTACAAATTAATTTCCGTGGAATTATTTTTTTGTTTTTATTATTATATTTTTGTTCGCATGTTGAAAGTTGAAGTGCAAATAATGATAATATACGCCTTAGATCACTTTTGCTTATTTTCCCCCCTAAGGAAATAATATAGGTGATACCCTCTACAACTTTTTAACTTGAGAAACAAATGGTCTCTTTTTGGTTAAAATCATTAAACATTCAATTTTTATTTCTCATCGTAATTTGAATCAAATTAATTTTTGTTTGCCTAAAATCAATTTGATCGATTTATTGGAATTAGTATAATTTGTGTATATCGCCTCATTGAGTAGAAATATTCTTTCTTCTTGTCTATGACTTGTAAGTTTAACATGACAATCTCGGACTTGAAAAAAAAATGGGCTCAGAAATTAACTACATTAAAGAGCGAGGTAATGATTTTTTTTCGCTGATCTGCTCTAATGAAAGTAAATCATTTATTCAGGTTGTTAGTAACGTTGCATAGTTTCATCTTGTAAACAAACCACCCATCCATTCATTCATTTTTCTCGGTAAAGAAGATTTCTATATAAAAATTAATCCAAACTTTTACGTGATAAATGAAATTTAACTCTTTCAACGGTTCTTCATTTTCTGGCCTTAAATTTCCGCAGCGGGTACGATAATGAATGCAGGTAGTTGAAAGAGGTGACAAAGGGGCTGCGGCAGGTGCGAAATGCTTGATAGATGGGTGTTCCCGACGTGTAGTTTTATAGTTTCAAGTTTTAACCCCGAAAAAGTATTATGATTTTTAAAACCATGCAGTGTTTATTCCAACGAATTGTATTTGTTGTTTTGTTTTTGTTTTTTAAATATTTTCTCCACTGACATTTACTTACACTGAGCAAAAACGGCAAAAAAAAAAAAATCTTTAATCCAGGCTTTTGTTTTGTTGTTTAATGAATTGAGTCGATAAAGTTAATTAAGTTTAACGTTGTGAGGAAATATTTCGTTACGTTTTCCAGGAAATGATACCTCTTTATTTCGATGGTCCGCTTTCACGTTTGAACTCCTAACGCCAAAAGTGAGCCCATGAACTTTCTTCGCTCCCTTCTTTCTTTGTTATGAATTTATTTATTTATTTATTTCAACATCGTTCGAATGTATATATAATTAGGCTCGATTTTTAAAAGATCGTATTTAAAATTTTGAAAATTAATCTTGCTTTTTTGACCGACTTGAAAATAGCATTCTAGAATTAAAATTTTGACCCTCTGGTTAGGAAATAATTGAAAACATTCGAAGAAACAAATTCATAATAGAATCCATGTGCTTACTTTTAGCGTTTTAGTAGAGCGAACGTCAAAACGAACTGTCGGTTAATTAGTAATGCTGTTAGTAGTTCTCTGATTCGTGTACTGTTCATTTGAATTAGTCAAGAAATAAACAACCCGGCCTGAATTCTAAGTAAAGTATGCTTCATTTTTTTGTCGAAGATCAAAGGTCCATCGATTTATTTTTTACCAAACATAGAGTACTTAAAAAATACTATCGACGATGATCGAGAAGAATCACATGAATTAAATTTGTTTCTTTGTCCCCGAATAATAACATCAGCAAGATTGCTTATTTACTGTCTTCCTCCATCAAAGGGATTTTTCCATGAATGACATATTGCTTCAAATAATTTCTCTCCTATTTTCTTATTTCACTCTTGTTATTCTTTCTTTATTTCATATCTTGTCTTTACTTTTTCCTCTGATTATCCTTTTTAATTTTCTCCCCCTAAGAAAAAACCCATGAGTTAGGATTTTTAAAAGCTTTTCCGGGTTCGCCCACCTTTCAAAGTCAACGTATTCACACCGCCCCCTTCCATCGACGGAGTCGACTCCCGGCGCTGTTACCCGCATCTTTTGTTCACTTGAGAGCAAGAACCGGGCAAGGTTGGTCGGCCTGAGACACCCCTGCTGTGCTAATAACCCGGGTAGTATAACAGAAGGACAGCAGCTTGATTTTACTCAAATTCACAAAGCTTGCTTTTGTTGTATTCATAATTCAAAGAACTTGGTTCCCAGCTCAAATTGATTATAAGTCGGAGAACATAGGTTTGCCCCCCCCCCCGGTTTTATTTTTATTTATTTGTTTATTTCACTTGCAAGTATTGAAACCTCTGCATGATTGACGTAGCTAAGGTTCTCAGCGCCCGGGAGCAGTTATAATTAACAGTCATTATAGGCCAGAGGAAATTCTGTGCCCCTTCACAACTGCGCCCAAGGGTGACTGCCCCCTCTTGCAACGCTTCTCCTCTTCACCAACCAGCTAAAACATCAAATCAAATTAAGTCTACTCTCCCTGACAAGGGCCGGTCGAAGGTATTAGTACTAGCCCTTGGGGTGCCTGTCCATGTGTCTGACACGGCAGGACTTACCTAAAATTCAAATGGGAAAATAAATGAATTGAACAGAATAATTGTTATTATTGATGCATTTATTAAAATGATGAATCTCTTGGAAGGTCTGAAACTCTGTTTTGTCAAAAATGTTTTCTTTTACCCGGTTAATAAACTTTTTATCTCTATTTTCTCACTATGAAATATAAACGAATAACGATATTTAATTTTTTTCCCCTCAAATTTATTATCATTCTTATTATTGGATAAAGTATCATAACATTAATTTCAATTAATTTTTTACCTACATACCAACTAAGCTTCGAATATCGGTCGTAGGGAGTCAGGTTTGAGGTGTAACAGAAGCTCCTGTTCTACTATCAAGTTCCCGTGGCCGACTTTCAGTCCGATTCGAATTTGAGATAAAAAGCAACAGCAAGTGAGGAAGAAGGTAAAAAAACTAGTTAAAATCAATAATGTTATGAATGAATTTAGATAAAATAAGGTCTACCTATCCGGGCACCGGGAGAAATCTTGGGATTGTCCTTGCCTTCAATGATTCGACTGCTATCCTTTTGAATCGGGATATGAATTTAGAATTAGATCTGATTTCGAAATTTACCACATCAAAATTTGAAGACCTGTTCACTTCTTGCAGAATCCTGATTGAAAAAGTTTGTCAAAATGGCAAGTCTATGAAAGGGACAAATACGACTACTTTTTTATTTTTTATCTTTTATTTTCTATTTTATTTCTTTGGCTATTCCCATCAAAAAGCTACAGATAAATGTTCAAGCGGTCATTTCATGATAGTAAGTTGGCGTAGCAATCCTGTAGTTGGCCAGGTTTACAGGGCCTTCTCTGTGACCTTATCTCATTTGGCATCTAGTGGAGGCAGGACTTTGGGTCTGGTTTCCTCTCTACCCCACTGACTGTTTTTGTGTTTCGAAATCGCACTTAATCTTATTTGCTCCACACTCGAGCTACTCTACCCTTATCTTGACCCTCCTTATCAGTGAATACGCATTTACCGGGAAAGAAGTTATCTTTTCGTTTTTCCATGTAATCTCATTCGCTATTATTAGACTGACTCTCCTTTTCATTTTATTTCTCAGTTGCCTATAAACTCTTTACTTTTAAAGGTTCATCTGTCATTCATCAAAACTACTCCCGCTTCTTTCTACACTTTCAATCACTTTTTTTCTTCACCTCTGCCAGCGAAGTTAGAATGTAGTGGAAAGTAAGCAGTGTCCAACGCTGGCTATGTCTTCAGTCGTGCCTGCTTGAGCCCCACACCCCCATTTGTTACATTAATACATATCCGACCCGTTTACGGTGGGTCGATATGTGAATTAGACTAGAAGGCAACAAGGATCCGAAGTGGCATCACTCATTCCACTGTTTTTCGGAAGAAGTGTTTGTATATCAAGTCTGTTCGTCCTCACAATATTTCAAAAGGTTTATGAATTTAGATGAAATTTTGTGCAAGGATGGGCCGTGGAAGAATTGATTAGATTTTTTTTTTATTCAATTAAACGATATTTTCGTTCGTTTAGGCAGTATTCCGAAATATGAAAAAATCGAAACTTACAATATTACTTCATCTACATCGTAGCCTTATATATGAGCTGACTTTCATCTGATTTTTCAAGAGTTTGGCTGAAGTATGCGCTCTCTGAGTGCTTTTTAGTTTAAATTTGCTTTCTGCCTCTCCCGTTTCTCGAAACTTTGGAAGATGACGTTGCGTCTAATGGTAGATGTGATTGCATCCGATATATAGGCTTCTCTAGTCTATTGCTATCACTGTCACTAACAACCAGTGTCGGCATCTCCTGTCTGTAGTCGTATTAAATTCTGATGTGCGTTTTACTTTTTCTGGACTGCGTTTTACTTTTTCTTTATCTTAATTATATATCAAAGCTTTCCTTATCAGTTTCATTTCTACTTCCAGTGCGGGGACTCGGGGTCGAGCCTAGAAGCAATCATGTAGACTTTTGGCAGTTTTTTTCGTACAGTTATCAATTCATTTGTAACTAGTTACCCTATCAACTGAAGTCTGAATAATAAAACGCTGCCGCGAGATTTCGGGGTCATGACACAGCGACTTATTCGTGCACTATAGCGTGCGGTCTATCGGACCCTATCTGTAATCCCGATAGGTTCCAGCTCTTTGGCTAAGATCGAAGAGTAGGATTCGTTCTTGATATCCTACACGTCCCCGATGTGAGGGACTTCGAAATCAAACTGGTTGGTCCCTAACCCCTTCGCTTGTTGTCGGCTTAGAAATGTATTAATGAATTAAGATTACTTGAGTGCGGGTTAGGATTCTTATCTTTCTTCTCTGAGTGCTTAATTTTTTCTGGCCTTATGCCTTACTAAACTAAGTATCAATAACTGCTTCGTAGTTGAGATGGTTATATATTTCTGCACGGTGCCGAAGTTTTCCAACCCAGGTGAAAAACAGAATTTCGAATGCTGAATTTCTAGGCAGGCTCACCCGGCTTGGAAATTCTTTTTTTGTTTGTTTTTGTTTTTTCTTTCCCCGTTTTCTCCCAATTCTCATTGTAAATCTGAAACGGCTGTAGAATGGATCGGCTGAAACGTTGGGATAAGAAAGGCAAGAAAACGAATGGATCCATAGTCCGAATAACGCTTGGAATAATGACTCTTCTCACAATTGAGGAAATGAGATAATTTCTTTCCCCTGGTGAGACAACCACACTGCCTAGTCCCTGGTTATCCACCTCCCCATTGCAGTTACTGGGTGAATACACTCTGACGCCTGCAGCAATTACGTGGGTTCTCATGCTAATTAAGTCCTTGTGCCATACTCCATCATAAGGGAAGATGTGTAAATAATGACTCTCTAATGATTATAAAAGTTATCATATATATTCTGTTTGTTTGTATGCACAACTGTTTAAAAAAAATCAATTTCTCAACTAGTGTATTCTAACACCTATAAAACTTGTTGATTTATGTTTTCACGTGTTCTTGAGTTTCATTACTCATTTCACCTTTTGATGTTTCACCGCTTTCAATGTGGGGGGAAAAGTTGAAGAGTCAATAGCTGTCCACATGAACTAAAATTTTGTATTTTATGGGAATAAAATTTAAATTATCCTCATATCACTCATCCTTTCTCTTCTCCCTCTCCACCCAACCTTACAACGTTTTGAACAAGGGTAAGAATCGAAGATGATGCTTAAGCATGAATGGTAGCAAAAGAGACTCAAGCATCACAATAACTGTAATTCATTCATTACTCCTGCCTCACGTGTCTGAAACTTGAAAACTAAGTTATAGTAATATATCACTGGAGTATAGGTAGCAAATAAAAATAATGATAATGATAACAACTACAAACATATCAGTTTCATTTGCCTTTACATGACATAAGGAATAAATTGCTTGGCGAGTATTATTTTATCCCTTATTTTCCTGTAAACTCCTAATGGAGCATAGATTCTAACTGTTCTGTTATTCACTCCTAGCTGGGGAAGGAGTAGATTCATGCCTTTCGTGCGGAAATTGGTGTGAATTGAACGTAAGCAATCTCGGCTAAAATTCCAACTCCTTTCGTCGATTCTGTCTGCCGTGTAACTGCTACAACACCCCTGACCTTCTTGACAAAATGATAAACTTTAATTGCATAAATACATATTCGAGAGTACCATGAATGCCGAATTCAACCAGATTCAAATCGGTTCGTAGCGTTTATCAGGAAGGGTAGAACGAGTGGACAAAAAAAAAAAAAAAAGTGAATATTTTTATACCCCACTCTCATATTATTCCTTTCTTTGGATGGATCCTCGATATAAAAAAAAGAAATAAAACAGACTATACAGCGTTTATAACTACTGTGTATGCTTCACATTTATAATGTTTTCATTTGCCTATGAATTTTATTGTATTTCAAGGTTAATTTTTTTGTTTTTGATGCTATGATTATTTTTGTGTTGGTCGTTTTAACGCTGATTAGCTTGAAAAACCAATTTGAATAATCATAAATAGTTTTATTGCAGAAACAAACGTAAAAAAATGTGTGTACAACGCCGCGGGTTTTGAATAGAATCTGTTTTTGTTTTTCGTTTAATCTAGAAGAATACTCTGAAGCATTAACACTATAAAAGTATGATTTATTTTCTCTCTCTTATTTCTATTTCACTTTTTCAGTCAGTGATAATAGGACTGGGTGAAAACAGTCGCACCCCCACCGATCCACACTTGAAGGAGGCCCTCAAATTTTATTAACTTCAGTTCAGTTACTTGATTTTTACTGACAAATCCCTTTTAATGTTGGAGGGAGTGCTCAAGGAGCCAAGCCTTGGGTCCCCAAATACCTAGCTACGCCTATCGAAAGGCTTGACCATCCATGTCCTATCTATCGGGGCCTCAGTTTTTTTTTCAAGTGAACCCCAAAATTTATCTCACAAGTCTTTTTTCACTCTCTTACACTTGACTCTGCTGAGAAGATCTCGGTCATCGCCTTTAACTCACCACTTGCACCCTCCTTACCTCCTAACGAACCCTTTTGGTATCTCCTACTGCCGGTGCGCGACACCTGAGAGGGTGTGGCGATGAACAGAATACATGTCAAGTGTGAAGTAATAAAACAAGCCGAACATGATAGGAAGACTTGGAAGTAATTTAATATATGTATCTGTAAGCTAAAGGATGTGGAGACAGAAGTTATTTGGAGGAAAGGGAGAAGCACGATTTCTTCTTTACTTCAGCTTCTCAGATTTGCTTGCAGATAGACGCTGTTATGTTCGCTCATGTTTTATCAAACATAGAACCAAGACGATTAAAGCCAGCGATTTTCAACCATGAGTGTGCCGCGAAGCATTTGTAGGTTTACAGCGGGAGTTTCGAGGAAAGTCAACCCCCACCCCACCCTTTAAACAAGGGCCGTGGGACAGTTTTCCCATTACGATTACAAATAGATTTGAATACGTTTTGACATTACTAGTACTTTTATGGAGCATATCAAACTAAATACTGATGATGGGCCTCGACCAATTTAGTGCCTGGCTCACTGTGCCGCGGGATGAAAGAGGCTGAGAATCAATAATTTAATGTATTAACTGCAGATGACTGAAATTTCAGTGTCATGGCTCAACTGCAGTGGTCGGAAGTTTCCATCAGTCATATAATTAACCCTTCCACTTGAGGTTACGGACAACTTTTTCTACATGTTTCTTCGCACGTAACTTCAAGTGGAAAGATACATTATTTTCAGAGAAAACAAACTGTTTTGCTTATTTTGCGTTACCCTGTATAATGTTACCGGCCGCCTTGAGTAGAGCACGGCATTGATACCAGCGCTCTGAACACAGCGTAATATTTGAATGTTTCGGGGGGCGTGGGGTAAGAGCGTCTAATCAACCAGTAAATGGAATATCAATTTTATTTATTCATTAATTTATTTCCCTCATTCAATCGTGTTGCTCCGGTAGTAGTTTGAAAGATTCTTGTACCAAAAAACATTTTCGAAGCAGCCGATATGGTTTACAAAGCTACCTTTCTACCTTCTGCTCCACGGCGGGACACTCAAAATCAAGGAAGTATCAATTTGATTATCTTTCTTTAGAATATGTATGCATACTTTATAAAGCCTTGTCTTAACTATTCTTGTTTGAATTTTGTAAGACAGTGCGTATTAATCATTGTGTGAGATATGGTCTGACTATTTTTCTTATCTGTGTTCATTGTATATCGATAATTACTCGGCATAGAACGACACAAGCTAGGTGCGAAGCACCCAGTGAGGATCGGCCTTACCTCAGTAGAAATGGTCTGGGATTAACTTCCTATCCATTACTCCACGGCGGGGCACTCTTATATTAGATAAAAAGGTTCCCTAATAAAGGTCAGTATCACTCAATATAACCAAATAAAGAAATAAGGCCAAGTTGAGCTCGGCACCACCAGGGTAAGAATTAAAGGTAAAATGAGCAAAAGAGAAAAAGTTTTACAAAAATTTTATAAATTCCATATTTTTTTTTTTCAAATTGTACTCAACATCTATTAGAGTTCGTAAGTCTAATCTAACTAAGTTAAGATTAGTACTACCCAATCTGGCCCGGTAAAGGTCAGTATCACAGAGAGATAAAATGGTGCCGATCTTCACTTGACCCTGGATAAATACTAAGCTCAACCAAGTATGACATGAGGACACCAGCGTTGGGCATGTAGTGCGGATCGAACTCACTACACTTAATAGGTTTGCTAGGTTAGTTTGCCAACCATTACACCATGGTGTGTCGGTCATCTACTAATGTACTAAAAAAATGTATATGTACATTATGAATTAACACTACGTCTTGAGAATTCAGGAAAAAAAAATTGAAATCGTTGCAGTTCCTATAAAACTTGCAATGTGGTGTTAGGTGTATGTTTTAATGTGTATTTGTCAAGACTAAGATGGATTACCTTAGTGCAGGGAGATATTAGTTCGATTGGGCTTGAAGCTAGCCCTACAGAAACGTATTGATTAAAATGTCACCGATGTAGTTCATTGTTATAAATCTGAGCTTTGATATTGTTTTGAGTGCCTCACAATTTCAGCTTTGTATCGTAGTTGGCCAAGAAACCTCTCTGGAACTTACTGCACGAGCTTAGTAAATGTTCATCAGCATCATTACACGATCCCTTCAAAAACTTTCTCGTACTTCCCTATGCACCCCACATACGAGCTGTGTCTCCCCTCCAACTTGTTTTTTTTAAGAATGTCAGTCTTCTTGTCAAAGGTAAAATAAAAACGAAGTAATGACGATGCAATGGTTTCTTCCATTGTTTTCCCTGTGCAAATTTTAGACATTTTTTTTTCTTTCACTTGTTTATTTAGCACTAACCTAGCTACTAATACAATATAATATACTTTATTTGAATTTTTTTTTTACACGGTGGCAAGTTGTTGGGACTGGGAATATTTATTCCATACGGTTTTATACCTGTTGCTTCTATTTTGAAAATCTTGGTTAACCCAGAGCAATGGTAGCTTTTATTCATACTTATTTCAGCTTTCTTTCTTTCCTCCCCCACTTCACCGAATTTACAATTATCGTCGTTTCGGGATTGAAGCTGTGAATGAACGCCTCCTACTGGGTCACTGGGTCAGGCTGAATAGCGATTTGGGGTCAGTTATATTTTATGGCTTATGTATACAAAGGGAGCAATCTTTATAAGGCGTTTTTTTCCCCTTTTCTAAACAGAAAAAAAAAGTTTTTATTGTCTCACAAATACATTGTTCAAGTAAAAATACTCATGTACAGCATTAAACCTTACGCTTCCTTCAGTTCCTGAAATTCCATTAAACATAAATAATGCGAATAATCATAATGATAATACATTGATGGGAATGGGATTCGGGAACTAGGTGAACGGTTAGGCTCTATGTAGGATTTATACTCGGGGATCAAAAAGGGATCCATCAGGCATGAGCGAAGTAAACCCGGGCTGCTAGGTGTTCCGGGAAACTGTGCGCATCCGCGGGTATTTTATTTTTTTGATATGACCGATTCGGGAGCTGTTTTAAAGCTTGAAAAAAAAATGGAAATTGAGAGGAAGGTATAAGCCGTACTCCTAGATGCAACCAATGGAATAATACTTGAATATTTGTTTGAAAAAAGGCAACAGAATGAACTGAATCGATTGGGCATAAAACTGTCTCCATCTTTCAAAAAAATTGTCTGTGAACTGAAATTGGTTATTTTTCATTGCAATTTTGTAACTCAAAAAATTTCCTGCCAAAATATCATAATTAACTTCGTTTTGTTTGTATATTGGTTCTGTGAATTCGTCTTCGTCCTTAGCAATTGCTACGTGGTGTATTATATTTTTGGATATGGATAAAAACCAATTATTGAAATTTTAATAAAATGACATTATCAACCACTTGAAACTGGGATAGTTCGTGTGGTATCTTATCGACGAAATCTCTTGTCAGTTGCCCCAGGTCAATCATTATTTTCATTGCCTTCACCACAATTGTCCTGAATTACTATCTGATTCACTACCACAGTGAGAACACTCAGGGCAACCAAATTTCTCGCTAGCTCGTCACCCACTTCCAAGTGGCTAAGTTCAATTGTGGTATGATTTAGAGAAAACATGAATATGTAAATGGAATAAATATTCTATTCACCAGTCGATTAGATTCCCCCCCCCTCAAAGTATTCAAATATTACGCTGTGTTCAGAGCGTTTGTATTATGGATAGGAGACCCTGCTATTTGTCAATATATACAGCCAGGAGATTGGGATGAGTTGCGGTTAGGGTGAGCAGTAGTCCTCTAATGTAAGATAAATACTTATACTAATTAAGCATCTTATGATATTCATTTTGACAAGGATATTATTTCTACAATGTGTCCACTTTCAACCTGCCATTACTACAATGCAATAAGTCTTTTACTTACATCACACTGAGCTGAGAAGATTCACATTCAGTATCGTGAATCGCGCTGTAACGAACCACGTTGTATCAGGGGATGCCTGTATCAATACAATGAATATTTTTTAAATCTCTACAACATGTATATACTGCAAACGGTGTTATATCGGGGGCACCTGTAACAATATAATTATTGAGTTGTAAATATCGCCAACCGCGTTATATCGGTAGATGGTATTTTCATAGTATTTTTATAGTACTAATATGATGACAGGTAAAAAAAAAAAACTTCCGACTGAATGATCAAATCGTTTCGTTTTTGAATTTTTGTGACATCAAAAGAGAATCTTTAATTCTCTGAATGATGTGATTTCAAGTAGTCATAAAATCAGGGTCTAGTTCAGCATGGTAATTGTATAGTAAATTGAATCCCTTTCTCAAACATAACGTTACAGGTGAAAAATGTTCAATTTAGTTTTATTATGCAAGTTGGAGCACCATAAAGATGCAAGATTAGAAATTCTTCCTACCATGTGCCGAAAATCGATTTACGCATTTAGAAACTAAATAGTTAATCCCTGTGAAAAAGAAATTCACAGACACATGTGAAATTCTGAGATCATATTTTTAGAAAAGAAATTACTGAATTCGTTTCAGTGGAAGAGTCCATCGTTTTAAATGGTGGGTAGGAGATATTTTTATCAGCAGAATTGTTACCTCTAAAATGGAAGTGTCCCGGGTTACGGAAAGGATCAAGAAAACCACACTGTTCGTTATATAAGTTGATATGCAAGTTTTTAATTGGGAATTTAGGAAAACACGTGAGTTTTAACTGAATAATTCACATGTGTTCTGGATTCTTCCCCATTCTAACCTTGCCAACTTTCTGGATAAGATATCTGGAATAATTTTTCGTCCAAAATGGGTAATAGTTACTTTTTCCGCGTTAAATTCAAAACTTATGGACGGCGTAAAGTATGTTTTCGGTGGCGAAGCTACCGTTGCGAAATGACGAAGTTGGCTGCTTTCATTTATTCCCTAATCAACTTTAACTATAACACTAACCCAGGAAGCTTAAACTCTGAACACTAAACCTTACTCATATCCTATGTTATTAAATTTAATAAAATACAAGATGTTTTGAATTTAACGCGGAAAAGATAATTTCTCGAAAGTGTCAAATTTCACCAATTTCGGAGGCTGTATGATCAATGTCCTAACCTTTTTCTTCTCAGATGAAGGTTTGGGAATAGAATTGTTGCTCTAACATTAAACTTCGTCAGTCACAAAAGGGTTAGGCGTCTGTAATTATACCTTTGTTGTTGCTTCACTGTCGAAACGTTACTCTGTACGAGCGTTCTTTGTTGTTCTCGTATCAGCTGACGGGAAGCACGTGGCACGCAGGGCAGGCACCTCTCTTTACCTCCCGCTCTGTGCGTTGAGTTATTGTTTCGAAGGTTTTCCATACAACCATGTTTTTGGGTAACGCCGAAGTTGAGCATCGTCGAGCCGGGTCAGTAACCGAGTGACCATTTTGGGGAACACCAAGTGTCGTAAGCGGGAATGGTGAAGTAAGTGACACTACCTTGGATGTTCGTTGCTTCACATATTTTGAGCAAGCGAGCGTACTAACGCATTGCTTATCTTAAAAACGGAAAAAAGCAAGTCAAACCACTGCGTACGTGTCGAAATAGCAATTTAATTATTGCCAAATTTTTTTAAGTATTACAAGTCAATTTTGTCTGGGTCACGGTCCCGACCAACAATGCCAGCAGCCGTGAAAAAGAAAAAGAAGGCAACGGGGAGGGATTGAAGAACGCAAAGGCGCTTTGTCTTCACAGGCAGAACTGACGTTTCTTTCCTCATCTCCTATTTTTTAATACTAAGTATACCCAAGCCGTCAAAAAATGACGACAATCGTATAAAATAATTTTGCAATTGCATTGTTGCCTATAAAACATCAAAAACACTATGTTCTGCATTTTCCAGAATGAACCCATATTTTTACGCTTTTGTAAATAAATTAGGAAGACTACTTTATAATTAGGATTTAATAGTTATCTCTTTTGACAAATGTTACCGACAAAAAATATAAACATTCGTGACGTATTATATAAGTAGGTTATCCATTTCGATAGAAAAATGAATGATTGACTATTCTGAGATGAGAAACTTGAAAAAAAAAGGAAACCACGATCAGAAATACTGTATATTTTGGTGGAATCAACTGACTCGGACAAGACCATAGGAATTTCATGGTTTTAGCTCACTGTTTTGTATCTGGCGTATAGGACGATGCCATTTTGGAGGGTATTCTGATTTTTAGCTTTTACAGAAAAACAAAATTTTTTTTTTGTCCCAGATCTTGTTGTTCTCTAAGACGACCGATATTGTCCGGCCACACCTTTCTCAATCTTAACCCCCCCCACACACACACAGAGGAAATGAATAAAGATTACTCCAATTACCCCACCACCCCAACATACACCAACTTCTCTACCCATTTTTTCTTTTTATTAGTCATTTTGTACAATACAACGCAAAAACAACTAAACATACTTTACTTTTTGTAGTGGACTGAATGACCTTATTTTAACTTCCATTGTAAGAAAGTAAAGTGTAATTAAAAGTAAAACACAGCAACAGGAGAAGGAGGTGCTCGGTGGCCAAGCAGTTAACAAACTTCAGCTGAGACAGAGTGTGTCCACTTGGGGAAGGTATGACTCCCCCAGGAAGTAAGTGATGCTGCTTTGGGTGCTTGTTACCTCTTGGTCTATTTCATATATCGCACTTGTAGGGCCTCTAGCAGGGATTTTATTTCAGTGGATACAAAGTTTCTTTGTCAGAACCCCTATCATTTGTGGCTGGGATAGAAAAGTATAAATGTCTTTTTCAGGGGAAACCTTTCTCCAGGCTGCATCTCTCAAATTCACTTTAAAGAGTAAGGTCATGGTCAAACCCTGGTGCCTGAGGGAAGTATTATGGGAACAAGATCATTTTTGTCCCTACCCATGTATTCATACTCATGAGGGCCCCCACACTAAACTCAACCTTGTGTCACATTCTGCCTTCATGAGGAGATGGATAAATACCCATTCATTAATGCACAAAGAAAACATTGCTTAACACTAATCCAGATCAAGTATTGGTTATCATTGCAAGTTCTTATTGAGAATTCAAAGCTCAACTCAACTTTCAACACATGAAAATCATAGAACTAGTTGCATCAGAATTAAATAAGCAGCAGGCCTGCCATGTTGGTCAACATTTGAACAATTTCAACAAGGACCATTGTTGTTGGATTTTATTGTTATTTCAAACAATGGGCGAGTTAGTTAGTTTGAAGAAAAGCCTGGTGCAAAGCAGCAATATTTATGTTACATGCACGACGATTGCCCAGGGTCCAAAGTGCAGTTTGTTTAAGATAGCCCGACTTCTTGTGCATCTGCATTGATTAGGTTTGATGCAATTTTTTCATGAGGTTATCCAGATTTATTTTAATTCTCACCAACTTCCTATGCCTTGAGTTTGCTTTCTTATGAAAGCAATGAAATAACACTGACATTTTAAAAAGATTTCTCTATTAATGATATTGACTGACAAAAGCCTGTGGTTATGTTCCCCCAGATCTTAAACTCATTTAAATAAAATTTTATATATAAGACCATAGGTTCACTAAGATGCTTCCATTGAATAACTAATGTTGATTATCATCATTAGAGACATAAGGGAAAATTAGAAACAGTTAACAAAAACTGTCACCATAACTGTCAACATAGGTTTCTTCAGTTTTCGGGTTGGTCTGGCTGGCCATGTTTCTATGTATCAAGTGTACAGGCTGGTCTAATGTAGCTAGAGGACTGAAAATTTAAACATATCCAGAAAAAACATTTTTGTTTTGTTTGTTTTTTTTTTTAATTCCCCGGCTTAAGTATGTTCTTAGTGGGGGGGGGGTTCAATTTGTAATGGCAGTTTTATGCAAAATTGGTCCCTTGGTTTGTGTCTAGCAGTATTCACTCTTGTTTTTGTTTTTTCAAATTCAGACTTTTTTAGTGATCACTGCCCAACAAAAGGAGAGATGTAATTTTTTCATTGATCAGCTTTTTATCTAATTTTTCAATTGATGACAATTTCTATTTAATGACTAACCAGACCTGTTTTATAATTTGGTCAAATCAAACCAAGATTTATTTGTAATTAACCAATTAGTTAATACTCAGAAAGGTCAGGTCAACAAAAATAGCTGAGAACCCACTCGGTAGATGGGATTTTCAGTTAAATGTCTACTTCATATGGTCAAACAAAATTGACCTGATTGACACAAAGTAAAGGTCCAGTTAAGCATTATACTTAGCATGTAAATTCAACCATTCACTAAAAACTTGAAAAATTTCCTAATTTCCAAAAAACTAGTGTGCTTATTTATCCAGGGTCTCATAATAACCAGACAAAACTTGGTGGCCATAGCTCCAACCACCTTTGAGTTATGTAATAACAGACAAACATTTGGTGAATTATGGTGAGATTTTAAATATGTGACACTGGAGAGATGCTTTACCAACTGTGCAACTTCCCAGTGCCTAATCTTATAAGAAGCACATAAATTTGATTGCAAAGAAAGAAACAGTTTACATTGGCAACAGATTGTTTTTTCTTATTTGCTTAGGCAAAAGTTCAACTGCATGTCAGCATTTATGTAGCCTTTTGTAAAGTCCATAAATCACGAACATTTTAGACTCTGCTCATATGTCATTCTGCTGATGTCTGCATGAGTGTGGAGAAATCATATGGAGATTGAAAACCGTTTCTTATTGATGGTATTTATATAACCTCTGTCAATGAAGTTACAGAGGTATATTTATATCCACATGTCTGTCTGTCCACACAATATCTCCAAAGTTCTCAAATTGGTGAAGGATAGGCAATGGGGTATGGAAAAAGTGATTAAATTTTGGAGCAGATTCATGCACAGTTGCCTCCCCCACGTCGTAGCTATCTATCCATACCACGCAATATCTCCATAAGTCTATCCATATGATATCTACAGAAATTATAAATGAATTTCATTGAAATTTTATGAAAAAGTGGGCATTGGGCTGCAGAAGGAGTGATTAAATTTTGTATCGGATACATGCACAGTTATCTCCCCAGCATCATAGTGATTATGGTGTTGGTTGAGTTAAATGACTTCTAGTTTATTTATTTGAAAGATTTGTTATTGCCTTTCGTTACAGGCTTATGTAGTCTTTTTCTCATCATTCAACTCAAAATCTACCTCTCTTTTCACTTCAAAGAATTTCTGGGCCCCATCTTCATCGGATCATTTTACAGTTGATGAATAATTACCCAATTATTCATGGAGCTATGTTGTTCAGATATTCACCAATTTTTTTTACTATTTGCAAACAAATCCTGAATTTTCGTGAGGACAGTTGCTTGTGTGTGTTTTACTATATTTCATCTATTTCATTACATGTGTGTACAAGAGTTCTGGGGTCCTTACATAAATTCTTTACAAAAGTATTCTAGGAATTGCTAGTGGCTCAGTGGATAATGACACAGAATGGGATCAGCAAGTTGAGACCAAACTCTGGCTGAGAGACAATTTGTGTTTACTTTACACTGATGCTCTTGGAAAAGGCATGCATCATCTCTCCCCTCCTCCTCTCAGCTAACACATCAGGGACCAGTGTGGCAAGGTAAGACCCATCATTCCCCATGTTTGACATGTACTTTGTGAAGGCTTATGTCCAACAATGGACCATGAAAAAATAGCTGATTATAGAAATAACATTTTTCTTTTCCTTTAAATTAGATCACAAATGCAGAGCATTTTAAAAAAATGAATCATTACTTAATTTTAGAATTGACATATGGGTTATTCAGTCTACGCCTCAAGTCTGCCGTTGATTTATCAAGTTTATCTGCGTAATTTTCTTGGAAGAAGTTCTGTATAGTTGAAGACTTATCAGCACGTGTTAATCTTTTCCTTTGCTCCAATTAAGTTTCTTGCCATAAATTCAAGTTTGGTTCAAATTGAAGGAATTCAACTTGCGTTTTGTTGGGAAATTCTAACTAGATTCAAATCTGAAATACAGTTCTGGTTATGATTATTGGCACCTTTGAATTTTTTGCATAACGCATACAATATCTTCAGAAGTAAATGGAAATGCACCAAATTTATTTCATGACAATATTTAATTAGGATGTCCAAAGTAATTCAATTGAAAAAATTCTTTTTCAACTTACATGGAGTAATTTCAAAGAAAAATAAAATAGAAATATCACCTGGATAGTAATAAAAGGAATTCTTAGTTAATATTTTGATGCAGACCTTTTGTTTGGCAATGATGACTACCTCCTAACGTTTCTTATAGCTATCTATAAGCTTCTTACATCTATCGGCTTGTAGTTTCTTATTCTTTTCCTTTGTAATTTGTTCAAACTCTTGAATGCTTGCAGGATTCTTTGCCTAAATGGTAGATTTCCAATCTCTCCAAAGATTTTCGATTGAAGTGAAATCAGAACTGTATCTGATGTAAATTTTATGTCATTTGTTTTCATTTGAGTGTTTTGACATATTTTGGTCTTTGATTGCAACTGATTATATACACTAACTTTTTGCTAAAAATCATTTATTAAATGAATCTAATCTGGATGAATGGTGTGAATAATGGAAAAACTAAATTCTCTTATCATCAAACCAGAAAATTTTCTTTCTCTCTTTCTCGCTCTCTCTTGTTCTCTCTCAGTCTTTCTCTCTTGCTCTCATCCTCTCTCTTGCTCTCATCCTCTCTCTTGCTCTCATCCTCTCTCTTACTTTCTTCCTTTCACTCTGTCTCTCTCTCATTCTTGCACTCTCTCTCACTTTTTCTCTCTCACTCTTTCTCTCTCCCCCTCACTCTTTCTCGCTCTCGCTCACCCTTCCTCGCTCACCCTCCAACTCCCACTCTTTCTCTTTGGATGACTAGAAAATGAGGGTGTTTGTGCAGTATGTTTGTGAGCAGGGGGCAGCTATGCACAATTTTTTAAAAATTCCTCTCAGAATCCCTGTGTACACCTGTCTACATATGTATGTACAAGTATACGTCCAACCCTGTATTTGATTTGACTCTCACTCATGCTTAACTTTAGTAATAAAGAAACTTGTGGCACATTCTTTTAAACATTTTTGATTTTAAGAAAGGTCCTTCACCTACCACTAATTTGCTCATTAGAAACCATCAACCAAAACTGTTAACATAGGTTTCTTTCAGTTTTCAAGTTGGTTATATATGTTCAACGTGTGTACAGGCTGCTCCAAGAGCTAGAGAGCTGATAATTTCATCATTTACTCCTCATGTCCAGAAAAAAAATTTTTTTCAAAATATCTCCCTAACACCTCTCTAGAGAAGGATTCAGTTTGCAATGTAAGTCTATGCTAAATTGATCCCTTTGTTTGTTTTTTGAAAGTTCAGACAAACAAAAGTGAGTGAAGTAATTTATTCATTGATTGACCCCCTATTCCAGCTTTTTTAATTGATTACTCCCAACAAAGCAAGCTGCCAAAAGATATTGTTTGTGTGATTATCAATTGGTCAATGGTTTTGGTATTCGATGCTGATGTTTTTGCTTGAACTTAATCCTAGTTTCATACAAAAGCTATCCTGAAAACCAAATCTTAGAGAATTTCAAACTACACGGTCAGAAAAAATGCCCCTCTCTCTTAATAATAGTAAACGGTCAGAAAAAATGCCCCTCTCTCTTAATAATAGTAGAGGACAGAAATTTCTGTCATTGCAGTTCTATGGATATCTCAATGAAATTTCTATTCTATTGTGGTTTAGGGCAACTCAATTCTATATGCAATGAATTATCTTGCAATGGACAAGGGCTTTTCACCTTGCAATTATCTCCTTTGAAACCTTCAACAGTTAATGGGTTAAATCATTATATAATGAAGCTTTAAAAACATTTCTTGTCCATAATTTTCCTTTCCTGTATTCTTATTTATCATTTATGTTGTCATAAATAGTTTTTACATGAGAATCTAATTGTAGTATTGTTTTTTTTGTTTTTTTGACTTAGAGGATAAAATCTATTCAATGTGTTTTATTGTGTGAAAAGTTTAACCAAAAACCACAAAGGTACCACCCTACACTTATGAATACTTTAACGTATGTTTTTCTCACAAAACGCTATATTTGTCTGTCACCTTGTTTATTTAACAAGCGAGTTACCAAACATATAGTAACTAGACTTACATGTAATAAATAGATGTATACAATATGATCAAAAATATTCAACAAGAGATTTGCTTTAAGATTCAAGTAAATTTAATTTGCACATACATTGTACAAATTTCAAAACCAAATAAATTCACTCGAATCAAAATGCAAATCTCTGGTTAACTACTTTTTGTTATATTGTATGCATCTGTGTACATTTCACTTTTGTTGATGAATTTAAATCTCTCAATAATGCTGAAGATTTCTCACTTAATGATGCTCCACAGTCAGGTATGCCAGTTGTGGTTGGTAGTGATCAAATCGAGACATTACTCAATGTTACATAATGTGAGAGATTGCCAACATATTGGAAATATTCAAATCAAGTATCAAAAATCATATGCACCATGGTTATATTAGTTGCTTTGATGTGTAACTTCCACGTAATTTGAGAATGTTCCTCCATTTGCAATTTGCAGTTCAGACATTATGTTGTTTCATTTTTTAAGCAAATTGTGATGGGCAATGAAAAGTGGATAATTTACAACAATGTGGAATACAAGAGATTGCAAGACAAGTCAAATGAACCACTACTAACTGTACCAAAAGCTGGTTTTGAACCAAAGAAGTTGATATTTATAATATGGAATCAAATGAGAGTTCTCCACTATGAGCTCCTTTCAGAGAATCAGACAATTGATTCAAACAAGTACCTCTCTCGGTTAGACCAATTGAAGATAGTAATCAACAAAAGGTTCCCCCGAATAAGTTTAGAAAATGGCATGATATTCTATCAGGATAATGCTAGACTGCATGTTTCTGATGTGTAGGTAAAAATTGTAATGGCTTGCTTGGGAAGTTTTCACTCATTTACCATATTCACTGGATTGTACCATTTGATTACCATTTATTCTGATCTTCTAAGTATTAGAACTAAGTTAACTGAAAAAAAAAAATCCCTGGAAGACTGCAAAGGCACCTAGAGCAGTTCTTTGCTAAGAGAGATAAAAAGTTGTTAGAGGATAGAATTATGAAGTGGCAGAAGATGTGGGACGTGTTATTATTAGTATTTTTGTCTTTATCAGTCTTTTATGTTCGTTATTGGACCTTGACTTCCCTTCCCCAAGTAAGTGCAAGGTAAGAGGAGGGGATTATGGATCTTATCCTGTCATGCTGATCAGTAACCTCTTGGTATGAGGGAAGAGATTGATACATGCCTTTCCCAAGGGGTAATTAGTACAATGTGAATGCAAACTGTCTCGGCTTGAACTCGACTTGCCAATCTCATACACTGTGCAGGGTTGCCAAATGTCTTTTGCTGCACAAGACTAAACTTTTGTTGTTGAAACCAAATGAAGTAGTTTCAGTGCCAAAATAATCAATTAACTTGCAATTCATCATCAGTATAAGTTTGCTGGAAAATTGGATTAAAACAGACATTTTTTTTTCAAATCTCTTGTTCATGTATATTTGTGTTGTATCATATCATTCATGTGAAAGGGATTGATATCTTTTGTAAACTTTCTTTGAATACTGAATCTTTATTTTCCGTACCAAATAACCTTACAAGAGTTTTTCAGATATTTCAGCACCTTCTGGTTGTTAACACTTCATTTCGGGCGATCCATTTTTCAGGAGTGTCACCAGAACATGATGGTGGTAAATAGAAATTTTTTGTCTTCAACGGTAGCAACGCTGATAACATAGGGAGGGACAAGATATGGCAGGAAAGGAAAACACCCAAATCCCACATAAGTGTTGGTACAATTGCTGAGAAAAAAACAACCATTACATTTTAATAGTACACCAGAAGAAGGCCATAAAATGACCGAACATTGAAATATATCTACACTAACAACAAGGATTAAATTGTCAAAAAAAATTCTCTGGATGTTGATGACCCTTCTCAAAACTATTGACAGTACCAAATACCCTCATTTAGTACCAAATTTCTTGAAAAGTACCAAATGTCAACCCTGTCTCAGTGCCATCAACCACTCGGCCACTCACACCTTTTAGGTTATTTTTTTAAACCTTCCAAACTTCCTGACACTGCTTTCTTCTCTTTCCTGACCAAGCACTTTGTTTTTGCTGCTGCTGTTGCAAGTTGAAATAATAATCTTTTCTAAAGATTGTTGTCGACAAAATGACAATCTGGCTTTTGGTGTGTGTCATCCCCTCCCCCCACACCGTGTCATCCCCTTCCCCCTTCATTTCTTTTGTGGACACTGTTGTCTCCCCCTCCCTGTTTTGTTGCAGTATCTCCGTGTGCACCTTGGCCATGTGTTTGTGTTTGTGTGTGTGTATGTGTGTGTGCTGAGACAGATTATCAAACCTCCCACTTACTCTGCTAGCTACTTCTTACCTACTAGATCTACACACATACACATCCATACCTACAACCCCACACACACAATCATATGCTTACATATAAACATAGTTATGCATCCACTCACATAACATATCCTCCACAAATTATACGTATACATACATTCATTTTTACTCTCATACCTGTCTAGTCTACACACATATATACAGGCTTTAACACTAACATATATAGAAACACACTGACAACCTCCCTGTCTCAAGTATTCACATGCACCTGAGCTGTTATAAGACCATCATTTATCCTAGAGGCTTGTGTAGCTAAGCATTGTATTGTTACTGGCCTCAAATCTTTTTGGCATGACTGTGCAAGGAGTACACACTTAACATCTGCTCTCTGGATGGTATTCTGCAGTGAGAGATCCATGAAGGCACACACAAATTTATTAGGAGAACATTTCCGAGCCAATGCAAGGGTTAGTATTGTTTGTTTTGTCTTTTTTAAACGTCCCAAGACTTTTTCTCGCCTCTTTTCCCCCTTTTTTGTTTAAGAACTCAAAGAAGTTAAGATGTCAATATGTTTTATTGCTTTAAGTGGAAAATCACTCGGTAGTTTATACAGTACTGAAATATCTTTACGGTTTATCTTATACAGAAAAGGAACCACTTGTTGTTATCACTTTGAAGCAGAGCCTTTTGAATAACAATTACCTACTGATAACATTAAGCAAAGGATATAAAATTTGGAATGATTCATATTCATTGTTATAAATTCATCATTGTTATTAAATTACTATCCACAACTTAATATTATAGAAAATGAATATGATTTTTCAATTTGCTCTAAATAAAGTGTTTAGGTTACCAACTGATTTTGATGACAATAACTGTTTGATTATAATATCTGTGATTATGATAAACAACTTGATCTGTATAAATACAAAATCAAAAGATTGAGGCTAGAAATAAACTAAGTGAGTAAAGGAAATAGAAAGTATCTTATTGCTATTTTCAAACCTTAAGGAATTGTAAGACTGTATGCCTGAATTTAATTTTCACCCGTGTTACTTTTTATAAATGTAATTTTGAAAAGAATTTGTTTTAAACTGTCTATGGTCATTCAAACATTGTCTCACACCAAAATCATGTAAAGTTTTTATTCAAAATAACAACCTGCACATTACCCAATATATATATATATATATATATATATATATATATATATAAACTGATGCTCTGAGTAGAGATAAAAATCTTCAGATTTGTATTTTTAACTACTGAGGCAGAACCAAATGAATTTTCTGCTGTTTATGTCATTGTAGAACAATGGTTATCTACCAAGGATGCCCTCCCATCCAAGTGGTGTGCAAGGCAATTTTTCTGATATTAACTCTGCCAATTTCTAGCCTTAAGATTAACGGATGCAAGAAAATTTTTACAATCTCGAGAGAGTGAAAGTTTTGAAAAAGATTAAGAACCATTGTTGTAGAAATTCATTAATTCAAATTATCCATGCACATACACATAACCAACTTGGAACAAATAGAGAAAATAACTTATAGTAAAAATTATTGAAGTCTTAATAATTTTTCTATCACTTTGTATAAATGTATTTATTAAAATGGAATAAGGCCCAGTGTATGTGTATAATGATTTTTTGTCAATATCTGATATCTTGTCTATTTAGCTCAGTCAGTAGGACAGCCTCCTGACAATGAGTTAGTCATGAGCTTAAACTACGATAGGGAAATGTGCATTTTATATATTGATTCACAAACCAAATTTTGGTGAGGAGTGTTCTTGTTTTTGTTCTTGAGGAGAAAACGAAATCAAGTCCAGACATAGTACTGGAGTTTGATATTTACTTGTATCTGAATTTCCGAGATGAGGACTTATCATTATTATCCATGCATTTAGACTAGTGTCCTCATCTTGGTTGTGATATCAACAATGTTTTCAGCCATTGTACACCCTGCAACAGATAAAAGATTCTGTTTGAAATTTCTAGAAGGTTACCAACAAATGCCTGAATAAGGTCAGAGCGTAAAACTGCTGAAACATTGTGACTAAAATAACAAAGATTAGGACATTAATCTGAGTAAATCGGTGTATAGTATTAATCAAAATAACTCATGGTATATAACTTGCAAACCAATTTTTAATTTTGGGAATTGAATGTCACAAATAAGATTTTACACAAATACTTGAGGAAAATAACCTCAAATATCTATCTCCTTATGCTCTATAGGAACAAACATGATCCCTCTGCTTTATAGAGCAATATCACAGCAATAGATCTTTCTTGCTCCCAATGAGTTAGGGTGTTGTTTTTAAGTCATGAGTGCATTTTTATGTTTCTCAACTAAATTCCTCATTAAAACTGCAAATAAACGTTTTTTTTTTAATTTTTAAGGATTGTCTTTTCCTGAATTATAATCTCAGAATTTTGACCTTTTGGGGTTGTGGTTTTGGTGATTTTAGCCTTTGAGGATTCTGATCTTCCAGGATTTCAACATCTGGGGTTATCACATTCAGAACAGTGTCTTTTGGGGTTATGAGCTGAACTCAAATTCAAAATGTTTTACAAAACAAGACTTGCTGATGTCTCTGCCTGATATGTCTCTGTCATGATATGAAAGCCAAAAAATCCTTTTACACTATCTTTCACTTAATATTTACTTTGACTAATTTTAACTTATGCGTCGAATTGCATCTGAGTTGTGTTCTGATAGTATGGACACCACTCAATCCGTGCATATGTCGATCATTATAAGGTGAAGTGAAATATATGCACTGCAAAACATTAGATACCATGACACGTACATATTCACTTAAACTTCCATATTGTATGTATGTCTTCCTCGCCTTTCTAAAGAGAAAGGAACAAACAAGATGTCTGCTCTTTTACCTTTTCCTTCTTTCCTTCCCTGTCTGGAGAACTTGAAAAACATAAATTACTTTGCAGAAGAAAACATATATGTAATATGATGGAAATTTTTGTCGTTTGCAGTTGAGCCATTGAATTGCAATAAATGAAATTCCTTTCATCCACAGTGAATGGGTTTAAAGCTCTTATGGGGATATATTTTTGGTCAGACAAAAAAGTCAATCATGGGTATAAATCAACCTATAACTATATTTCTATTATCGAAGTGAAGCAAAGATCTACACATAGAAACCATTTGGCAATGGGGTCTGCATTATTCACAGTTTCTTCCAATGAAGTTGCTTTGTAGATTGTCAGGTTGAGCAGAAATTTTTGGACCAAGTCCAACTTTTGTATGCATTGAACTATGAGAGGTGCCCTTATGCTGCTAATGGCTTCAGCTGTTCCTGCTTAGAAAATTGATCCCCCACCATACCTTAAGAATAGTCAAATTGTGCTGAAATTTGATACTCGAGACTTTTGGTCCAAGGCACAACTTTTTAATGCATTGAACAATAAAAAAATGCACTTACATAGGCTACAACTTTGGCTGTTCCTGTTTAGATAACGAATTCCCCACCATTTTAGGTGCAGAGATTTTAAAATAGTCTAAACCAGCTCTAAGTTCACTAAAATATTAGAATGTATAGAAATAATTGGAAAATATTTCCTTTAAAATTTATTATAGGTGCAAGAAATTAAATTTATGCTAATCAGTTGGCTTTACCTTTTCGATATAAACAGAACTGTTAATATATAATGTTAGAATGATTTAGTTGAATAGATTTTCTGGCACAGAATTCGTTCCTTCTCTATTACTTGGCTCAACTGCTGGGGCTGTTGCCCCGGGGTAGCACTGTTCAATTGCACTTAAAAGGACAGGTCAGGCTTGTCCTGACGCTTTCATGACTGCAGTTGCTTTAGCAACCACGGTTACTCAGCAACAAAGTCATGTTGGCTGGAGCTATACTTGATGAGTGTCTCCTATTTTCCTCACATAAAGCCCTGACCTTGTGTCGCATTTTGCTCTGGTGGGAGAGTAAATGAATAACACACCTAAAAATCAAACACTCATACATATTTGCGAGTATTAAGAGAATTTTTGGCATTTTTCTGCTCACACATTTACATGTGTGGCATCCCCACATTAAACTGACCTTATGTCATGCTGTGTTCTCATGGTGGTTCAGACAAATAGGAAAACCTGATTTTCATTGAAGGTTGTGGCTTGTGGACTGATTTCATGAGCTGTGATACTACCACTACAAAATGGAGCTAAACTTGTGAGTTCCTACTTCATTTTATTTGCTACATATAGAATTTGGGACTCTGCAAAGATAAAAGATATCCTTAAAAACAAAAGATGTAATTGTTTTTATCAGTTTTAAACTGGATGCATCATGTTCTGCTTGTTATTATTTTCATCATTAAAGTAACAAATATTATGGTACATAACATACCACTTTTCAAGCCGCACTCTTAACTATCTAATAACTAATTATTATCAACTTTTCAACCAGTATTCCATTCATCTTGATTTTAGTTACTTTTTCTCACAACTCTCCATCATTCTGTAAGCAAGAATCCATCAATTCTTGGTCAGGAACCACCAACACAACCAATTCTAATAAAAAATTTCAGTTCGTCCCTTACTCCCTACAAACTAGGTCAACATCAAACATACATATTCAAAAATATTTCTTATTTCTAGTGGTTATATCCACGTATACTAAACAGGTTTATATGTAAACTTTCACTTTGCCTTACTGACTTTGGCTACTTCCTCCTGAAGTACTTTGAAATTATAAGTATATCCTCTTCTGTAACCACTTCAGAGGGTACTTAAGTTGATGCTTTACCATTTTCCTTCAAATGTTCTTCTAAATGTAGAAATAAATCTCATTAGCAAATTTGAAATCATCTACTTATGTAATGCGCCACAGGAGATAACCATTAAATGCTCCCATATTTACTTATTTATGTTTTGCAAATGTGTAACAAATCTAGTTTCATTGTGGTCCAACATAAACCAAAAAATACAAAGCAATATGATGCTTGAGATATTGTTCAAGTACAGTGTAATTGCAAAATTATTTGAATGGTATCAAAATTTTTTACTGCATGTGTAAACTAGTAAATATAAGCACCAGTTTGGAACTCTCACAAGAAGAAACAAAAGTTGATTATCAAACCTGGAGCGACAAGTATCAAAAATAATCCTTTGATTAGTGAACTTATCAGGAGAGGTTACAGGTTTAGAGACTACTAACATTATGTTACTGTGGATACGAAGATGATACTATTGAAATGTTCAAGTAATTACACTGTTTACATGATGAAGGTGCAACACAAAACTTCTTTGATTTTCAATCTAGTCACTTGCGAGATCAGATTTAGAGGCCAAAAGTTCAATATATACAAAGAGAGCTGTAAAATTCTTTCAAGTACTGAGTCACTGATCAATGGAACAATCTTCCTCAGGTAATATCAGAAGCACCAAGTCTGAATGCATTCAATAACTGCCTAGACAAACTGTGGGATTGAAAAGGAATTATTCATGAACCTGATGCAGATCTCTGTGCCATAACATCACCAAATAAGATATGAAACAATCGACATATATTAGTCCTCAGACTAATGAAAAAAAAGATTCACTTTACGCAACAAATATTTATTTTTCAACATTATCTCCTTCCTAGCCAATGCACTCTATCCAGTGATAAGTATTCATAAATTGATCATTATACAGCAAAAATTTCAGATCAAAATTTGGCTAATAACAACATCTTGGGATACTGACTAATTGATCCAAATTCTGCATGTATTCTAAGTATTTGAACAAACAGAAATTTTTTATATATGACTTGGTTTTAAGAATAAAACTCTTTTGGTTTTCAATGCTAAAATTCCAGGAAAATTTTTGGAAAGGCCAACTAGCCTTATTTAGTTGCCAAACTAGTTAAATAGTGTTAAACTAATATTTGTAAAAAAAAAAATTGAAGATTCAACTTTGATGCAAGTTGGAATTAATCATTGGAAACAAGTATTCAACCAAACTGCCAAAAGATATAATGGAAGTGTTTTCAAATGTTTTAACAAAGGCCTAAAAAATGTCTAGAAGATTTGCAGACCAATAGATGGAATGGGATCACCTTTAGGATCCAGATCATAAAATTGATTCAAGACAAAAGCACAAAATTTCGGATTGCACCGTAATCAGAATTTGATATGATTTAATCAAATCAAGGATGAAATGTAGAATTCAAACCTTTCCAAATACATTCAAGAATATTGTAAAGAAATGGTTACATTTCTTCATTGTTTTGATTAAATCAAATTTAATTCTGATTACAGTGTAATTTGCAATTTCGACCTCCAGATTCTACATTTGAATTCAAAGAATGAAGGCATTGGCAAGAAAGTTTGTTAGTTCAAATACTTATAAGCAATACTGTACTTGCAGGCATTTTACATATTACATTAACAGGTAGCTGCAAAAATAAGTTTCTTTCTGGAAACAGATACGTGTGCTTCTACATACAGTTGCACGTTTTACATTATTCTTTCTTGTCAGTGTACAAAACTTGGTAAAAGGAAAATGTTTCAAAAGACAATAAAATAAAGTGTATAGCCATTGGAATGTGAGATGGACACAAGTAAATCTTAACTTTTATTGTGGCTGTTGTTTGTGATTAGTGACTGACTTTCACTGTCCCTACCCATACCTCCAATAGGCAGGAGACATGAAGAGACAATAGAATTGCTGTTGACTCGGCTACCAGAGATTGTCCCAGGACTCCTCTGAGACATGCCATGACAGGCACATGCACACAATTGCATTCTTTCCTTTCAAATGTAATTTACAGGTGTCTGTATTTACCTAGTTATTTACTGAGCTTAGTTTAGTTTTGGCACAAGGCCACAAGTATGAGGCACCCAGTGAGAATCAAACCCATTAATAACTGCAAGACCAGAAGAATGTTCTTTTGTCTGATGAAGATCCAAGTTTTCCTTGAAGCTTGATAGTTGAATACGAATGGAAAAGGTTTAGTCCATTATCCAAAAGTAGAGCATACCCATGAAATCTCTCATAAGCCGAAATGATGTAAAGCAAAGAGGCAATTTCCATTGATTCATGTGTAAAAACTTTTTGAGCATTCCCAGATCCAAAAATAAACTTTTGTGAGACAATGATTGACAGTGCAATGATTGCAGAAGAGTGTGACTTTAATTTTTAAAGAACATGTAGGTTACAGGTAGGTTTGCAGGATGTTTGCAACGCCTACAGAGGATTGTAAGATTAAAAAAAATGCATGGGGCAAAACAGTTAAGCATACTGTTATATTCCAAACTTTCCAAAGCAGCAACTGCAGATGGCCAACCTTGACCTTCAACATCAACTCAGGCAGACATAGAAGAAGGTTAAGATATCAGTGAGGGTCATAGAAATCCCAGTTATTGCTGTTTAGAAGTAGTTACTTGGCTGAGCTTAGTACAACACAAGACCACTTGTGTGAGGCACCCACTGAATATCAAACTCCAGTTTTATGCCATTATGCATAGTAGGGAAACATGTATTGATATAGGTAAAAGCAAATAGCATTAGACAAACTTTCAAAAAGCTTGGAATACCTGTACTTCTGTTTGATCTTTGATTGGTGGTAAAGAAAATAGGAGATTAATTCTTCCTGCCTATAACTTGGTAATTTTTTTTTTTTTTTTTTTGCTTTGCACAACTGGAAAAAGAGATTGATGGGAGCAACTCTTTCCTTACAGATGTTAGGGGACTATAAAATGAATCATCTGAAGCGTTTGAATATTGATGATGAGAGGAATAGATTAGATTGTGCAAAAGTTGGTACATAATCCTCACTGATCTTTTGCTTATATGTTTTTTTTTTCTTTTTTTTGCTGAGTTCTACTTTGTACTAACCCAACAGTACTGAAATCCCAATTTGGTATGAGTGTGTAATAAAAAATAAAAAAAATTAAAACTGGAAAGCACTCAAAGAGTGCATACCTCTACCAGCACCATTGTCTATGAAAACTATATGAGTTCACAAATAGTGTGAACATATAGCTACAATGTAGAAGTAACTGTGTATGGATCTGATTAAAAATTTATTCACTTCTTATGTAGCCCAATGCCAACCTTTTTAGAAAATTTCATTAGAATTAGTAGAGAACTTTTGGCGATATATGTGCAGAGACAGATGGAAGGACATGGGGTAATGCATTTACCTCTCCAACTCCGTTGGCAGAGGTAAAATGTACAGCTTTAATTAACTCTGAAAAATGTAAGCTACTCCCCCTTCCCTTCCTCTGGAGCTCTACTTTTTGAACAATGCAAACAACACCATTTATCCCCGTATCTGTGTCTACTACCCTCTACCACTTCCACTCTTCATACATTGTAGATCACGTGTTAACAATACAAAACTAAGGGACTAATGTTTTAGTTGACTCTATTTGAAACAACATCCTGGAGGGTGGGGGGGATTAGAAGTTAATTAGGGTCATTTCAATTTTAAAGACTGTAATCATTACTATAACCATTAATTATTCTGCTTACTTTGGATTGGTTCTCAGATACAAAAGATTTACAAATTGTAGTAAAATTGAATCTGATTGCACTCTTCATTACTGGAATACATTGAATAGTGCAAGTTTTGATATAGTACAGTTAATGTATTACTGTACAAATTAATGTAACTGAGTACAAACTGGAAAAAAAAAACACGTTTAATTATAATCAGATCTTGAACAATACAGTTTTGTATTGTACGTAAAATTCAGGAATGAATTAATCTCCCAAATCAAGGTGTATGTGTTATGGAAATACTCAATAATGGCAACTACATATAAACAACACTTGTTTTCAGTTCCTGCTTTTTTTTAAGTATATCTGAATTAATTAGATACTCTCAACCAAAACTATAAACATAGGTTTCTCAGGTTATCAAGTTGATCTGGCTGGCTATGAATGTATGTAGTATATGTATCACATGTAAAGGCTGCACTAATGAGGCTAGAGGGTTGAAAATTGAAGAAATTTCCCTCCTTGTCAAGAAAAAACATTTTTCTTTTTTTTTGTTCTTTCTAATTTTCCCACAAAATAGGTTTTTAATGGGGGTTCAATTTACAATCCAAGTTTCTGGTGAATTGGTTCCCTAGTGTGAATAATTGCATTCACTCATGTCTGTCTGTCTGTCCACACAATATTTCCAAAAGTTCTCAACGGAATTTTGGGAAGAGTGACTCGAAAGCTAAAGAACAATTGATTCAATTTCGGGATGGGTCCTGGAATTTGTTGCTGATCTAGAGATATTTTTCAAGTGTCAAGAAGAGGTAAACAATACTCCAAAATATGAAAAATTGAAACATTATTACCTATCCATGATAGTCATTATATATGAACAGATTTTCATTCAGTTTTTAGTTAGAGTATGGAGTCTGCAAAGGTATATGCTTTCTGAGTGTTTGTAACTGTTTTCTGTTTTTATCGTTGTATTGTCTTATCCAGAAAAGGAAAGGCAATAAAATTTATCTAGAATAAGCAGCTTAGTGCTTTTTGAATGATAGATAACAAAGGCCTTCCTCATTAGCTTGCACTTCTCATTTTCTTGTCCTCAATTCTCCACCTTTGTTTTATATCTATTTTTATCTACTTATTTTTAAACCCATCACTCAGGGTCAAACCCTAATGCATGAGGCATCGCAAAAAGAAGTGCCAGGGAATCGGACAATTTTTAGCACTCCACGCTTACGATTAATGATCTGCACGCTAAACTCGACCCCGCATCACATTCTGCCTTCGTGGCAAGGTGGATAAATACTATCATCCTTTTATCTCTTTTCCTCTCTTTTCCTCAATCCCCTTCCCCCCATCTTGTTTCTCACTCTCTACTGGGCTTCTTTTCTCTCTTTCTTCATTTTATTCCCATACTTCCTTTCTTTGTTTCTTTTACTTTTCACTTTTTTCCTTTTCCCCATCCTTTTCACTCTGCTTGTTTTCTCTCTTTCAATTCTTCACTACCCCCACCATTATCTAATGAATAACAAAGCGAAAGGCGACCCAAGCTGCTGTATAGTATTCTGAAGGTCAATGTCCCTCTTACTTTAAATCACCACTTATTTCAATGTTAAGTACCCTTTGGTCATTCTCTCAATGGAATGCTTTTCTTTGCCAACTAACAACACTAAATTATAAATGCCAGCCTCGGATTGTGTTGCCTTATTACTTAATTACTCTGCCTAAAAGTGCTGGCAAGTTTCAAGATTTTGTTTGTATTATTAAAATCTTTCTTGCTTTCTTCATTCACTTCATCTAGCATTGTTTGGAGATCATGAAGGTTTTCAGCAAAATGGACTATGTTGTCAGCAAATCTGAGTTTATTCAGGTATTCACCATCAATTGTGATTCCTCTATTTATCTAAGTTCCAGTAGTTTATTTCAAGGCAAGCTGTGAATAGTTAAGTGTGTAGGTGCCACCTTGTCCTGCTCTTTTTTCAAGTTGGATAGGTTTTGAATCTTTATGTTGTCTGAAAGAGAAGTTGCCATGTTGATATATGTGTAGCAAAGCTCTGATAGACATGAGATCTATACTTTGATTTTTAATTTTTAATGACTTTGGAAATTTTCACTGAATCAAAGGTCTTCTTGAAGTCAACAAATATTATGGTGAATGCCATTTTATTTTCAGTTGTTTTCTCTTTGAGTTGATGGCCCCAAATGGAGATGGTAGTCAATAGTAAAAGCAGTCAAAAATTATGATCAGTCAACTCATTATTTACATAGCTTAAGACAACCATCTTGTCTAGATACAAGTTATATTATTTTCCATCTAGACCTTTGCTACAT
This sequence comes from Thysanoteuthis rhombus, assembly GCA_963457665.1. Taxonomy (NCBI): domain Eukaryota; kingdom Metazoa; phylum Mollusca; class Cephalopoda; order Oegopsida; family Thysanoteuthidae; genus Thysanoteuthis; species Thysanoteuthis major. The sequence continues at coordinate 12,028,710 of OY735205.1, forward strand.
TTGGTATACTGAATTATGATGTTTAAGAAGCTTCTTCTGATCTCTTAAATTGTGCAATGAACATGTACCTCAACTGTTTGTTAGTTGTCGTAATACACCATGAGACTCTCAAAAGAAGAACGTGCACATAAAAGAATTATACTGGGCCTCACGTGGAGAGACCACAAGACAGCACAGTACATCCGAGAAAAGACAAGAGTTAGAGACATCATAGAATCCATTAAAAATCTCAAATGGCAGTGGGCTGGCCATGTTGCAAGAATGACGGACAACCGATGGACATCATGACTCACGACATGGATCCCCTAAGATCACATGCGCAACCGAGGCTAGCAGAATATTAGATGGAGACACGAGCTAGACAAATTGAGAAAGTACTGGCTCCATAACGCCCATGACGTCCAATGACGGACATTAAAAAACTGATGATGATGACTATGTAAAAGATCTGTCTTATTTAGCCATTGATATAATTGTCTTCTTTGCAATATGCTTTATCTTCACTGCATTTTTTTTATATATGAATTTATACAAAACTACAGATCACACTTGTTGAAATCTCATTTGATTGCTGCAAATAAAGAAAGTAATCAGTTTATTATATATTGATTTATATATATATATATATATATATATATATATATAAATTATATATTGAATTTACCTTTCTTGATATCATGGCCAGATTTTATAAATGCAAATTAGTATAAAACAATTGTACCTCTCCATTGCAGTGTCAGAAAAGAACCAACAAATTCCCTTGTGCAGTTTACATGAACATGTTAGACTGGTTAATGTTTACATATAATGACAAAAATTATGTATAAACATTCTCTGAGTGACTGGCTACTTATATATATATATATATATTCCTGAAACAAATCTGTTTCATACTTTATCATACTTATCGATTGGTTAAAATTATTTTATATTCTTTCTTTTAAAGCATTTTGTTCTTTTGAAATTTGAAAAATCTGCGTTTCATCTTTTGTCACGTTACAAGCAGTTAGCATTTTTATTATGTTAAATAAAAATTGAGGGTTTTTTTCAATTTTAGTAGTTGTTTAAAATTTATCATTATATTTCAATGTATATTTAGAAATATAAAACCTAAAAAAATTATGTAAAGACAAAAAAACCCGATATGATATTTCGATGTATGTCTAACACATCACTCCAGGGGAATGGATTGATCTGTCCCTGGTGTTAGTTCATTGCGTTCCATTTTTAAAAGGGTTATTGTGTCAATTTGTTGGTAGTGAAGATTGTATGGGCGAATCGATTTGTAAGCATATATTGTTGTGTTGATTTCAATGAACTAAGACCTGGGGCAGATCAATCCATTCTCCCCAAGAGATGTGTTAGACATACATCAAAATAAAATAACGTAATGGGTTTTTTCCCAAAGTTTTTTTTTGTCTTTTGCTATATTTGCTCTGACAAAATCTATTTTGAAAGTCAGGTTTTACTATATTGAGCACTCTTACTGATAATATTAGGAAAAATTATCCTCACCAAAATACTATATAGCTGTTCACCAATGGAAACAAACACTTCCTGAATTTAACAGTTAATCATTCCAATTATATATATATGTATGTAAGATGAGCCAATCATTTCCAAGTGCTGTACGACTCAATTATTCATCGGAACAGGTCAGAGAACAGTGACGCCATGATGATTCACAGAAATTAACTCTTGTAGACGTCACACTACAGAATCAGAATGTTTTTAAAAAAGCACTCTTTTGCATCAATTACTTTGTATACAAACACGCGTATATTTACACACTCAGTTTTACGTCATTCAGATCTTTTCTAGGTTTCCATTGTCATGATAACCTTGCTTCCCTATTATCATTATCCGATATCCTCTTAACTTAATTGATATTTAATTGTTGTTTCTAGATTTCTATCAGACTGATTATAACTGAAACTAATTCTATATGTAAATGACGTATCATCTAATTATTGCATCCATCTAGCTTGATGTCCGTACTCGACACTGCTATGGAAACTTGTGCTTTCGTAAGTGAAAATGAGGGGGGAATGGTACAAAACTGTGAGATCATAATCAACAATGACTTTGTAAACAATTGAGTTGAGCAATCTTGTAAATGGACTATGATAGGAATTTCAAGTGTCCTTCTGAAACTGTGTCCAGACAAAACAAGATGGCACCCGAGTAGATGGGAAGGCATAAATACAGGGTGTTCCAAAAAGAATGCAACAATCTTCTTGACAACTTGTATTTAAACTATTTGAAATCTAAAAACTATTTTTTAAAGACACTCATTACTAAAAAATGCTAATTAGACATACATTTTAACTTCACAATAGATGTTGAAAGCGATTTCCTTCAACTTTCAACTTTGTTAGTTTCATTTTATAAACGTTTTAATACATTGCAAAGCATCATAGCTGTCACAACCAAAAGGAATGGATGCTCGAATGAGGCTAGCATATAATGCAATCATTACAACTGCTAAATGTTGTTGTCTCTGAATACTGTATTGCCATATCACTAATATTGTTGCATAAAATTTACATGTGTAAATTCTACCCTCTTTTCTTTGGTTTTGTGTCCTTTAAATACTAATGAATATAAAATTTCATTTAATTCTCTACCAAGATACTCAAGTGGAATCAGCATTCACAAATAACTCCCTAGTGGCATAGTTTGGCTTTTATTATCATCACTAGTTTACCCTTGCCATCAAAAAATGATGGTAATAATCAAGTAATTATGCTATTGCATTGTACTCATAAAATATCAAAAACATTGTGTTACACAGCATTTTCTTGTTTGTGCTCAACATTCCCTGACAATTAAACTAATCTAAAGTAAATATTCAATTTATCAAAATTAACGTAACATATATTTCTATTTTTACTAAGTTACGTCACTGATGAAGTAAGTGTGACAGATGATAAATGCTCATTGCTAGTTATCATAATTATATGTGGATACTTTATTTTGATCTCCCAGTTCAAGAGGACTTGAGATTAGTTAGGGATGAGATTGCAGTTCAGCCCACGACCTTGTAGATTACCAGTGTGCCATGCTAAGTACTTTCTTTTCATGGCATTTTTCAGGGCAAAAGGACTTACTTGGCAGGGCCCATCTCCTCTCAAAATAATATACAACAGGTTGTACTGGCTTACATAGTACCAGCAGCAAATTTATGAAATTCACCAACCTATATTCATACTCTTGACCCAACCATATTTATATTTTGTCAACTTGGCACAAAAAGACCAGGATGTTGTAATTAGTCTTGAGTGTGTTACGAATAAGTCAGAAACGAACTTATAGATATTGAGGAAACTTACTAATTACAGGAAAATATACAAAGTTGATTATATATATATATATATATATATTCATATTCAGAACATGAACAAGTCATAAGTTTTCTTTTATGAATACTTGTCCATGACCAGTCGTTTGGCTGATGGTTACCATAAGTGTACAAGAACACTCATCTGGTGGCTGCTACTGATACTACATGTGTGATAGACACAGTAAGGAGAGAGAACAAAAGAAGAATTCAATAAAAGGAAGGAAAGGGAGGGGCTAATGGCTGCTACTGATAATATAAGTGTAAATGTCACTTTCTATTTTGAAACTGGAATAACTTTTCTAATAAAAAGGAAGAAATTTTCCCTTTCGATGTATTCATTTTGGACCTTGGAAATTATTTGGAATTGATTGTGAAATATAGCTTCATGCAAATGCCTCTCATTTTCAGCTTTGCCGAGTCAAACCCTTTGTAGGCAACATTCCATAATAGCTCATATTTTATCAGTCTCCAAAGATCTATTCCTTGTCAAATATTATTCGTCAGTTCCTAGAGTGTTTGGGGCTTGTTGGCAGAAACTCCTTTTTTAAGATAACCCCAAAGGAAAAAAAGCAAGAGCAGTCAAATATGCCAAACTTGGCAAACAGTTGATTGCTGGTCCTCATGAAATTAATCTGTGTAGCTGAAAATGGAAGGCATTTATATATCAAATCATCATAGCTACACAATTGGCATGCCTGACCAACCAGCCAAGTTGGTTACAGATTCTTCTCTCTTTGGTTGTCTGTGTGTGTGTTTGTGTCCGGGTGCTCATGGTTACATTGTTGCATCTTCAGCTTTGAAAATGTGCATGAGTATACCAATAAACACCATCTGAAAACATTTCTTTTTTAGATAATTATTTCTTATACACGTGCTGGCTATGTAAAGGTATCTTTATGTATGATTAACTATTTTTATCTAGTAAACATTGTTTGCTGAATGTAAATAACAAATGTTTCTTTTTATATAGGTTACAAATTGGCTGCTTTTGCTGCAAATACACAATTAAATAGCAAATATTTTTTTTTTTTTTTTTTAGAGTTGTGTACATATAAAATCAAAAATTTTAGTGCAGTTTTTGGATAATTTTCAGTTAGAGCACACATGAGTTAGGATCATTATTTTATTTAAAGTGTAATGTTGATCATTCCTCATAACCAGACTTGAACTGTGGGATAAGTTGTTGTTTTATTTACTTTTTCAAATTGAAAAACTTTTTCTTTAAAACTGTCTCAATTCCTTTTATTTCAAAGTCTATTCAACTATCTTTTATTCTGTTTTGTAAGGAATAATTCTAGTCACAAAAGTAGATCATTGTTCCCAGACATTTGATATGTGTGAGAAAACAACATTATTAATCATGTTTGACCTGCAATAAAAACTTGGATGTCCAGAAATTCTTTTTATCCCCAACAGAAGAACATGTTTCTAATTCAATCTTTGTGGAACATGCTTGCTTCTTTTATAATTATTGTCACCTGTGAAAATTACCCTCTTTCTTTTGTATTTCTTTCACTTTTTCTCTTTCTCTCCATCTTCGTCTTTTGTCTTCCCCTTCCCTCTCCCACTGTTGTCTTCCCCTCACTATCCCTCTCTTGTCTTTTCCCTCACTATCCCTCTCTTGTCTTTTCCCTCACTATCCCTCTCTTGTCTTTTCCCTCACTATCCCTCTCTTGTCTTTTCCCTCACTATCCCTCTCTTGTCTTTTCCCTCACTCACCCTCTCTTGTCTTTTCCCTCACTCACCCTCTCTTGTCTTTTCCCTCACTCACCCTCTCTTGTCTTTTCCCTCACTCACCCTCTCTTGTCTTTTCCCTCACTCACCCTCTCTTGTCTTTTCCCTCACTCACCCTCTCTTGTCTTTTCCCTCACTCACCCTCTCTTGTCTTTTCCCTCACTCACCCTCTCTTGTCTTTTCCCTCACTCACCCTCTCTTGTCTTTTCCCTCACTCACCCTCTCTTGTCTTTTCCCTCACTCACCCTCTCTTGTCTTTTCCCTCACTCACCCTCTCTTGTCTTTTCCCTCACTCACCCTCTCTTGTCTTTTCCCTCACTCACCCTCTCTTGTCTTTTCCCTCACTCACCCTCTCTTGTCTTTCCCCTCCCTCTCTTATCTTTCCCTCTCACTCTCCCACTCTTGTCTTTCCCTCTCACTCTCCCACTCTTGTCTTTCCCTCTCACTCTCCCACTCTTGTCTTTCCCTCTCACTCTCCCACTCTTGTCTTTCCCTCTCACTCTCCCACTCTTGTCTTTCCCTCTCACTCTCCCACTCTTGTCTTTCCCTCTCACTCTCCCACTCTTGTCTTTCCCTCTCACTCTCCCACTCTTGTCTTTCCCTCTCACTCTCCCACTCTTGTCTTTCCCTCTCACTCTCCCACTCTTGTCTTTCCCTCTCACTCTCCCACTCTTGTCTTTCCCTCTCACTCTCCCTCTCTTGTCTTTACCCCTCACTCTCCCTCTCTTGTCTTTACCCCTCACTCTTTCCCCGTTTTTCCTTTCTCTCCTTGTCTTTGATCTTTTTCTACACTCCTTGGCTAAAAATGAACCAAACACTTTCCATTATAAAGAAAGATCTTAACACCATAGAAAACACATGGGTGCATATCAAGGCCAAACTGGATGGAAGAAAATTTGGGAACACTGACCATCTGTGAGGAGCAAATCAGAGATGAATGGAACAACATTTGCAACTCACAGTAAACTATTGGACAGCTTGACCAAAAGACTCAGATTTCTGAATAGAAACAAGGCAAGAGCTATATTATACAAAGACATACTCTGTGCACAAACACTGCATACGCTGTTGTATAACATTGTCAAATATTTCATTAATGATTGTCAGAGTATGATAGAGTAATTGCTAAAACTTTGATAAAAGAAGTTCAGCCAAGGAGTGTATCTTGCTGCCTTCTCCATTTTTATTCTCTCTATTTAATGACACTCCTCTGGGTGTTTTTTTTAAAGACATAAACATTAATCATTACGTGTAAAGCTTATTGATTTTTCATTTTGGTTTTACTATTAAAGTTATAAGTTCCAATTATTTGGTTGACAAATTTCCACATCTCCCATGTATATTTTCATTTCAGTAGATTTATATATTCAAAATTTTTTTTATTTAGGGTTTCTTCAATATCAAATGGGATCGTTCTGGTCTGAAAATTGTTGAGGTGCTTAGATCATTATGTTGTTTATTCAGACCTATTTCCTCATCTTTGTTTTTTGTTTTACACTATGTGTTGACCGTGTACCTTCTGGCCTTTCTTGGGTATCTGTTGTGTTCTGAAAACTGGACATGACATGTATTTAGGGGATGTCCATGCTCCCTCAGAACTAGATTTAACATTCCAGAATAAAACAAGCTCAATGGTCTGTCATAAAATTCCTATCCTTTTAATATCCTTTTTTTTTTCTTTCTTCAATAACATTTTCAGATCAGATTTTCCATGACCAAATTTCAATGCTTTTTACGTATGAATTTTTTACTTTGCCTCTACTTTGCAATTTTCTTATTTGTGATACTTTCTGCTTTAACATTTTTAATAAGAAATGCAATATGTTATGATTTGATTAGGCAATAAACCTCTTCTTCCACAATCCTTTTAGAGTAGATATATCCAAGGGGTGTATGAATCCATCCAGAAACTCATCATTATAATATCTTCTTGTGCCACTAGTATATCCAAATGAGAGCTGTATTGGGGTGATAGTCTAGGGTTCCTCACCACAGGGATACTCTAGAGATTGGCTCCTATTCTTCCCACTATGGTTCTTGCTCTATTTAGAGTGACCCAGTCATTTCTGCTGAGCAGACATCAGCTGTGCCAGGCCTGGGCAATGGTCAGGCTCCCAGCAGCATTGCAAAATTTAATTTTTACTCATATTATCACATATAAAAACTTTGTCAAGGCTGATACAAAATGCTGACACCACCTCTGGTGAGAGACGGCTCTCTGCGCAGTTCTCACTTGGGCTTGGCAGAGTTTCATTGGGAGGAACAGAAATAACCAGAATCTGGTAGATCTTCGTATGACCGACAAGGATACCATTTTTACACAACTGTATTAGATAGCATATAAAACCCCTTCTTTTTTTCCTCAAAACATGATTCAAAAGGTAAATGTAACCTTTGATGTCCAGCCCCACATTGGCTAGAGCATGAAGATGAGTTTTAAAAAAAAGAAGAGAAGAATTGAATGGAATAAGGTAGGGTGGGGGCTCATATGCTATGAAATATGGTAGTTCCTTTTTTACCGCTATTATTTTGATATGAACTACTAAAATGAGAATTGTGTCAGGAATTTACTTCCTATTTGATGATTCACACTTTCACCTTAGACATTCTTTATTCATACAGTTATACAATTTTTATCTCACATGATTTTTTTTTCCTATTTTCTATATCTCCTGTCTTAGAGAGAAAATAATTCTTTCTGACATGCCTGTCTGGTAGATATTTTTTACATACTTGAACAATGAGCAATTGCTTGTCAACCATTGACTGAATCATATTCAAAGACTGAAATCTCATTATATAATATGCATTTGTATGTGCAACATTATGTATAGATATGTCTATGTTCATGCATATCTATATATCTATATACACATCAATAAGTCCATGAACAGAAGATTAAAAAAAGCATTTTTTTTTTTTTTTTTTTTTTTTTTTTTTTTTTGCACAATGAATCATTTTTCAACATAATATTCTTCCTGATAAATGCACTAAATTGAATGATGAATATCAATCACATACATCAAACATTATACTGTAAAAATTTCAGATCATAATTCAACCAATAACTGTGTCAGGCCATGGACTTAATAATCTAATGCTGTAAACTGATGAAGTGACTCTTTTGACGTACAAAATGTATTTGAGGAGTTTGATGTTTATCAAGTTGAATGATTAGATGGAATAGAAAGTTTTCATTCTTATGCACCATAATTTTGCATCTTTGTAGAGGGTTAGGGCTTTACATTGCTTCATTGAATGTACTATAGGGATTTGTCTCCTCCTAAGAGGATTCAGAATCCTCGCAAGAGGCTCTCTTCATTATCCCCAGCTGCTTATGACACCTGGTAGACCCAGACAGTCACCCATCTATCTAAGTACTAATCGAGCTAAATGTTGCTCAACATTAGTGATAGTACAAGAACCTGTATATCCAATATGATTTGGCTGTAACCCCATTGCTGCTCACCCTAACAAACAACCAAACAGAAGATTCGGTCATCTTTCTCACTGTTTCATCAAGGTTATCTTATATTCATGTATCCAAGCTACTGACAATTTCTTTCAGTCATTTTACTTATAACCCTGAATCAATAATATACTTGTTATATATGGAAGGAGAAAACCAATCTGACTGGTCAGTTTAAGTGACTACTTCATGTTTTTTGCAAACTTTGGACTAATAAAACATCCCAAGCTGAAAATAGACACTGTATGACTTATAGCTTTGATAATGTTAAATAGTAGAGTTTTCTTAACACAGGAGCCTTCAATACAGCATGGTTCATGATATAAAATGGATGTGTGGTGGACCCATAACACTTTTGCCTATATTATCACCCAGAACACCACAAATAAAAACAGAATTTCATCAAAAGGCTTTCTTGATGACTAAAATATAGAATTTTGACTGAAATATTGAATTTACAGTGACTACTTATGCATTTTTCTTTAGTAAGTAAGGAGATAAAATGAGGGATATAAATGATATTTCATATCCCTGACAATAATTATCTTTTTATCATCATCTGCCATAGACATTACATCACTAATTAGTATTCCAAGAGAAATTATGAATCACCACCACACATATATACTGCTTTTTACCTTCTAAATTAAATGGTGGTGGTTGTGGTGAAATCAAGTTACCTTGATGAGAATATCACTAGTATGGTTTGAATCATAAATTTATATGATTAAAAAAAGAAAGAAACAAGGACAACAAACTAAGGAACCAATTAGTCATTAACTTTCATTGTAAATCCACCCCCCTAATAAAAACTTATTGGGGTAAGGGAATTTCCAAAAAACAAAAACACTATTTTCCCTACTCATTTGGTGGGATGTGTGTACAAAATTTCAGGTTATTACTATAAGCGGTTAGTGCTGGATGAAGTCTGGATAAATAGATAGATAAATATAGATATATACCTAAACCCAGCAACAGTGTTTAAACCAATCTTTTGTGAGTAGCAGTGATTGAAAGAAAAATGCAATGCATGTATGTATATTCATACTACTCTGTTGCTCTTAATCATTTGAAATCCATGACCTAGCTTTTTTTTTCTCTTTTACTTCTTGAAAGATGCTTCAATTGAAATACAGCAAGTGAAAGCAAATTTTCAATAAATAAATGTTTGTCTACATGCAATTGACTTGGGCGTCACTCTTTAACACTGAATTAACTACTTCTAACACCGATTTCTTATTTTTATATGTATTTTATTAAGTCTATCACTTTAAAAATGCCACCAAAAAATAATGGCAGTATTTAGATAATTTCACACTTGAGAAATATCAAGAGCATTATGTTGCTCTGCATTTTCTTGTTTATATTCAACCAAACTGAATCTGGATTTTTTTACACATTTCTAAAAAAGATATATGTAAAGGAGACAACTCTATAATTAGCATTTAATAGTTATATTTAATAGTTGACAAATGTTACAGATGAAAACTATAGACATGCACATGTTATATTATATTACATAATTCATCTCTATTGGATATGCTTTAAGATACAATATAGAAAGTGGACAAAGAAAAGAATTTTTTTTTTTTTTCATTTCACTTGGTCATATCATTTTTTTTACTCATTCTCGAGATGAAAAAAAAATTAGAAAGTTCAAGAAAGAAATCGGACTATACACTCCATATATATATACATGTATGTATGTGTATATATATATATATATATATATATATATATATATACTTATAACTATTGCATTTTGGATGATGTTTTTTGCTTTATTTTTGCTTTAGACATTTTAACAAGGATTAGCTTGAAAACTTAAGTGGAAACAAATAGTTTCATCAGAGACACAAATGTAGACAAAGCCTGTCAAAAAATGTGTGCACTATGGCACAGTTTTTGAACAGAATATGTTTTCTTTCTTGTTTTTATACAGACATTGCTCTCCTTCCTCTCTGAAGATAACTTGTTAGATTAAATTCGTTTACATCCACATTTTTCTTCGTCACATTGATTTTTAATTGCACCAACAATTTTGTGATTCTATATCGACATTTATTTTCCTAGTTATTTACCATTCTTTTAATCAATAAACTTTTTTAAAGGAGAAATAAAAAAATTGCCTATTTTGTTTTTCAGGTAGCTGACCCTCTGCTCCAGACAGCAAGGGGCAAATTACAGACGAGACGATCAAAGCTGAATGATGAAATTAACAAGGAATTACGTCTTCGAGCTGGAGCGGAGAATCTTTTTAGGTAAGTGACTATTTTGTTAAAGAAACAAGGTATTTGCACCCTTTGGGTCAGGCCCTCTCCCTGAGGGTGAAGGGATTTGAAAGTTAAAAAGTAGAAGCTAGAGAACAATGGGTCACTATCAAGAGTGACAGCTTGGGATAGACTACACCTTAAGCACTTTCTAGTCACTTACTTGACAACCAAAATCTGGTAAGGAAACTCTTTGACTTCCACCCCACCCCACCTACACATGGAAAAGTGGCTGCATACGCCTATATGTATGACTAGAATTGAGCCTACCGACCAAGTCATTTACCAATACAAAGAAATCAGGATGAACTGTAGAATCCAAGACAGGAATGAAACTTTAATAATTTCATAGTGACCCTGGGAGAAGTATTTACTCAAGTAATGGAAGCCATGTTGATTTGAGCAAATTTAAATATAATCGATTGACATTGTTCTTTTTCTCTTGTGAGTTTTTTTGGGGTTTTTTTCACAGCTTTTTCTTTTTTTAAATTTTCCAATATTTTTCCTCCTTCTTTCAATCAGTTTTCTCTTCTTTCTTCTTTCTAATCATTCCTCCCCACCTCACTGTTTTCAATTATTTTCTTCTCCTTTCTCTTTCATAGTTAATGAACAGTCTTTGCGCCGTCTTATTTATACTTGCGCCTACTGCAGACAGTGTGCAGCTGTGAATATTTTATAATGCACAAACACACTGAGAGGCTACCACTACTACTGTCAAATGAGTTTTATTGTATAAATCATGTTCCTATTGTTTTATCAAACAACTATTTTTGTACTTGACTACGTGTGACATTTTGGTCATCTCTTTGTTTATTTTAATTCTATCTTCTACTTGTAATGTGAAGTATTGTGGGAGAGGTGAAGAAGGTGTTCAATGGCTTGGTGGGTCACCTCTGTGGCAGACGGGTCATTGGACTTGAGTGTTTCAATGCCATGCCCTCAATCCAAAGCCAACAAGGTCATTCTCTTGCTTTTACATCCTTCTCTACTTTGCTCTCTCTCAGCAATTTTCTGTATTCACTTCTGGCTTGCCAGGCCTGTCAAGGCTGCAATAGTTGACTGATTTAATGTTGGTTACATCTGTCTGGAACAGTTGCTTCCTTTTCATTCTGTCTTTATCCTACTTATCTTCATTCGAATGACATCCAATCAACTTGGTTCTTTCAGCTCAAATTTTGCTGTTTAGTCTGTCTCATTATCACGATTTATTGCCTTTTTTATATCAAATCATTTTGATTGAAATTTTGAGAAAATATATGCTTCACATAAACCAGAAGGATTATATAAAGTCTGATGATTAAACAATTTGTTTTCATTTATATAATTGTAAGCATTACTTTGTTTATGATTTGCTCTAATAATGTTTTACTTGTTTCAAGTTTTGGTCACTCTCTTTTCTTAGTATGGCATTTTCATAGTTAAATTTTGGAAGATGGGTGGAGATGGCTTAAGCTGAAGTTATTGATTTCTTCCCCCCAAAGAAAATCTCTCCATTTAGCGTGTAAAGTCTTATCCTCATCTGAATAGATTTATTCAGAAGAATTATTAGAAGAAAAAAAGGAAAAAAAAAATGAAATTTTGTTTTTAATGGCAAATTTCTCACACTGTCTATCTTCATTTGAAATGCCTTCAAAATGGAGGACTACAATAAGAATTTCAGATTGAACCTTCTTCTGTTCATCTAATAAATGCCTTTCTGTCTTGTAGTATTGAAATTACTTTATTTAACCTATGCTGTCTCGCATTTTTCATCCTTTACTCAATTTCTTTCCTTTGTTCTCTTATCTTTCATTATTCCATTTAAACACTTGATAAATCACAAGTTCGGTCAAGGGGAAATGGTAATCAGAATTTCCATTCATACTGGTACAACCCTGATTTTCTGGCTGCAAATAGTCTGGCACTTGTTTTGATCTGGACAAAATTACGATCTAATTTCTTGTAGCTCTCACACTAGTTCACTGAAAGGCCATAGGTCAAAGCACATGGGTCAACTTCATCTTGAAAAACAGGACATGGTTTTTGCTATGGCATTCCCCATCTAATTCATCGATATCCCTATGAATATAACTACTCTATAATTTTGATTTATTTTGAAGTAAAAATTCTTCTTTTGTTATCATTTTGCTAGCATGGATTTAGGTTAAAGTAAAATTATTTTACATGTATTTATTCTATGTGTGTTGTAGATAAACTCTGGTTGAATTAAGATAAAGATTCTCACTTATCTTAATATGTAGTAAATGAAATCTTAATTGTTCCTTTTTATCTCCATGAATATGACTATTCTTCCATTGTTGTAATCTATTTTACAGTAAAACATCTTTTCCTGTTACTTTTTTATCAGTATGTTCAGGGGAAATTATTTTATGTGTTTATTTAATAGGTGTTACAGATAAATTCAGGTTGAATTTGAAATAAAATTCTTGTTTCTATTTATACAGTAACATCTCAATTGTGATAAGTTGTCTAAATATACTGATTATCATCTGTTATATTTGTGTCTATATCAATGTTTTGCTTTTTTAAAATTAGTATTTATGTTGTGTTTTGAATTGAATATTAAAGAATATAAGTATTTTTCTTACCATATATGTTCAAATCTGTATGCCTTATTCTTCTCTCTGTTAATTCTTAGAACCTTTTTCATTGAAAGATTTTTGGGTGTGGCAGATGAATTGCTTATTGGTTTATACAGAAATATACATTTTGGTTTTAAAGTAAAATATCTATTTATATCTATAGTTATTAAAGGTATGTTAAGAATATTTTTTTTATTTATAAGGTTTATCAATAGATTTGATGAGTACTCATTGGCATCCCCTTCATATATATTCATATATGGTAATGTCTCTCATCCTTCTTTAAAAATATAATTTGAAAATATATTCACTACATGATATATTCAACTAGATTTATAAATAGATTTGGTAAGTTTTGTATTTGATATGTTTAATGTTATTTATAATGTTTTTCATATTATATTTTATCGTTTAAATATTTCTTTCATGTGTGTGTGTATGTGTAATATCTATGCACGTATATACATGTACATACATATACTCACACGGATATATACTTACAGATACTCAGACATACATACATATGTACGTGCCTGTTTCTCTCATTTGTCTTTATTCAGTTTGTTGTTGTTTTCATGTGTAAAGTAACTTTTAGTTTTACATTTTTTTTATTTGAAGTATTTTCCCCTGTATATCCACACTTGACCATATTTATATAATAATATCGATGTGTCATCTCAATTTTGTATCGTTTTTGACTAGGTATTCATGAATCAGTGTAATTTTTTTGTATTGATTTGATAGTGTTTGAAAGTGCCCAAATGTCTATTGACAGCTTTATGTAGTTGCTTATATATCATATGTATATTACCTCCTTGCTTCTTCATTCTATGTATTAGATTTGAACCCTTTCCTGTAAAATCATTTGCCTGTAATTCTTGCTATTCTTAGATATTCTGAGAGTATTGTACTATTAAATATAAATTGTGGGAAAATGGCTATTTTTGTGTGGCATTCAAATTATATGGAATGTAAATGCACAGCCTTTATTGAATAATTTAAAAATATATATCTAATTTTCAATTCTTATATCCAACTCAAAAGTTGCGTGTGTTCTAATTTCAATTCAAGTTCTTTCAGATATGATTTCTTGAATTTGTCTCTGTCATTCAAACAACACATATCATCAATAAAGCGTGTACATACATGAAATCTTTATGCTTTATCTATATTTTCATCAATTATTGATGACATAAATTTGTATTGTATCTATGTGAATATACGTTCACCCCAAAAAATGCAGGGTCAATTCACACTGGTATTCCTATATTTTACAGTAGTTCCCAGTTGCCTGTTTCGAAGAAACTTTGTGTAATAAGATAGTTTACTACTCATTTCAGGATAGTTTTAGTGGAATATGGGTTATCATGTTTACTTTTTTACCAGTAAGCTTTGGAATTTGCGATTGTAAAATATTGGCTTTTACTGTCTGAATGCTAAATCTATTGCATTGTTTTAGTTCATTAATGAGGTTTGTATGTGGAATTTTTGTACATAGTGTGATAAAGTCATATGTTGAAATAGATGTAGCTTTCTTTTGTGTGTTTATCTACTTATCTTTCAATGACTGGTATGGAATTATTTATTACCCAGAATATATTTAGGTTACTGTAGAATTTTCCTTTTTTTCATAGAATTTATCTATTTGATTGTATATTAATTTTAACATTTTCAACATTGCTCTACCCAGAGGTTTGGTATTACATGTTTTTGAGGCTATAATAAATTGTGCACTGATTGGAGTTTTATGTAGTTTAGGTATCAAGAACATGATCAGTGATGTTTGATTTATCTTCTATCTTTAGTTTTGAAAATTCTCATAGTCCAATGTTATTACATATAATTTCTCCCGGATGTTTTTTTAGTTCTTGTATGTGTTGATGTTTGTGACCTAATAATTCTTACTTCTAATAGTATATAGTATTTTTTGCAGATAAAGACGATTAGCTTTATATGAATGTTTTAGTTTCTTTAGGTATTGTATTTGTTTTTGCCCTGTTTCCATAATCTTTTCTTACCAGACTCTGAATTCATTCAATGGAATTTTATGTTTACCATAGAAAGAATGCACTCCTTTAATGCTTTACTAATTTCTGTTTCACTTTTATTGTAATTTGTACATTTTGGTTCTCTTTAATTTGGTCCTTTAGTTGACAGTTTTCTGAGTGTAGAGTTTTTTTCATTATTTTTGATTTCCCTGTCATTATATGATTCAGATGTTGATTGGGTAGATCTGATGTTTGGCATTTACAATCGGGTATATCTATTGTACCGTCATCATTTATGCTTACCTCTTGTATTGTTTTTTTAGTTGGATAAATATCTTTGTGTGTGTGTATGGGTAAGTGTGTGTATATATATATATTTATATATATATATTAAGAAATGAATGTATGATCCAACAGAATGATTATAAATTGCATTCTATTATATTGAAACTCTTATTTGAAATTATCTTTCGTTATTAAACAGTGAATGTATCATATGACTTAGATGATGTAAATAGAATAAACAATTAAAGAAAATGGGGCTGTTGAATGAACTGAACCTGCGATCAATAGGGTAGCCTCTTGATGCTACGTGGAAGGTAGATCATTTTAAATAAGAGTTTCAATATTTATATATAATACATTATAACTATGATCATATACATCTATGCACTAGCATTGTCTATGGGGAGCTGTTAGGTCATGTAGTAAATTCTAACTCTGAGCTTCTCAAAATTTCGATTGCAACCCTTCAGGTAGGTTGAAAATATCAAAATTGATACTACCTTAAATTGACCTTCTGGGGTCAACTTACCCAAATTCACAAATTTTCAGCTTGGCAATAAGACCCAGTTCTGCCTTGTGCAGTCTGCTCAAGCTTCATTCTGCTTTTGGCTTAGGTAACCCATCTAGGTATAGACCAGACTCAACATTGCTCAGCTTTGGTGATCCTAAAGAACCAGTGTATCCAATATGATTTGGGTCTTAACTTCTTAGTCTTTGGTCAAAGTTTCCTAATCATTGTCTTTGTGCTGGGTGCTTAACAGATAGGCGTTGAGTACCATTTTTTAATTTTTTTTAAAAAATCTTCTCATATGATTTGGCAGGCAATTGAACCACAGACTACTGAACCAGATGCAAGCAATCTGCCTCTGGGCCATGGTGATCAATGATTCATCATATGAAAACAATAACTTCTAGTCAGCTGATCTTGTTTGTGCATCTTAAGTATTTGACTTTCACTAAGAAGGTCGAATTACATTTTTTTAATTCAGCTCATGTTGATTTTATTGCTGTACTTGTCTGTCTTCTTTGGTCTTTGTAAATAAACTCAAATGTTTAATGAACAGCTGAAAACCGGCTGTACAAACAGCTAGTAACAGATTCCCAATTAAGCCACTTGGTAATTAATGGGCTACTTTTGTTAATGAATGACATGTGAAAAAGAGGATAATTGGCTAAATGAGAGTCCAGATTCCCATTCAGTTGAACAACCGTAGCCACCAAAGGTGGTGAAGGGTTCTTTCCTTTATATATGTTTGTGTGTTAGCTTGTATGTTCCAGTGTTCCTGGCTTCTAAAAATGTATGTTTGACTTTTAGAAAAAAAAAGCTTTTGGGGGCTTCATTTTAATGGGTTTAGTCTATTGATAACAACAATGTTTGTAGATGTTCGTTTGTTTTGGTTTTTTTTTACTCCATTCAAGATGTTTTCCAGTGGAAAATGCGAGTGATATCTTGAAAAGAATTTAATCTGACCATATTTTATATTCTTCGGTGGAATTTTTTTATATGACTTCAAAATAGTTGTGATGGCGAGTGTTTCTCTAATTTGTGGTTCCAATACAATCAGGTCTGGTAAGTCACTCAATAGAAACCGTGATGTGACCAATATCTTTTGGAAGTTACTTCTCTCGCCTTTTGTTAGACCATGATCACTGAAAATAGTCTGAATTTTCAAAAATCAGCATGAACACAATCTAAGGCATCAATTTAGGATGAAATTACATTGGAAATTGAACCAACCACTAGAAAGGGGTGGAATTTAAAAAAGAAAAGAACATTTTTCATAGACATACTAAATGTTTAGATTTTCAGTCCTTTAGCTCCATTGGGGTGGCCTGATACATAGCCAGCCAACTTGAAAACTGAAGAAACCTATGTTGACAGTCTTTGTAACAAGTTTTGTAATTGTACTCTACAAAAGCTTTGATTCCAGTTGCCTATTATTCAACTGTGAATCAATGTTTGCATTTCTGAGTATCATCATCTCATTATATATGAATGATGGAAATTTCTGTCACTGCAGTACTATGGCTTGCTCAATAAAATTTGTGTCATTGTGACTGATGGCAATTCTGTTGTATCTGTGAGTTAGAACTTCTATTTTGCAATAGACAAGGGCTTCTATCTTGCAATTGGTAACTATTACATTTGCTACCTTGATAGCTTAATGGCCCACTATTAGGACAATTATCATGAGGTATGCTTGGATGAAATTTTAGTAACATATCTGGTAGAATCTCACTGTCAATAGAGAATTGAGAATTTTCTTTCTTATAGAATAACTATAATTTCTTTTCATTCTTTCAAAGGTCTCTTATTGAAAACCTTGTTATCAAACAAATGAAATATCTTTATTGAGAACAGATTGCTGAGAAACAGGCCTCTCTAGTGTCCATTGCATGAATCCGAAATCCTTACACATGATATGTTGAATCAAGACGGGTAAATTTCTTTTTCATAATTGCCTTTAATATTTGGTAATCACATAGCTAGAAGCCCATGAATATGTAAATCTAGGTAAAATTCAGTGTAAACTTCTTCCAGCACAGATCAAAGATAAATTGCTGGATCAACTCAAAAAGTTAATCATTTCTTCGTTCACTCACCCTTACTCAAAGTTTCACTGAATATCAGAGATATTGTGCAGACAGACATGAGTGACTTCATGAATGTATTTTAAAAGATGGAAAAATATCTCTCAATCAAAAACACAGTCCTAGATTTACCTCAAAATTTAATCACTTCTTCCCTATCCTACAGCTTGACCTTCCACTAAATTTTATTGAAATTCATTGAAATTTTAGATATCGTGTTGACTGACAGACAGATGAAAAGGCATTGGGTAATATATATTTCACTTGAACTTTCTTATCAGAACTGATAAATTATTGATAAAGAGCTAAAATGATTTTGAAAGGTACTCAGGAGATGACAAGCTAGTGTATCTTGGCATTGTATTTATTATATATCAGAAACTACCAACCAAAATTGTCAACATGAGGTTCTTCAGTTTTCAGGTTGGTCTGGCTGACTGTATGCATGCCTTTATGATGCGTACAGGCTATATCATTGCAGCTAGAGGACTAAAATTTTAAACATTTACACTTGATTATGTTTGGAATGAACATTTCTTTCACATTTTGAAAATTCCCCCCTTAAGTAATTTTCAGTGGGGAGGGGGTTCAATTTACAATGTAAGTTTATGCCTGATTGATCCCTTAATTTGCGTCTGGCAGCATTCACGCCTCTTTTTTGGAAATTCTGATTTTTTGGGTGATCACTACCCAACAAGAGGTGATAGAAGTAACTTATTTCCTGATTACCTCTTTTTCCAATTTTTCATTTGACCATCCAAAACGCAACATCTTACCCAAAGACTTTGGTCATGTGATGGTTCCCTGAAGGCTTTATCTTGCTTCCAATCAGACTTGTCCTTGGAGCCTACACCTTGAAGAGCTATCTTTCATTGACACTGCCGTTACTATTTTGGCCACAGAAGTTTCAATGACCAAGCAGAGTGCAAATCTGTTCTTATCCCAACCCCACTTTGATTCTGTACACCATCAATGCTTTACAATTTTGTATGTAATGTAATGTAATGTATGTATGTATGTAATGTATGTATGTAATGTATGTATGTATGTAATGTATGTATGTATGTAATGTATGTATGTATGTAATGTATGTATGTAATGTATGTATGTATGTATGTAATGTATGTATGTATGTATGTAATGTATGTATGTATGTATGTATGTATGTATGTATGTATGTACGTACGTACCAACCAACCAACCAACATTATTCTATTTCTAGTTTTACTCCTCATTACTATTGCTTTATATCATTACAAAGTGCAAGTTCATGTCTTGTCGAAAGCTAATTCTTTGTTCTTAATATTGCACTGATTGCTCCAATAGTCGAAGAGTATATTGACCCAGAGAGTTGTGATAAAATGTAACAAAAATAAGATGAAGTTTGGCATCTTTCATTTATAAATTAGTTACTGTAGATGGTTTAGATTTATCAAAACATAAAATACATGGTTGCTTTTTTCTAAAAATTAAAACTAAAAAAAGGATTCGCTTCTTTGTCTATGTTCATGTGATGGTGAGAGTTACTTCCCCTGGTCAATTTCTGATTGGCAGACATTATCAGATTAGGATCATTCCTGAGATGCCATTGTCCTCAGTTGCCATAGAAAGATTAAACTTAATCTTTAAGTGGAATCTTTTTAGGTTAGTTAAGTAAAATAAATCATATAAAAATCAAAATGGCTGACACTAACGATTTATTTTAGTTTTTCTAATATTCACTCCTCTAAATCATAGTGAACTCTTGGATTTTTTCAAACTTCGTAACGGATTTCTGTTACATTGAATAATGATAAATCTTCTTACATTCCATAAGTTGAAATATTAGCAACACAAACAAAGAATTATTAGTTCATGTCTTATCATACTTTACTCAATGTTAACAGTAAAATCTGATATACATCATATCACTTCAACTAGTGTGTATATAGGTGTGTGTGTGTGTGTGTGCATGCACTTAATTTGTATTATAATAGTCTTATTTTGCCAGTGATGCTTCCTGAACACTAAAAACCCCTTTTCCTGATTTTCAGCGCATAAAGTATGACTGAGAGTTAAACTTTGCTAAAACAAATTTTAGGCAAGAATGTTTAAAAAAATAGATTTTTAAATCATCTAATTCTATTTTTTAAAGCCTTGTGAACAATCTTCATCTACTCACATCAAGATCAAAAATGTGCATTTTGTACCTTCTAAGCATGTCTCTGTAGTTAATATTTTGAACAAGTTTTTTAACAGAACATAGATAAGTATTAAATGATCAAATATTTGAATTAATGATTTGCCATATATGTTCACATACTAAATGTACTATGGATATTTTGGTATTTGCTCGCTTTCTAAACATGCTTTTAGTATTTTCAGTATCATTCCATATGTGATCATTAAAATGAACGAGAGTTCAGATTTATTTGTTTAATAAATCAAGTTTCAAGTTTCATCATCTGCTCAACTCATCTAGCACTCAGTTGCCCCTGGTAACTATGAGTCACATCATTTTGCTTTCTCGTATATTCGTGTAAATCACGTTTCTTAGATTATTTTGCATCTGTGTAAATTTTGCTTTTATTATTTCTTGCATAATACCCATAAAAATGACAGGATTATCAACATACGGATTGGCAATTTTGCCTTGGATCAGTATCACTACACTTGGCCAAGTACTTTCAAGGATCAGAAAGTAGTATTTGTGTAATCATTGAAAAATGTTGCATCCACTATATATATATATATATATATATATAATGAATCCTCACTATAAAAAGCAAATTGATCCATCTGAACTGACTTTGGATTTACATTTTAGTTCTGTTCTGTTCATTATTTGCCTCTCTTTTTGTTTCATACGGTGTACCATCTTGATTCTGTCAGCTAATAGCTGAGTGCTTACCTCCTATTTTGTAGGCCATGGTTCAATCTCCCGCCTAATCATACTAAAGACTTTAAAATGGTACTCAATGCCTCTCCCTGGGACTTAGAGATTATGGCCAAAGCACATTGGATACATCAGTTCTCATAAGATCTCAGAGGCTAAGCAATGTCAAACATGGTCAGTACTTGGATGGATGACCATTGGAAAGTACCTGGTGCTCTAAGCAGAATGAAGCTTCGATAAGGCCTGGCAAACCAGAAGTCTTACCAACAATAGCCAATGTGTATCTAACCCAGTAACACCCTCAATGAGGGTATAAATGAAGAATGTTGATACCTACATTGTATTACTACCTTAACACATGGAATAATCTCTTGAGTCACCTCATCCTCATTGGCAGTCTCATCCCTTTCCTTAGATTATTTCCAGGTGTTGTTAGTATCTTCTTTAGCTTCTCATTGTCGAGAACATTGTTTGCTTTGCAGTTACTTGGATGTTAAACCTGTTGTGCCAGGTTGCTGTGATTGGCAGTGAAAGGTTACATCAAAGGTGGCCATTCTTTTAACATTTGAAGATAACGTTTGATTTAATTGAAATCCTTTTAGACCTGGGCTTCTCAAACTTTTACTTCCAGTGTACCTGTTCGTCCTGTCTTGCAATGTTGGCAATCCCCTTGTGGATATAGTATATAATGCATGGATACCAAGGAACAGACAATAGACATGTTTTAGTACTGTTTGAAAATCCATTATCAGAAATGTCTGGGGCCAGGAGTATTTGAGATTTGTTTTTTTTGTTTTGTTTTTTTTCCCTCCAAATTTTGAAGTATTTACGAATACATAAGATAACACACTTACACCTTTGCCTAGTCTTGTCAATTGCTTGACCTTCTGTGCTAGAGATAAATATAAACTCTTTCTCATTTTCATATCACTGTTAGTCATAAGGGTATCTGCTATATATATATATATATATATATATATATATATATATATATGTGCGTTATATCATATAGAAACTTATTCAAAATGATCTCCTATTGTTGCATGCTTAATGTATCAGTCACCCGAGAGAACGTAAATAGAATATATATTTTTTTAATTCTATTTATGTTGTCTAGGGTGAGTGATACATTATCCGTGTAATGACGGGAGATTATTTCAAATAAGTTTCTTTATGATATAATGCAATTTATCATCATATTTATAAAATGATTATACATAAAATAACTAACTACATGTGTGACGTAAGCCATATATTAAAATCATAACTGAAAGTGAGGTAGAGTTTGATTAAGACTGCTGGGGTGCCATATTAATATAACTGTTTTGTTTTTCAAAAATATTTTTTTCAAAAATATTACTTTATTTGAAAACAGTTTTAATAAAAGATTGATGAATAGCAAATTAAAATCATCCCTCATTTCTCTTTCTTTTTTTTTTTTTTTTTCATTCACATCTGGTCATCCATGGTCTGTTGACCACTTGATGTTTCTTCAATCTTCAAGATTTTTCAAAACATGAGAGGCCCTGACTTGTTTTTTTCCTCCTGTATTTAATGTTTAAAATCTCATCATAATCAGCAACTGCTGCACTCATCCACCTACTCTTTCTTTTATTTATTTGTTTACTATTTCGTTTTCTCTTTCGATGGGTTTCATTTATTTTTCTCCTTCTAAATGATTACAGAGAATCCTTCAGTGGTTGACATTTCATCTACAAACTTAGAAAAACACTAACCATTTTGTCCACCTACTCATATCAAATGTTTCAAAACATGTCAATACGGCCATCTGGTTGTCATCAATCTCGTAGGTAAACCAAGCTCAGCCCAAGGTATCAGAAACATGGGCTGTTGCATAGGGTACCAAGTGCTAGGAGATGCTTGTCATGTGTCTGAGACTGTAAAACTTTCCAGATAAAAGTAGGAAAATGAATAGATTGAACAAAATTGGAAAATTTCTTGATGTGAAGTCAAATTTTTCAGGAATATCTGACAGTTACATACTTTCTGTCATGATGAAACCAAGAAGAGAAACAATTGGCAAAGGAAATTCTCAGTCAGGTTCAGTTAGTTTGGTGATATTGAGTGTCCACAATAGCTGAGGCCTAGGCAGGAAGGTAAGTGGGATGAGGTTAGATTGAACTCTAGCCATGTTACATAATACTATACTTCAAAGAACACCAAAGTTCACCTTCTCTAGGGCAGTAGAAAGTCTAGGATCAACCCTAGGTACTAACCTATTGCGCCCAAGTTTTTTTGAGGTTAATTAAAACAAGAACAAAAATCATGTCCCTGCATTATCTCAGATGATGATGAATAAATAATTTTTTTTCTTCTTTTCAAAGTCATTGGAGGCTAAATCAGATTGTCTATTCTGGTTATACGACTGTTACTTCTACTTTAAAAATTGAATGAATTATTAAGGTTGCATTGAAAGTTGCTCTGTTGGTACAAAAGAAAACCACCAGATATATACGCTGGTTAGTTAAAAAAAAACAACTTTGAATCAAGATCCATTTCTACTACTGTACACACAAAGTGATCAAGTATGTTTATTCATGTAAACTCTTAATGGAGCATAGGGCTCCTTGCAATTTTGTAGTAAGTTCTTATGTGGTGGAGTTAATAGATACCACACACTCAAAGATTCTTTTTTTTTCTGTCAGAGTAACCTTCTCTTAGATGTTCTGGCTCACAGAGCTAAAGGGCCTCATAATTCTAATCTAAGTCTAATAAATATCTACTCTAGAAAATTGAATTTTGCGCTATCCTGTGTATCATTATAGTAAAGCATACATCAATGTGTTTAAATATGGTGTACTAGAGGATTGAAACTTTGCACAACTTGAATTATTTTTTTTTTAAATCTTGAAAGTACTAAAGTGTCCAACAGAAAGCCACTGAAATAGGGAGAGAGAGTGCCAGTTAGTTGTTGATTAGGACCATGAACTCTGAGATAACCCATTTTTGCTTAAATGTAGACAAACAATTGGACCGGCCATGACTTACCATTTTCTTGATAGAATCTTTCCCAAAGCCTATGCATAAAATCTAATTGAAATATATTTTAAAGTAATAACAAAGTTATCCAATTGAGAAAAAGTTGAAGATGAGGACAATAACAACAACAACAACAATAGCAATAACAAGAGACACCTATAGCAGATGATAATTCCCGACACTTTTTTTCTGCTGGAGACAAAAAATTGTTTTTCTGATTAAGAACTGAGACATTATTCTACAATTTTAGGGGACCCTATATGACCTCTATATAGGAGTCAGTATGCCATGAAACCATTCATTCTTGTCTAAGGCTCATTTAAAGTATTCCATATATTAATCATATCTCTCCCTTTATTGTAGATTTAATTGACTACCAGTTGATCTTGGCACATTGTTATAACACTTGAGATTTGATGTTAGCACTTGAGTTATAGTAGGTTTGCATACCACTTCAGACATCAAACATAATTGCACCACTTAAGGTGCAATGGTAATACTTCCTGCTCTTTTGTAATTATCTTCAGGTCTTATGTAAGACAAATGGAAGCTCTCATCCCGTCTCAATCTCTTCTTCCTTTGGTTATAGTTTTTTTAGTTTTTATTTCTTGATTTTTGACAGGTCACTTCCTTTTGAAGCATCCTTGTACCATTATACAGCGGAAGACATTTATTATAATCACAGATAATGTTATCAAACGGTTATTGTTATCAAAATCAGATAGTTCCAAACACTCTACTTGAAATTAATTTATCCATGCTGTCAGAGCCACATTAAGCTTAATAGTGGACAGGATACAAGTCCCCTCCCCCCCCCCAATCCTGTACACACACACACGCACACACACACATATATATATATGTATGTATGTATGTATGTATGTAAAATTACTAATCGGGTCTAGTTGACTACTATAGCCAAAAGCTTAATGAAAAAAATCTTGAATTACTCAAGAACCCCTAAATCCACAATGGGCTTCTTAGAGTCTGGGGTACTAGGGCCCATATCTCGGGAGCCTCATTGTTAATATGGCACTGAATGCTGTTAAAAATAACAGTACTTAGATCATTTTGCAAATGCATTGTACCATATGATATCCAAAACATATTGAATATCAATGACATAACGTTGCTCTGCATTTTCTAATTTGTGTTCAATCAGAATGAACCCAGATTTCTTACACAATTACAAATAATTACAGAGACTACTCAATAATTTGCATTTAATAGTTATCTCCCTTGACAAATGCTGCTGACCAAAAATGTTGATTTACATATGTTGTATTATATAAGTAGACTAGCATAGCATGAATTAAAAATCATATCAAAATACTTGAAT
This sequence comes from Thysanoteuthis rhombus, assembly GCA_963457665.1. Classification (NCBI taxonomy): domain Eukaryota; kingdom Metazoa; phylum Mollusca; class Cephalopoda; order Oegopsida; family Thysanoteuthidae; genus Thysanoteuthis; species Thysanoteuthis major. Next base: position 12,054,187 of record OY735205.1, read on the forward strand.
TAATCGTATCAATTCTTTCCAATGTACAGATGTTTATAACAATCGATTTATAACAATGAATGTAAATTGTTCTTATCTTTATAATCCTTGTTTTATGTTATCAGCCAGTTATTATCATTTAAGAGACCCTGTCTCAAATTGATCTCAATAAATGACTTCCTCTGTACATATCATAGTCCTATTCTTAGTGATCATTATCATCATCATCAGTCTTTTAATGTACGTTGCTATACATAGACCTTTCTCAGGATTCGCCGTACTATTGTGGGTGACACTGAGCCAATACTTTCTGAATTTGTCTAGTTCATCTCTCCATCTTCTATTCTGCCAGCCTCGGTTGCGCATGAGTATCCATGTTGTGAGTCGCGATGTCCATCAGTTGTCTAACATTCTTGTAACATTACCAGCCCATTGCCATTTGAGTTTTCTAATGGATTCTATGATGGCTTGGACTCCAGTTTCCTCCCTGATATATCATACTGTCTTATGATCTCACCATGTGAGATTGAGCATGATTCTTTCATCACTTGTATTAATTCCAGACCATTAGGAATCCATTTTTTCCTGATATTCAATGCACAGCTTACAGATGGGGTGCCAAACTGTGTTCAAACAAATTTTTGCAGAATTCAGGATTTGATCATCATTTTTCTCCTCATACTGCTAGTAATGTTAAATCTGTGCAGAAAATGACTAAAGCAAAACACAAGAGTGATGGAACAGGAATGAAGTCTAGACAGCAATAAAGAAAGCTGAAACTTCACCTATATACAGCAGGTTCAGATGCACTCAGCACTAAAATACAACAATGATTATTGTTTGGTGTATCAGTTAATGTGTTTTCATGTACTTGTTGCTTAAATCTTAGCCATGATATCTCTGGTTATATAAACAGCTGGTCTACATATATAAAGCACAATGCGTGTCCTTATGACTGTCTTCTCCTGACCTCTGTGTTTAGTGCGTGCTGTTCCATTTTATCTATTGAACTGTGTCAGAACCAACAATATACAATGATTAGAACACCTGAGTCTAATGATTCTAATGAAGTATAATATATATATGTGTATGTGTGAGAGTGTATATATATTTATGTGTTTACATATATATGTATATAATGTTTAATTATTTATATTTATATGTTTTTATATTTATGCTTATATATATATGTATATAATGTTTATTTATATTTATGTTTTTATATTTATGCTTATATATATATATATATATATATATATATATAATGTTTAATTATTTATATTTATATGTTTTTATATTTATGCTTATGTATATATATATATTTATATGTTTATATATATATATGTATATGTTTATATATATATATGTATATGTTTATATATATATATGTATATGTTTATATATATATGTATATGTTTATATATATATATGTATATGTTTATATATATATATGTATATGTTTATATATATATATGTATATGTTTATATATATATATGTATATGTTTATATATATATATGTATATGTTTATATATATATATATGTATATGTTTATATATATATATGTATATGTTTATATATATATATGTATATGTTTATATATATATATGTATATGTTTATATATATATATGTATATGTTTATATATATATATGTATATGTTTATATATATATATGTATATGTTTATATATATATATGTATATGTTTATATATATATATTTATATGTTTATATATATATATTTATATGTTTATATATATATATTTATATGTTTATGTATATATATTTATATGTTTATGTATATATATTTATATGTTTATGTATATATATTTATATGTTTATGTATATATATTTATATGTTTATGTATATATATTTATATGTTTATGTATATATATTTATATGTTTATGTATATATATTTATATGTTTATGTATATATATTTATATGTTTATGTATATATATTTATATGTTTATGTATATATATTTATATGTTTATATATATTTATTTATATATTTATATATATGTTGTGTGTGTGACACTTCTAAGTTTATGCACAGATACTACACTCTGATCTTCGGCTGATGGCCCTGGAAGCCACACTTTGATCCTTAGCAGAAGTCCTGATCCATATGTAAATAAATCTATATTTTTAAACGTACTATGCTAGTTTACTTATATGATAAACCACATATTGACCTATTTTTTTGTCTGTATCATTTGTCATGTGAGATAACTGCTAATTATAGAGTTGTCTTCCTTTTAACAAGATGTTTTTGATATATTTGATATTTCTAAAGTAAAATATCATCATAAAATCTTTTAAATATTTCTATAATCAAAACATTAAAATAATCTTCAATGCATTTGAAAAAAACATTTACAGTGTATTTCTTTTGTAAAATACAATTACATTTTCTGAATCCCTATATATATATATATATATATATATATATATATATATATATTACTAAATGATTGCATTTACTCATCTGTTGAATAAATCTTTCCTGTGATATGATGGATTATATCAACAGCTAGTTTATGTAATTACTCTACATCTTTTAAAGTGGGATTTCGCTCTCTCTCTTTATCAATCTATTTCTCTCCATGAATCTCCCTCTCACACACACTCACAAAATTTGTTTTCCTTTTCTCAGTAATTAATCATTTCCTCTTGGCAATTGATTATCATATTTCAAAGACTTGTTTATTCTATTGTATCCAGTGTTGCCTTAAAGAGTATGTTTACTTCTGATCAGGCTCAGCCCAGGCCTTCATGGGGCCCTAAGCAGATTTAATTTAGGGTACCCCCACTGCCTTTGAGAAAAAAAAACTAACATTCAACCTGTCTTGAGGGACAAAACAAGTACTCTGGGGAGGGGGCCCTCTGATGGTCATGGAGCCCTAAGCAGCAGCTTAGTTCATTTATGCATTGGGTCGGCATAGCCTCCAAATTTCTCTCTATTGCTGATTCTATTAGAAATAACAACCCAGATTGTTTGAGCTTTACATATATTTGAATTGCCTCCCCCCTGGACCATACCCCCCTAAAATTAGATAGCGCAGTATAATTATATTTGGTTTTCAGAGGCTTCAATTACTATGCCAGAGGCGGGGTTGGGGGCTTAAACTATTTGAAAACTCCCTCCAGGCCCCCAATGGAGGGGTCCCCAAAAGCTTTATAAATCATAGTTCACCTACTGCATTTCTACTGACATTATACAATAACAAGGATATATTTGTACATATATGAATTCCATAAATTATGATTCAGCCTTGGGGGTTGTTTTTCTCTTATTAACTGATAGAGCGTACCCATTTATTGCAATTTCTATTTCCATCAAATATCACTAAATGTTGGTAGGGGCTACTCAAAGAATCAAGTCCTTCCAAGCTCCCAAATTTCTTGCCATCTCTAGCTATGCCACTGGCAAAACCTTTTTCTAATACAGTGTTTTTCAACAAAAGCTGCTATGAAAACTTCGAGTCAAAACAGGATGTTTGATGATCCCAACAATTAAGAAGAAAGGGAAGGAAAACCTCATGGAACACCTCTACGTTCTGAGAATTTGATCATGTTGACTCTCCTTCCAGATAAAACCTCCATTGTTTATATTTACATAGCTGCTGGTCCCTTGTGCCTGAGGATTTGTTCAAAACATTTTGAAAATAAGTAAAAGCTGTGTTTTACACCATCAAAAGGTCAGAAAAACAACCTTTTTAGACTAAGAGAACCACTAAAGACAGGAAACGGGTCACTTAAAGTTGGTCAACCCCCTACCCCTTCTGTATCCTCTTAACCTTATTTTCTACTTTCCTTTTTCAATTGTGTATGTGTATGCACGTGTTCTTGAAAATACCAAGAACAAGTCTAGCTGCTGCAGGGTCAAACTCCACTCCTACTTCTATTCTAACTGAAGATGATCACTGCAACTTTTGTATTGTATGTATAAAAAAATGAATTTATAGGTATATGAGAATTGTCAGTTTGGTTCAGTTGGTAATAGTCGCCTTCCAATAACTTGGTCATGATTTCAAATTACAGTAGGGAAATGTTAATTTTATATATATATGTTTGGTTTAACATGACGTGGTGGACAAACAGCAAAGAGTTAACTGGTAGAATCTGGTAAGGACTATTTCTGTTAAAGGGAACAAAATAAATAAAACTCCAACCTAGACTGGAATTTCACAATATACACCAACAAGGTCACTAAGCATTGCCCAGGTTAGACCAGCTTTTTGATTAGATTCAACACAGCTTAACTAAGGTGATCAGATGAGAGCTGGTGCTTTCACCATGTTTGAACTATAAGTTGTTGAAAATCTTCTAAAATTATTTTATTTATTTTTATAGCTGTAGCTAAATGGTCATAGCAGCTAGGTTTAAACTCGATTTCCATGTAGCAAGAAGCGTGTGATTTTGAATCTCACTGGGTTCTTATTCTTCCATTCCAATCCACGCTGTTTGCTTACAGCCATTGAGTGATGGCCCAAGTTTAGTAATAATCAAAACAACTAAAAAAGAAAATTAAGGCATGTACCAGAATATAGTACAGATTTTTTTTATAAAGGGGGGACCATTACTCTCTGGAACTGTCCATATCAAACTTTGGTAGAGGCCCCCTAGCCGTAATACCAGCACAATGGTTTCAGTGCAATATTTGCATAGTTTTTTTCATTTGATTTTTAGAATTAAATGTTTCATCTTAAATACCTGCAAATACAATGAAAATTTTCAACCGTATTTTTCCTTTTCTTGAGCTGAATTATATTAGACAAGATGTTTTAATCATTGCATACGGTTTGTTCAGACAAAGTTCATGCAGACAAAGTGTAGACTTGTCAATTTAATTTTTTTCCCAGTCTTTTATTTTCACCTGTTCATCTGTTGGTTTAATTTTACTTTTTATATGCACGTGCATACCACTGAATATCTGTTATTTATTACTTGAATTAGAAAGCAAAAAAAAAAGGGTTACACTGTATAAATCTGTTCTACATTTGGTGGTCTGCACTTGGGTATTCCTCTATTTATTGTTTGAGGAACCTTTATTTATCGTTGATCCTTGGAATTTCCTCACACCTGAAGTGACAACTGACACAAAAAAGAATTACCAAAAAGGTTAAATCTACAGAGTATAAATTCCATCAGGGCCTCTGAAAAGGATTTTATAAGGTAGTGCAAAGCTGATTTAACCCTCCCCACACACTGTATAAACACCTTCGTCTTTTAGTCAATTCTATCTTTCACCTGTTATATAAACCTTTTAGATGTTCAATCCCCTGTAAATGATAGTCACTATATGTCCATTATTAGAATAGGTTATCAACATAGAAGTTTCAACACACTGCTCTGAGCAAGAAACTGTTGTACCCTTTTGGCTCACCAGGCCTCAGTGTGATGTACCAACTGAACACCCCTTTTCAGGGACCCTTAATACCAAAGGTCTTATCTGAATTATGTTAGACTAGATGTTTTAATCATTGTAAGTAGTTTATTCAGACAAAGTTCAAACAAGTATATCTGAAGGTCAGACACTAAGCACAAAGGTCGGGAGAAGACAATCCCTAGAACACACAGACACTGGCCCCAGACATGATGAGAATGGAAATGCATGTTCCCTCAGAAATGAAATTCCAGAACACACGGGACACCTTAAGAAGACTGGAGATTATCTGGTTGAAATGTTTAGGAAAAACAAATTAGAAAAGTTGAGAAAATGAGCCCAAACCAACTGTGTACGAATATCTCAGTTGTAAGATTTAAACCAACTTCCAGATCACTCGATTCATTTCATCCCTCCTTCTACAACTCAGAATCAGAATAAGTTTGGCCGTGAGACATGACAGATGAGCACAGTCACTGTCAGCATGGAAGGAGCTAGGAAAGGCCTTTTTCCAGTGGTTGGCTGATGATGATGATGATGACCATGCCTCCTGCTCTCCAAATCATCTCTATTCATTAGAAAAAGATTTAATTAGAAACAGTAAATGATTAAATGTAAATGATTTGGACCTCAAAATCATTTAATTTCATCATTTTATTTGATACAAAAGTTCTAAATACCATCTTTTGCATAATGTTCAGGAAATATTAGATGTATCTTCGAGGTTACTCAGATGTTTACTGTCTGTGCCATCAGTTAATTCAAATATCATTGACAAACCTTAGGAAAAATTCTGATGAAAGGAAAATGGATCCATCTTGAACTTACAGACAGGAAAATTGATCAGCATTTACCATATTTACTAGGATACAATGCAATCTCAAATATAATGTGTACCTCACTTCTAATTTTTTTTTAGATAATAATCACTAATATATTATCATTTTTTTTCACACTTCAATATAATGTTACTTCCAAAATTTGACACTGATTTTTTTGTATTTAATGATTTTTCAGGTATATCAATTGAGTAAATATGGTAAATACTTGTCTTCCTCTTCTTGCTCAACATAGAAAAATCATTCTTGAATAAGATTGTCTCTGGCAATGAAAAATGAATTCATTACAAGGATTCAAAAGAATATCATGACTATAACAATCATCATCTCAGCATAAACAGGGATGGAGGTAGGAAAGCTCTTCCTCTTCACAGGAAATTCTTCATGAATTGCTGGAAATGAGACAAATTTATTTTATGCTACAGTGAGCAATTGGTATGTTTGAATGCTGCATTGGGAGGAAAAAGACTGTTCCATGGGCAAAGAAATCAACTTGTGATTTGGCTGCCTGACAAAACTCATCTTCATGTTGCCAATGCAATACAGCAAGTCATCATAGAACTGAGATGAGAAATTCTTCCATATTTGATATATTCTCCAAACCTATCACCTCCAGGCAACATACTTGTCTGGTCAGTGTTTTCCAACAATTTCAAGATCTTGAAAAATTCCTTTGAGATTTCAGGGAATTGAAACCAAAAGTGTTCATATATGATAGAAAACATGATTCACCTGAAAAGCCAGGGAAATACTTTGATGATTGAATAATAATGTTATAGATTTATATGTACAAAAGATTTTGTCATAAAACAATCAAAACTTTCGTACCCAGCTAATACTTTCATCAACAGAGTGTACAGGAATGTCTTGAAAAGAGCAGTTTTGGTGTAGTATGATTAAGATATTGCTGTAAAAATTAATGTAACTAAATATGAACTGAAAAAAAGAAAACATTAAATCATAATAAGACTTAGAACAGTGCTGTTTTGTACTGTATGGAAAATATTGGAACAAATTAACCGTGCTAATCAATGTATACCTGTATTTGTCTTTGTGGTAACTGATAATATTGTAACCATTTTGTAATTTAAAGAATTACTGCATGTCTAATTATGAAATCTGTTTTCTTTCTTTATCTACTCTGAAAGCTTAGCTGTGAAGACTTGGCTCTAAGATACTTGACAAAGAGACAGGATGCAGGGAAAACTGATTTATGCTTTTCAAGATACTGATGCAGAAATTACATCTGTAGACATGATAGTCTGATACAATGGTGTCCCTCTGTTAGCAATGCATCAAAGTGGCACATGTGAGCCCTTAAGTTCAATCCCTAATACCACCCATCAAGTAATGTTATAACCAAGTTTACCTTTGTGCTAAATAAAGAAATTAAAAGCGGCCCGCCCCTACTGACTTCATTTTATCTTTTCACACCCAAGTCTGCTGGTGCCTGGAGGGGCTAAAACAGCTATCATGTTTGCCCTGAAAACAAACTAAAAAGGAAATGGGAAGGGATGCCAACGAAGGAAATCTGTTCTATTTACCTAACATAGGTGCACTAGTGAACATATCGAATAGATTGGGTCTGAAGTTATTATATGGCAATGAGACATTTTGATATTACCTCTTCATGCAAGGATTTTTTTCTGATCATTAAGTTTACTTGACTTATGCACCACTTATAGAAACTTTAATTTAAAACTATTTTCAATTTGAAACACAGACATACACTTTATTTTTTAATGTTCAGATTCATGTTACTTTCTCTTTCATGCATTCTGATGTCTCTCTGTTTCACATCTTTCCTCAATTTCCTTTCTTGATCTGCTCTTACACCCATATTCTGTTGAATAAACATTCTCTCTCACCAAAATGCCTTAGCATGGAAATGCTGTTATTGCTAAAATTATTCAATAACCCAAAGCATATTCGGAACAAGTTCATAAACTTTGCAAAGAACTTAAATCTTTCATAAGATATCCCTGTATTTATTTCTTCTTTTTAGAAAAAAAATCATAGTTCAATTTAAGATTCTATTTTGCATGACATTTCATACAAAACTGGAGTAAAAAGAACTTTCTGTTCCGCCATTTTATACATTTGAACACTCAAGCACTAAAAAGCTCCCACTCCATTTCCGATCAATAAAATTCCCATTGGTTACGTGCCTGAACTTGTAATCTTGTCTCTTGTTTTTATGCTTTCATTTTGTACACTCGATACATACTAATGTGTGTACCAATTGCAAGTAGTTATATTAGCATTAGAAGCTGGTCTGAACATGTAGCTTTTCTTTTAGCCAAGTCATTATTAGAAAATGCATTGAGAAAAATGTTGACTCAATAGCTGTTGCTTTATTACAAATAAAAAATTGATAGATAGACAAAAACTTTCTATTTAAGGACATTCTTGATATTTGATGTAATGGCAAATGCATATTCAAATAAATTATTTTACTTACTTGCCTACTTTGGATTCTCTTATTTGCATGAACATTCTTCACATTGTTGTTGTGTCTAACTTATCAGTTATATACTGCCAGGTACATAGCTAGAGATTGGAGGGGAGGGGGCTCACTTCTTTGAGGGGTACCCTTCAACATTTAGTAAGATTTGATGAAAAAGTAAAATTTGCAATAGACATACTCTATAACCTAATTGGTGAAAAACTACTCCAAGGGCTGAATTATTATGTATGCTATTCATGAATGTACACATATATCCTCGTTATTGTATAATGTCAGTAGATATGCAGTAGGTGAAGTATAATTTATAAAGTCTTTCACATGTTTTGATATTTGTGAAATTGGGTATTATTTGTATTCAAGTCTCCTGAATACAGAAGAGCTGGGCAACTTTCAGTAGCATCCAATCACTCTTCTGATCACCCTCTGTGTGCTTTGAATATTGAAATTTCTTAATTTTATGGTGTAAAACTTACGCTTTTATTGTAAATATGATTCTTACCTAATTTTAGATCTTCCATAGACATTTTAATTATTTGTTTTTATCCAATTTTAACTTTTTTTGTATGTTGTTTTTATTTCTCTTTATTTAGAGCCACACAAAATAAGAGGCTGAAGCAATTAGTGGCAGTTGAGTTGTCCTTTTTCAACTCAAATATCCAGTTGTTAAAAGAAGAATTGTCAGAACTGAACAGTTCAGTTAATATTTATCAACATGACAAGTAAGTAAGATTTTCCTGCTTCTTTTTAGTTAAAAATTAGTTCATGTAAGTTTCTTGCTCCCCAAGAACTTTTCTAACTAATGAACTCATTTGTTTTGTTGTTGCCATATTTCAGCCTATCCATTTTACAGCTCTCTGAAGGTGTAGAATCTGTAAAGAAAGAAGGGGATCTTTTGCCTTCAGAGATTGGTGGCAACAAAAAAGAAATGCTGGCAGATATACCAATCGCATCATTCCCAGCAATGTAAGCCACACAGACATGTGGTATCGATTATTTTCGCTAATGACAGTCTTAATTCAATAATCATGATTTCAACTTATTGTATTCTACGTTGCCTTAAAACATATGTTAGGCTAAATTTTAATAATTAGATCTAATAACTGATTTAATCAGTAAAGCCCTCTCCCCGAGAAATGCTTCCCCCAACCAACCAGCTTAGTGTGCTACAAATTCTTCTCTCTTTGCTCATCTGTGTGTCTGCCTTTAGACATTCCTGGTCACATTTGGGGGGGGGGCTACAGCCTTGAAAATGTGCATGAGTATAGCACTAAGCACTAATGTAAAAACTTTTTTTTTTCCCCAAAGGAATGCCCTTTTTTTGAGTCTCTATGGACATTTTGAATCAATAATGCCCAAATCTTATGCTGGTACTTTTTTTAGATAATTAGTTCTGGTATACTCAGGGACTACAGTGATTCATTTATGCAAGGTACGAGCATTTTTGATTATTCTTCCCAGATTCCAGAAGATCAATTATTGTTGATATAAGAATCAGCATATTTTTTTCTACCTCTGTATAACGTGTAAGGTAAAATATCCCACACTGGTCAAAAAACATCCAACAGAATGCCAGTCCCACATTTTATAAATTCTATGAAACAAAAATGTGTTTGTATTCTATTCAATGACACCACATTCCAAGTAAATGCCACTTCGATGATTTATGAAGCTTACAATTGTCTGTAACTAAAAATGCCTGGAAGAATAAACACAAAGCCACCCAATTTTTATTCGAGTTACTTTGTAAATGGAAAATTCAAACAAAAATGCAATAATTGCTTTGCAAGTTTTATGAGGTTATTTGATAATGAAAATACCTGCCTAGTCTTTCTAGCATTAGATATTAAGCAGTAAAATATACTGCTTTATATCTAATGCTAGAAAGACTAGGAAAGTCCATTTCTTTCTAGGTTTTTTTTATAGACTCCTAAACGGTTGCAGCCTACTAACAGGAAATTTGTATAAAAGGATAACTTGAAGCCAGAATGAACGTAAGGTAGATGGCAATGACCTCTGGTGAGTTCTAATGGTCAAATTAGGGTCGGGTCAATTTTCACATTTTCAAAAGGCTGCAATTTCCTGTGCAAGGGTATCTTAACCTCAGGATGATGATAGCATAGATGGTGCTGACTTCTGGTGACCTCTGCAGGTCAATTTTCAAATATAATAAAAACTGTTTCCCCATATGGCCTGCAAATTTGTATACCAGGGTAATGACCCCAGAATGAAAGTTTGATATGTGGTGCTTACCTCCGTTGACCTCTGTAGGTCAATTTACTGTCAGGTCTATCTAGGCATTTTCAAACCTAAGGGAGAAGGTTGTGCCCTGTGAGCTCTAAAATTGAATGCATGGATTAGTTAAAACCAGGATGAACATAAGATAGGTTGGCAAAGGTCAATTCAAGGTCAGGTCTATTCTGGGATTTTCAAAAAAGGTGAATTTTCGATCCCTACTTTGAGAGACTGTTAGATTCTAATACCTGACTGTTCAGTATTGATTATTTTCCTCCAGGTAACACCAGGTACCTCAGCTAGTGTGTTTGTGTATAATCTCCATGTTAATATTCACTTATGAATTACCTCTTTACCTTTGGCAAATCTAATCGTACATTTAAAAATTAAAAAACTAAAAAATATATATTGATTTGTGCAGTTTCTGCTAACTATTCAATAATTAGTTACCAATCTAGGCTCGCTCCAAAAATAAGCAAGTTCACTCTGGTAGGTTTCCAAACCCCAGAGCATTTTGAACTTGGTGTAAGACTCTCCTCCCTCATTTTAAAAAAATCTTTTTTAGAAATTTCCTTTTCACATTTTTAATAACAATCCCTCCATAGTAATCAATGGATTATAAGACCCCCCCCCCATGGCCGAAGAGGAAAACATAGCCCTCCATCGTGGATCAAGCCCCACATTGGCCAGAACTTGAGGAGTTAGAAATCTGAATGAGAAAATGAGAAGAATTTGGAGAAAATGTTTTTTTCTCAATGTACCCAGCTAAAATAAGCGGATGAGAGTCTTATATGCCATCAAAAACAGCCAGTTCTATTGAACAGTTTAGTTTTTAATACATAACATATTTGAGACCTCCTTATTCTCATAAATCAGTGGCTTATAGCCAATGCAAGAGTTTAGGAATGCATGTGTAATAATGAACTCATCTCAGTCAGTAATTAAACAAAACAAAAAAATTCCATCAAAGAATAGATATGGTCAGAATAAATTCCATTCATGACATCACTGGCATTTCCCACTAAAAGAACATCTGAAATAGAGTAAAAAACATTTAGAGATGTATAGATTCTCAAGAATCTAGACGTTATTAATCAATCTGTCAAAAAAAGGCTCTTAAAAAATCAAAAAAGCCAGAAACATTTTTTAGAAGGCGTCTAGTGGAGTACTGATGCCAATTTTCAAGTCTATAGACAAAAATGTATGACCATGAGTGCTAGATTACACAAACCTGCACATATAACAAGGGACCTTTGGTGGCTACGGTCATTCAATATTTTGCTCACATACACAAATTTAAATGCGTGCTGAGAATTTAAAGTTTATTTAAAATGGAATGACCAACAAGAAGAAGAAAGCCATAGAATGAAACTCGAAATAGATGAGACTGTGAAACCAGCCCACGCCACTCCTCCACCCCAACCAAGAGGCCAAGATCAACATCACCACCACCATTGCCAAGATAAGAGAAACAATGAAAATGTGGGTCATTATGGAGGAGATGTGAATAGAAGTTGCCAGGAGAAAATAGATATCAAAGACTCCAATAGAATTAGTCACTCAATAGAAACTGGCATGCAACCAAGGTCTTTTGGCAGCATGCGGTTTGGAGGTGATCAATTAAAAGATTGGGAAAAAGTGTGATCAGTGGATGTTACTTATCTTGCTTTTTTTGGACAGGGATCCCTACCAAAGATTTAATTTTTAAAAACAGTAAGTGATCAGTTTAACATAAAATTGCAGTGCTAATTGACACCCCCCCCTTACTAAAAACTTGCAGGTGGGAGGGGGGTTGAAAAAACTCAGGAAAAACATTTTTCTAGACATGATAAGTAATGGATAAGTGAATTTTCAGCCGGGGTAGCTCCAATGATATTGCCTGTATACATAATACCTAAATAGCCAATCAATCATCTAGACCAACTTGAAAACCCTCAGAGAAACTTATGTTGGCAGTTTTGGAGAAATTTTTGATTGATGGTTCCAAATAAATGTCTAAACGAATGATATTGGGTTGTAAGTTGATATTCATTGGAGAAGATGTAAAGGGAAGGGTGGCACTGGGCTTATATAGTTTCTTGAACTTAAGAAGATAGTATTTGTCTTACATATTCTAGGAATGTAAGAAATTATGAACTGATTTATTATTGGCTGGTTCACCCATGCCAACAAAAATAATGGCTGTATTTGAATAATTTTACAATTGTATCGTATTTAAAAAATATCAAAAAATTCAGGTTGCTCTGCATTTTCTTTATTTTCAACCAGGATGAGCTGTTTTCTTTTTTTTTTTTTTTTTTCATAAATTTGCAAAAATGAATGAATAAGGGAGGCTACCGTATAATGAGCTTATAATTCGCAACTATTACCGACAGAAAATATAGATTTACACATTGCATATGATATGAGTTGGTAGATCATTTTATAAGCATTAAATAAAAAAGGGGTGAGAACTGATAATCCTCTTGAACAACCTGAAAATGTTGTTTTAGATGCCATTGGGTGAGAATAGCGGGTCTTGGTCAGGAAATAAGCAGTTGTATGTTTGTTAATCAGACTAAATTTCTCTTGTACTTCTGCAAAATTGGGAAGGGTATATATCTTCACTTGTATCTGTTGGTCCGCACAATATCTCAAACATCAAGTTCTCAGTCAAATTTTGTGGAAAAGTGGGCAATAGGCCACTGAAGAAATAATCAAATTTAGGAACATATCCAGAAACAGTCTTTTCCCCTGCATCGTAGCTATATATCTACACCACTATATCTCAAAGGAATGTCCATGAAATTTTGTGAAAGGTTGGGCAATGGGCTATGGAAGAAGTGATTGAATTTTTTCATGGAGTCAAGAATGTTTTCCTCCCACGGATCTTAGCTATTTGACCACACAGCACAATATCTCAAAGTTGTCTGTGTTTTCCAATGACATGTAATTGAGGATAGGCCATAGGCTAAGGAGTAATTGATTAAAGTTGCGGACAGATCCATGAATTTGTTTCAGCTACTTCCCTGCATTGTAACTATTTGTAAAGTCATTCCCATTCAGTTTCTAGGGACAATGAGATTAGCAGAGGTATGCACTATCTGAGTGCTTTCTCGTTTTTGTGGTTTGTTTTGGTTTTGTTTTGTTTGTTTTTTTTAAGAAAGATTTCAATGAATTATGAACAGTTTGGTTTTAATTTCTCCCACACATTTTTATGTATTATAGCAAGATATACTTCATACATTTTAACTGTAGAGGATTTCTGGATAGACGACATTGTTGATGTGGAAAAAAACTTGGGATATTTTTAAAAAACTGATATTCTAAAACATACTCGGGGGTCCGATCAGTAACCACAGAAAATCTAAGTGTCCTTCAGTTATGGGATGACGAATAGACTGACATTTAATGATTTTCTAGAAAACACAATTTTGAGATAGGTTTCATCCTTCATCATTTCAAAATTTATTTATCTATATTTTTTTTAAATCTCTCCTTTACAACTCCAGTTACCTGTGTCAGTGTAAACTTTCATGCTTTATATATATAAACACGTAGATGACATACCAATAGGAGAGTGTAAAAATGTCATTTCATTGTTCTCTATATTTCCCGACCAGTTTTGCCTGACATCTTCAGAGGAAAATTTCTTTGTAAAAAACTTTGAAACAATTGTTCTTTTATGCTTCTGATAGTTAAGTTGAACAATGTTCTATTGCAGTTTCATTTGTCAAAATGTTTGATTGTTTGAATCAATTTACATTTGAATGTATATTAGTCTTGCTCTGAATTTTCATATCAAATATTCACTAGTATATCTCGGAATTTTTGAGAAACAAATATTCACATTGTTCATAATAGTTAATGTTTCATATTAATATTCAAGTTGTCAGTTTGTTATAGTGTTTGAATTGGATATATATATATATAAAGTTAGAAATAATTACATCAAAGCCCTAAATGATAGTGGTTTCACGGGAATAAACCTCGAATATGATAAAAAAGTCAAGTCTAACAATAAGAAAAACAGGAATAGAAAAATCATCTGGTACACTCCTCCATTTAACTTGCAAGTAAGGACAAACCTAGGCAAAATCTTCATTTGACTAATTGAAAAACATTTCCCTCCAAACCACCCACTAAACAAAATATTTAATAGAAATACTTTGAAAATTAGTTTTAGTTGTACAGAAAATTTCAATAGGATCATCACTAAGCACAATGATAAAATTATTAGAAATAATAGAAGTAAAGAAAACACTAATACTAAAAAAATCTGACTGCAACTGCCTAAACAAGAAAAACTGCCCCCAGCAAAACAAATGCCTTAGATCCAACATAGTAAACCAGGCAGAGATATCAACTCAAGAAAAACCCTTAGATATAAAATATTACATTGGCATATCGAACACACCTTTTAAGCTTAGATTAGCCAACCACATATCATCGTTCACTAACAAAAGATACAAAAACAGCACACCCTTAACAGCCCACTACAGGAAATTACACCAAATGAACCACAAGCCAACAGTCAAGTGGAAAATCCTTAGACAATCCAATACATGCCAAAATTTAGAAAATTCATGCAATCTCTGCCTTAATGAAAAATTCGAAATTCTAAATTTTACAAGAATCACAAAAAACCCCAAAGAACACCTAAATAGAAAAAATGAAACCATAATGCAGTGCAGGCACTGCTCTAAATTTCTTTTAATCAACATGAAACAATACCAATAAATCATAAAGTGAAGTAGACAACTTGTCCCCATGTCCATCATCCCAAAAATTTCCCATTACCAGCTTTTACCTTCAAACATACCCAAGCACATTATAAATTAAACATCAAGATTAATACTATCCACCAGAGCTACAAAAGGCACCAATGCTAAGATACCGAGGTCAAAATAGAAATTACTCCCAGACCACTACTAAGCATCCTTGCAGGAATGACCCCTATATGGAGTTCAAACCCCTTTGACACAATGAATATCCCCACTACCACACTCACAACACTCTCATCAAATTCCCAATAAATAGACCCCAAAAAACATAGACAATCATTCGCCTGAAGAGGCCCAGAGAGGGCCGAAACATGAGCTAGTTTGAGTAGCGAATCCACAACCTACTATATATATATATATATATATATATATATATAATGATGAGACTTAGAAGATTATCAATGGTAACATTCAAATGAAGAAGGTCAGAGAATAGAGCAACTTTAATTTGTAATAAAAATTACGAAGATGAGGTACTTGTCAAGTAATTGATGGAATCCTGACATTTCATCTTATGAACATATCTGAGAACTTTGAGCTTGGCTGTGTCAGACTCTCTTGCTTCATTAAGATCTAAAAGGTAAATAAAACAGAATTCATTCCTCCATACTATGTTTCCCATTTCAACTCTTTCATTAATGGTTCCTGTCAATGCGAAATTGCAAACTTTGGCAAAACTAGTCAAGCTAAGTTGAGAGGGTCAGTTCATCATCAGTTTTTGTGTACGTCACTCTTATTCATGCACTGGTTTATGGTATGGTCATTGTCATTGTGACAAACAAAATTGGAGTCAAACTCAAACAATACTTGGAGTTTGACAATTAATCACACCCTTTGACTTTTCAAGGGAATTTGAACTTCAGAATGACATTTCTAATTGTTGACAGATGATATTTTTCAAAATCTCTTCTGTTTATATCAATGACTCATAAATGTTTTTTCTTCTTCTTCTAGCTGTGTTGATTGTGTACCAATGATTCCTCTTGGATTAAAAGAAACAAGAGAAGTGGATTTCAGTGTTGCCATTAAGGTAAGATCTTTGCTTGACCAAATATTCTTTTAATCAATTTGTATTTTTTCTTCCTCTGACTTTGAAACCAGCACAAAAATCACAAATTAATAATCACTATTAAAACCTTATGAAATGATTTGTCAATCAGTTCCAATTCCCAAGAATCCTTTCATAATTTTTTTTCTGCTGCCTGCATTGAATTACAAAGAAATTCACAAGATGGTGAATAAGATTCACTCTTGATATTCACTAAGATTCATCATCATCAGCCCTTTAAAGTCCATTGTTAGACATAGACCTTCCCAAATATCTGCCCAATATCTCACTCCTGTTTGTCGCAATGCTAATACCTTCTGAACTTGTCTAAATCATATTATTTTTCATTGACCACAATTTCACAACCAATCTCAAGAGATTCACGTTGTAAATTATGATTTATGATGTCTAGCAGTTATCTAACATTCTTGCAACACAGCCTATAGCCCAGTATTGTCTTTCAAAAATATATAACGGCCAAATTGTCTGTCAGTGTATATGAAAAATCTGATTTTGTGACTCATTTGGTATTTTATTAATATGATTACCATCATGATATTTACCTTCTACATACCTTTATATACATTTTTATAAAACATTTAACAAATTTAATGATCTCTAAAAAAAAATGAGAGAAATGAATAAAAGATAACTTTGATAAGTAGAAAATGACTATTAGATAGTTTGTTTTTTTTCCTGATAGTTTGATGAAGGATAATATAAACTACAGAAAACAATAAATATGTAATCAAAACAAGAACCTTTTGAAGCCATAACCTTTTTTCAACTATCCCCTGATGATAATATGCCATTTCAATAGAATTCTTTAGGTTAACTGATCACAAATTCAGTGAAAGCATGAATTATGACTTGCCTATTATTGAAACTTTTATTACATTGACCAACATTGAATAGTTTGCTCTTATGTTGTGTTCGATCCAAATGCTTTGTAGACTTGAGCAGCATTAAGTCCTAATTTGAATTCATACTTTAGAATTGATTCAATTCCTTCGGTAGACATCATTACTATTTAGAATTCCAAAACCTCTAATAACAATGAATCATATCTCTATTTATATTGAATCTGCAAAAAAAATGCAATTCTTTAAGTAGATCTTACAATTTTAGCATTATTCTCTAAGATATAAAAAAAAAAATATTTCCTGTTAACCGTCTTTACAAAATTATGTACAACTGACACTCTCTCAATTATTTCATCTAGTTGAAACAGTCTTCTAAAAGAAGGCAGGCTGTTACCCCATGATCCTGTCATTACTTGTGGAGTTGACGTTTTTTTTTTGTTTTTTTTTTTTGTTTTTTTTTAACCTTTTATGCTATTAAAAAATGTTGAAGTATACATTTAAATGTTAAGCCATCTAAAAAAAAAAGTATGTATTGCTTCTGGTGCTGTAATGCTGTTGGAATACAAGGGAATGTTCCCTTGGGTGGTGGGGACAGCAAACCCTTACTATCTATGTACTATTAAAATTCTCTCTTTGTACAATTTGCTGATAAAATTAGCCAGTATATGTCCAAATATAAGGAAGAATCCTATTTAGCGTCAAAACGTCTCTGAAACTGGCTATATATAAAAAATACAATTTTTCCCATGAGGTAGGGGTTGGCTAATAGCTTTCCCCTCAACTCCATCCTTGAGAACAGGCAGTACTGTGTTCCCTCACTTCTTTTTTTAGCAATTCACCACTGGTTGCTTCTATATGGGAATCTCGAGGTTTTGTATTTTTAGCACGATTCAAAAATATCAAAGTGAATGAACCTTTACCCTCACTCAGTTGAAAATGGTTCAAGAGAAATGTACATCCAGATAATTTAAACACTGGGTCATGACTGTCAATAACCTTCAGCCAAGAACTTTGGGCCAAAATGGAAAGTCTGATGACAATTTGAACCCTAAAATGAACTTAGCTTCTGAGGATGACATTGAATCATGACCCAAAGGACTGATCTAAAACAAAGTTGCTGTTTATAAAAACCAAGCATCAGTCAATTCAGCCTTGAATTTATTTAATTTGGGTTTTTTTATCTTATTGCATGCAAATCACATTCAGAACTTGAAAGCTTTTAGTTGATCCGTCAGATCAGCACAATTTTTTTTTACTTTTTGATCAAATGACATTAACTGACAGTTTTTCCCTGCTTTTTGATGTTGTCTTCATAATCAATGTTCATGCTTTCAAAGTCAGAAACAGGGCTGGCCTTTCCATTTGGTGAATCTAGGTGGTCAAAAGTCCTAGGTGCATATTTCAAACTGAAAGAAATATTTGTGGGAATACAACCAGTCTATGCCTTGATGTTTGAGTGTTTCAATAACTTTAGGAAAAACCTGCTCTGCATTAAAATTATTGAATTTTACATTACTTATTGTGATCCAGGCCATTTGCTCATCTCATCCAAGGTATAATTTTATAGAAAATTCAATATCTTACTTTTTTTTTCTTTGAACAAACATTATCTTTTACTGAACATTATCATAATTCTGTATGATGAGACATTTTTCAGAAAATGCAATAAATTAGGATATATATATATATATATATATATATATATATATATATATATATATATATATATATAATGTGTTGTTGAAAGTGACTATTGGAAGGTGAAGAGAAA
This sequence comes from Thysanoteuthis rhombus, assembly GCA_963457665.1. NCBI lineage: Eukaryota > Metazoa > Mollusca > Cephalopoda > Oegopsida > Thysanoteuthidae > Thysanoteuthis > Thysanoteuthis major. Next base: position 12,073,538 of record OY735205.1, read on the forward strand.
AAACATCCGATGGTCATTTTCATCAACATTCTGTTAGATCACCTCACATCCAAAAAATAAATATGAATGTATGTATATAAATCCAGAATATGTAAAATTCAATAATCAATTTAAAGTAGGAATGCCTTGTCTTAAATATGAATTTTGTCCTTGTTTCCCCTTTTTCATAGGTCTATATGTTTGTAACTGTTGTATATCTATATTAAAAGTAATGTATTATATTATTATTCTTCCTACCTGTATTCAAATGTTATGCTTTCAGTAACATAGGGGGAAGATTAGATTGACCTATAAGAGAGTATCAGGTAGAGAGAGGGCAGAAAGAGAAAGTTAGGTTGTTTGATAAGAAGGTATGAAGGGAGAGGGGAGACAAGAAAGTTAGTTTAATTTGAAAGTTGGAAGGGAGAAAAGAAAATTAGTAGTTTATTGCAGAGGTTGGAAGATTGTCACTTATGAAATTTATCCATGTCTGTATAGGACTTAGATAATAAAAATATGGACAAGCAATGAAGATTGAAAGGGGTAAGGGAGAGAATGAGAAAATACAAGCAAAGAGTGAGGGAAGAGCAGAATATGTAAAGGATAATATTAGTTTTCAATACTTATGGAATTTCCATGGCTTCCGTAAGTAAATTTATATAAAATGAAAAAAAATGGTATAAAGTTTAAAAAAGATACTACCTTTACTGTATACAAGTCTAAAATTAATGCTGCTATTTATCCATTCATTTTAATCTAATCTTTAAAATGAGTATGTGATTTGGAGGAAATTTACCATGCCAAAAACTCTAAGAACATAAATATCATTAAAGTTGTAAATCAACACAAATTTTTAGTACGAAAAGTTGTGGTGGAAGTTCCCCAAATAGTGTATTCAGATTTCATCTTCAGACAGATAAATGTTCAGGGAATATCTTTTATCACACAAGATTTATTTATCAAGGCAAATCAATTTGGAAATGAGTGAGGTTGATCTTTTTCCATTAGTTGGCACAGGATTTGATGGTACATGAGGGAATCAGGTGATTTTAAATGTAAAAGATAATTGATGATTAAATGCTTGAAACGTGCAGCGATTAACCCCAGTGGAAAATGTCTTGAAGAATAATTTCCTTTTGATATAGATTTTATGAAACCTATAATGTTATAACTTTTTAGAATATGATTAAATGTATTTTTTTTTCCCTCAAATCTGTATATATACCAACTGTATGAATATCATTTGAGGTATGTGAAATTTCTTGATCTCTGTATTTGTTTAGTCTAAGATGTTTCATCAGGTTTTCTATGTTATTATACACTGATATACACAGACTAGCGCCCACGGCCATTTTATTGCATGGGTACACTGAACAGTTGCCTGGGGACCTCGTGATTTTAGGGGGCCTGAAATTCAATTTGAAAAATAAAAATTGATATTCATATCATTAAATAACAGATATAGAGAACATTCTCTAAACCTATGTTTATAGGTCTTCTGTTTATTCTTTGACTTTATTGGTCAAACATGTGAACTGTACTTTGGGCTGGTTAGGGGTCCCACTTTTGCCCAGGGCCTTTAATACTCTAAAGACAGTCCTGCCAGTGTCCTCATCTTGGCTGTTATATTCACGCTGTACCCTTCATCTTTTTTCAAAGTAACCATAAGTGAATCAGTGTGTAATGATAATTCCTCATCCCTGAAATTCAGACAAAAATAGCCTTGCTATGTTCTGTTTTTAAATATTGTATTTCACCGTGTCCATCCTATAAAATTTGTCAAAACCAACTCGTCCTTTCATTTCATCAATACATGTTAAATATACTGGCATCAGGAAGGACATCAATTTGTAAAATTCCTACTTAATGAAATTCATTGCTTAAACCAGTGGTTCTCAAACTTTATACTAAAAATACTTTATACTAAAAAAAATCTATTTGACTTGCGTGGCACACCAACTCTAAAAATGAAATGATTAGACAAAAACATTCCAGTTGTCAGTTGACAAAACTTTTCTATGAGCACACTTATGTATGTACTCATCACAACTCTTTCCTTTCATCTGTTGCTAAAAAGATTCAGATCTCACAAAATCTACTGATGAAACCACAAGATCAGCAACTTTGTAATGGATGCAAGACAGACATCATATCTACACAGGACACATTCAAGGCTTGAAAGATAGTTATGGCATACTATTAGGCCACATTTTGAGGCCAACTGGCTTAAACTATTAGCAACAGTATAAGATGAGAAAATTGTTTGCTTGAAGTGATTTTTTTAAAAAAACATTGATTATGAAAATATCAAATTGTCTTTGCAGGATTTTATTCTGGAACATTACAGTGAAGATGGAAATAATTATGAAAATGCAATCAATCAATTTCAAGATTTTCGACAGGTGAGTAAATCTGATAGTCACAATTATGGTAGCATATGCACATACACACACCAGCATGATGAAGGTGAATTAGTAAGACTATAACCTGACATATTCATTAGCTGAATTTTCATCTAAAATTTTTACATTTTTTATGCTTGCTGTGTGTGATTTAATATTCATCATTATATTAAGTTTATTGACAGGGAAGGAGATTATGTTGAAGAATTATTGTCATATGAAATAAATACTTTTTTCATCATTAGGCTATGGACTTATTGATGTACAAACTCACATGTTTCCATTTCTATATTAAAAAAAAATTCAACTATTGTAACAAATTTAGGGATCATTATTAACAAGTTTACTTTACCCAATCAGGCTGGAAGCACTCATATGCACACTTTAAATTTCACTGCCATTTTGAATACATGATGAGGTGGCATGACCATAATATTTGTATAATTCTGCCATAAATGAAATCCATATCTTATAACATTCAGAATGATGTACAACTTCCCAGAAAGAAAATGAGATAACTTGATTCCATCCATTATGTCCTTGCTTTGTAACCCTTAAAAACCTAATTCTGAATGAGTTGAGCTGAACCTTTAAAGCTTCAATTTCTTTATAATAAGAACCCTGAAAACCTTTATTTCCATCACAAAATTCAACTCTTTTAACCAACCAAAATTTCCCTTACTGGTTCCCAAACTATCTCCTTCTTTTTATCTATCTGTCAAATTATGTATAATTTAATACATTTGCTGCTGTGAAAAAACAACAGCTGTGCTGCCAACAAAGACTTCATCATGTTCTTGTCATATTCTCTAAATATATATTTGTATTTGCAGATAGCACAATGGGAGTGCTATAAATCTAAAAACAAGATATCCATACTATTTTCATGTGTTTTTTTTTTTATCTCTTTATTGATGCTCTGTTTAATGCATTGACTTGGCTTAAATCCTTTTCTTCTCTTCTCCTCAGGGCTCTATTTATTTGTAAAAGAACATATTTCCATGAAATTATTTATAGTTTTATAGGTAATTTTCCATTATATCATGTGTTTGTCAGCTGCACAATATTCTCAACTTCAGCACGAAAAATCACTTTTGATTCTATCTACCATTAAAGTAAATGAATTATTGAATATGATACGCTATATTTTAGTTTTTAAACAAAGAAATAACAAAAAATATCTATAAGAAAATATTAAGACCTACAGAGTAATAAGGCATTTACATCCTGGTTAATGGCATCTCAGGATATTTGCCTTTTTTTCCATGTTCTCTAGTATGTGTTCCATACCAATATATGTATACTTTATGTTGGATCATGTGATTTTTTTCATCAAAAAGATTTTTATTACCTAAAAAGGGATTGCAGCTTGCATTTTATAAGTTCGAACTTAATTAATAAAAATCTTTTTGATGAAAAATTTGCATGAATATATAAAATTTTTTCTAATCTGAAATATGTATATATTATTATGTTATTAAGAAATAGATATATGATCCGACAGAATGATTATGAATTGCATTATACTATATTGAAACTCTTATTTGAAATGATCTCCTGTCATTACTCCGTGAATGTATCATCTGACCTAAACAACATAGAATAAATAATTGAAGACAATTTCTTGCAGCAGCCCCATTTTCTTTGATTGTTTATTCTATTTACAATCATATACTAGTATGGAAATGTTTGGGATATAAAAGTATCAAATTACATCTAATATGAAATACACATATTGAGACACAAATGTCCAGAAACACCAATAACCAGGACAAGGTTGTCCTGTCACTATTCAGGAAGACTAGAAAGTATTTTTGTTTTCAAGGATTTGAAATTCCTTATGTACTTCAACTGGACTTATCTAAACAACCTTTGCACACAGCTTAAAAAAGACTTTGACAACCTTATCATTATTTGCTATATTCTCAACACCCTACTCTAAATTTACCCACAGAAATTCCTTGGAAGTCCATCATTAAAGACTAAAGGCTTCTTACCTCCAATTGACAAAACCCTTATTCATTTGTCAAAGTGTCAGCTGATCATTTGCTGACCTCTTTGCCTTAGGCCACTAATGTTTTTTCCCCACTTCCTTCTCCTTTCTACCTACCAAAGCAGCGGAAAGTCATTTGGGTGGATCTTTCATATCCCATGACTATTACTCTTAGTTATTCATGTACTTGTAAAATCCACCAAATACGGTTCAAATGAAGACTGATGATTTAATCACTTGCACATATCATTCAGTGGTAGATCACAGATTCTAGGTTCTACTCTCTGTGTCAGACTCGATCAATTGTTTTTTTTACTTCTCCCAACAAAGTTTGAAGAGATATATGTATTTATTTGTGTCTGTCTGTCTGTCAACATGATCAATCTAAATGTTCTCAAAGAATTTCAATGAAATTTTTTGGAAGGATGGGCTGTGGGCCACAGAAGAAATGATTGAATTTCAGGGATTTGTTTTTGTTTGAGAGATATTTTTCATTATTCTTCAGGAAAAGAGGTTAAAAACAAACAGTTAATAATAAAAGAAGTTGATTTTATGTTACTATGTAACTCAATGTTTGTAGGTTCCATTTCCTCTCCCTTGTTTTTATATTTTTTTGTTATGTTTTTTTTTTTTAAATTTAATTCATCCTTATAAAATAGTGCTGGTAGAGACATGTGCTCTCTGAGTGCTTTACACTTATTCATGTACTTGTAAAATTCACCAAATACGGTACCAATGAAGACTGATGATTTAATCACTGGTGCATATCATTCGGTGGCAGATCAGATTTTAGGTTCTCATCTGTGTCAGACTTGATCATTTATTTTCAAGTAGTTAACTCCCGTGTGAAAAAACTTATATAGATTTTAATATCTATGAGGTGATTTTTTTAAATTTTGGAGGGAAGAAACTACTGAATTCATTTCAATGAAAGAGTTTATCATTTCAAATGGTGAGTAGGATATATTTCTATGAGCAAAAATGTTACCTTTAAGTGGAAGAGTCAATTGTCACTGACAGAGAAACAAAAAAAATCAGTGCACATTACCCAAGTAGATTGGTATATTCTTCCTTGTTTTTATCATAATGTTTTGATTGGTGCACTTGACAGTCTTTCTAGTGGGCATTATAACCTACTTTGAATGGAACCTTTTATTCCAAACAACAAGCATATATTGTTCCAATCAACTTGACCATTGATTGTCAGCTTTAGTGCCTTGACTGATATATTTTTTCAAAATAAATACTTACATTCTTCTGTCAGCCAATGAGTCTTAATGATTACATCTACAAAGGAAAACCTACTTCAAACTAAAGACCAGGAAGCACTCAAATAGCACATACCTCTGCCAACACCAACACCATCATGATGACGTCATTGTTGTTATTGTACACTTCTATCATAATGTGATGATGTTATTACTATGTAGGAACTTTTTTTTGCATTCATACCCTTTTGAAAGATTTGAATCCATCCCTTCTCCCCGAACCACCCCAGGTTATAGATAAATAATAGGGCAGACAGTACTCTTCAGCATTGGTTGGTAACCAGTCTAGGAGACAGATAAGTCTAAATTCAAATGGGAACAATTTCTTGCCTCTCGGACTGCCACGTCGGGCATCTTATAACTGCCTTGGGTCATGGGTTCAAAGGCGATTTCTGACAGACTGAAAATACCTCCATTGTCTCCAGTCCCTGTACTATGGAACTGGAGTACAGAAGAGCCAAGCATGCTAGGATTACGGGTTTTTGCAACCATCTTTCAAGGATGGTAAAATTCACATAAACCGCTCTAAAGTGTTTTGTTGTCTACCTGAAGTCTTTAACAGTGAGAATAACTCAGCAACCCAAACATCACTGAGAAGTTTCCATACTCTGTATTCAGAAAAAATTTTCTTTTTAAGCATTGGAATTTGAAGCCATCACAAAAGACATTCTGGGCCTCTTCTCAACAACATTAATTGCTGATAACGATGATTATATATAACTAATGCAAATATCTTGAAATGAACCTCATAAACCAACTGAGGTTTATAAAATATACTAGCTTAAGTACCTATCTACACCAGGTTGAATATTTGAGTAGTAAAAAAAAAAAGGACACCACCTCGTATCACATTTATTGGAACTGGCAGAATCATGATTGCCTTGCCAGGTTAAGAAGCCTAGACTGTCCTGCTTTTTTATTGACCATTGTTTTTTTTTCTTGTTCATACCTGCAAGTTTGTAGCATGAATGTTTGATTCTATTGCATATTCATACAAAAAAAGCAAGTTCAACAAAGTGTCAGTGAGAATTCAAACAGACAAGTCTGTTATGTGAATATTCAGTTTTATAGAGTATTCATACAAAAATATTCACTTGATATTTACCCTGAAATCAGATATTCTTTTCTCTTTGTATAATTTTTGCTGGGTGAGAAGTCAAAATTGAATGACTTCTTTATTCATTATTCACCCTGTAAATGCTGAAAAAATAAATCAATCACCTGTGAAACAACTCCTACCAAGGTGAAGCAAATGAAATGTATAGCTAAGAAATGAAATATTTACTGAAATTTTTTTTGGTGGGGAGAGGGATCAAGAAAAAAAAAATTGCAGGAATGGGTTAAGACCTTAAGAATATGAAAGTTCCAAAAACAAATGTCTTTTTTCTTTTTTCTTCCATCACATATATATAGAAATGTATAAGTGCTATTTATGATCATCTGGCTGTAATTTTTAAAGAAGCATGTTCCAATTGATTAAAAAAATGAATGGTTCTATACTGTTGAGAGATTAAAGAAAACCTCATTAAATACTGACACTCAATTTTATCTATTTTTTTTTTCATTTTGAGAATTGATTAGAAAAAAGAATAATCTAATTTCATTTTTAATGTCATATTATGTCATTAAAGAACATTCTCAAAAAATGTGTTCATTTCGCATTAAATTTAATTGTAATCAAACCCCATCCTCCAAAAAACATTTGTGGTGGGGCTTGGAAAATAAATTCTTTGAAACTTTCCCCTAGGTCTATTGAGTATGTATGCCAAATTTGGTTGGGCTGCTCCTATGTTTTAGGGACTTTTATAGCATGGCAAACGTACATACTTCTTGACACTTTTCACTGATATATACAGACTTGTGTGTCATTTTTTTAAAAGTCATTTCTCATTATGTGACAATGTTTCATTACTTTATATGAGCTTAGCTAATATATTCATTTTCAATTCTTTAAAAAGCAGTAATGAACATCAAAGTCTATGTATAACAAATACAATAAACTCTTGCTGAACTGATACTTGTTCTATTGGCTCCATTTAATGACACATACATTCTAATGGCACATTTATTTTTATATTCTTGCAAGATTTTTGTCAGAAATTATACCTTTCACCTGAGCAAATTAAAAAGTAAATAATTTGCTTACTATATTTTTTAATTTGCATACTGTATTTTTTAATCTACTTGTTATAACAGCACTCCTGGGGTGCTATAATAATGGAAGTTTACTGTATCTTGATAATAACTAAACAAAGTACTTTTTTTTTTTTTTCTCAGGCTATTCGAGTCCCGGTAAGAAGTGAATCTGGTGTTACACAGCTATTGAAATACTACAATCATCTTTCACATTTGGAGAAACGATTTTACAGTCCAGGAAAAAGTCTTGGCATATATTTTCATTGGTATGCTTTTCTGTCTTGCTAACATTTCCTCTAATCTTTATTTCAGCCTTGAATAAAAAGTTGATTTTATCTCCACATTTACCAGCCAAACAATAATCTGTATTGCACTGCATCCAATATGAGGATATTATGGATGGCAGGCTGAGCAATAAAGCCTTACTTCTAGGAGTCAAGATAAGTTGTACTGAACAGTAGTGCAAAAATTGCCTTGTAGAACATATTTTATTGGCTATAAAGAGAGTTGTTGTTTGGTGTTGTGAGTATGAAGGATAAAATTAATGAGGCTTGATTTTTATGAATTAAGAAAAAGGGTTCACTTTTCCAACAAAATAATATTGCATTAGGATGAAAGAAAATTTTAAGCTTTCTGCTTATAATTTTCTTTCATCTGTGCAAATACAGTAATTTGTCTTTGTGAACCAATGTTTGTTTTAATCATTGTCAGTGAAGTATTGAAGATGACAGTGGGCAAAGTTTAAAATGAATGGATGACTCATCAGTGGAAACTTGGTAGAAAAATTTTCAGATTTATCTGCGACTGATTATCAAGTTACTGGGGTGCTGAACCTTAGTGCAGGAGCACATTTAGCTAAGGCAGGAACCCCAATTGGAACCCCTCACCAGCCTGCAGGCCAAGTGTGAGAAAAACAGCACTACTTTGTCAAAACAATGTCAACCTTCAGCTCTAGGCTCTCCAGGGACCAACCAAAGATGAGGTTAAAGAGCTAAAGTGTCATATAGGTCTAATATGGTTGCGCACTGCTAAGAATAGACATCTATGGGATAGGATGCTGGAAGACTTCTATCTTTGGGACTGGGAAAAGTCTGATGATGATGATGATGATGATGATTAACCCATTGACTACAAATGACTACAAATGTCATTGCAATTCTATGGCTAACTCTGTTTTATTGTGATTGATGGCAACTCAGTCTTATCTGCAAGTCAGGGCTTTTATTTTGCAATAGACAAGGTAATTTATCTTCCAATGGATTATTATTTCTCTCTGCCACCTGCCACAGTTGATGGGTTAATTTACTTTGTCTCAATGAATTGATATTGATTCAGTTTTACTGTTTCCTACGTATGTTTCCCTAACAAATGGCTCGTAGTTTTCAATTGACATATATGACACAAAAAACAATTAAGACAAAGGATAACTTGTAGAGAAAGAAGACCAGGCTTAGAGATGATATCACTCATTCTGTGAACAGGATGTTATATTGGTGGAAATACTTTTTTCTCTCTTGAAACTAATTTAGATGAACAAATTCAGTGTCTAGCAAAAAAACAATTCCGGACCACAAGTATAACCAGGGTTTGCTTTATGTATCAACAACACAGGCAGTGCTAGAGATTCCCTGTCTTCTGTCTGAGAGAGCAGAACTTTTAAAATACAAATAAGAGAATGAATGAATTGTATTGAATGAAATTAGTCGGATTTTTCAAGAATTTTTTAAAACTGTGAAAGATAAAAATAGATAAGCTAATACTACACTTTAAAGGGTGTTAGAATTCAGTTTGCCCAGGGCACCAGGAACCCTAGGGCAGGTCCTGTGTGTAACCTGTCAGAATGCAAGAGTAAGATGTTTTTACCAGATGCATTCTATTCATGCCAGCTTCCATTGGTACCTGTGCTTCCATTTGCATCCTGTTTTGGCTGTTAAAAATCCAAAACTTTGTAAAGTTCCGCAAGATGGCCAATAAAACAGTGGTTAGTTGGCCATCTGTTCTGAGTTGGAGTTTTTTTTTTTTCATGGCTTACAGTGTATAACAAGAATGTATGTATAAGGTGTATCTTTTTGTTTTATTTTGTATCTTTGTGGCTATTGATGTTTATACATATATTCACGTATGTCTATGAATATTTATAACACATATACATATATTTTTATGGAGATGTATGTGAGTTTGCATGCATGTACATATGAGAGAAAGTGAGATAATTTAATCTAAGGATGAGTAATAGAAGTCCAATGCACTTTATGCTTGACTTGGACTCTTAGAAAGTAGGTTCCATAATAAACGAGCAAAGATACAAGTAGTTTTGACTAATGGAGGAAGATTCTATAAAAACTCACCTTCACAGTCAATAATTGAACAATCGTTGCATCAAAATTTAAAGTCATGTAAGAAAAAAAAATTCCATCAAAGAATATATATGGTCAGAATAAATTCTATTATAACATCACTGGTGTTTTCTACTGGAAAACATCCAAAATAGAGTAAAAAGGAAAAAAAAAAAAACAGGCTGGGGGGGGGGGCATTCTGGAGAATTTTCATGATATTAATAAACCCAATATAATAAGGCCCAAAACAGGTGTTTTTTTGTTGTTTTTTTTGTTTGAAAAACCAATATTTTTAGAAAGGGTTTAGTGGAGTACTGATGCCAATTTTCAAGTCTGTAGACAAAATGGTATGGCCAGAAATAATGGAACACACAAGCAAACAAACAAATGCTGAAGTGCACACATACTGTAGTTCAATGTTTGAATTTCATTTGGTGTTTGAATTAATCCTTTTTCAATATCTTTGCAGGTATGACTCTCTCACTGGAGTACCTTATTGTCTAAGAACAATTTATTTTGAGAAAAGCAGTATTCTCTTTAATATTGGTGCCTTGTTTACACAGATTGCTTGCAAACAGGTAAGACTGTTACAAAAGGTCTTTTTGTTTCTCTTCTGACAATGAAACAATAACTTTAATGGATTGTCTCTCAGCTGTTATTGTTATATCAATTCTAACTCTCTGAAAGCCTGCTCTATGTGTGGCATTTCAGCTAGATGTCTACTTTATACAAGATTCAAGTTTGGTTAAGCTAACCTGACAGATACAAAGTAAGGATCCACTTAAGCATTATACTTACTTTGTAAACCAAACCATTTGTTAAAACTCGAAAAGTCTTTGAATTTAAAAAAAAGCAAAAAAACTAATATGCTAAAAACGTGCTCCAGGGTGACCATAGAAAATCTGGTGACCATAGCTCAAGCTGTCCTTTAGTTATGCAATGAAAGACAGATGGGCATATGTTCAATGAATTATAGTTATATTGGTTCCTAATAAACGTTTTGTTTTACTTTTGGAGAAAATCAGATATATGCTTTGATCTTCTGTATTTCCTTATGTTAATCTAACCATTATTTGATGTAAGATTGGTAAGAATGCAAACTAGAAAGCACTCAGAGAGTGCATACCTCTGCCAACTGTCACCAAATAAAATTGAATAAAACTACTCATGAGGCAGGGGAGGTAACTGTAAAAATTCCTTCATCCGCCCCAAAATTCAAGCAATCCTTCATTACCCCATGGCTTACCCTTCCAAGAAATTTCATTGAAATTCACCCATAACTTTGTTTCAAAATATTGTGTTGAGGAACAGACAGATGAACATATGGTCAGTCAAACCTGACTGAATACTTCATTGGTAAAGGTAATAAATAGTCTTGTCACAAAATGGAAAAAGTGCTTTCTATGAGATGCTATACCAAATTCAGGGAATTTGAACAGCACGAGAGAATAGAATGTAGTACAGATATTTTGCCACAACCCTAGATAATTTGAGATAAATCAAGTTAACAGTGGAAACTAGGTCTTGAGTTGAATGATTTCTTTTCATGGTCAATTTCTCCAAACTTTTTGGTAGCAATTTGTACATGGGGAAAACGTTTATTTACCTCTACCAACAAAGTTGGAAGAGTTGTATGTATTCTCTCATGTCTGTCTATGCAATATCTCCAAAAGTTTTCAATGACATTTTGTGGAAGGGTGGGCCGTGGGCCAAAGAAGAATCGGTTTAATTTTGGGGCGGATCCAGGAATCTTTTTGCTTGAAATAGATTCCTTTCATATATTAAGAGAATAGTCTGAAACCTTGAAAATTAAAACTTATACCGTCACCTCCCTTGCATTGTAGCTATATATAAACTTATTCTTATTCAGTTACAATGGTGTAAGTAGAGATACGCACTCTCATTGCTTTCTTGTTATATATGTAAATCACAGTGGTAACAGACTACATAAAAAAAGGTCTACTATAAAATTGCATCTGTGAAACTAAAAAGCATTCTGAGAATGCGGACATATGCTAACTCCATTGTCACTAGAATTGAATGAAAATCAGTTAACAAATAGTGACAATGTAGAAAGGTAAGTGTGAAAAATTCTTGGATCCGCACCAAAATTTAATCATTCCTTCCACAACCCATTGCCCACCCTTCGACAAAGTTTCATTGAAATATCAAAAGGACAGACAGACATGAGTGAATACATATACTTCTACCAACTTTGTTGGCAGAGGTAAATAATTCATTGATTAACTGATGAAATGAAACTAGATTTAAATCACTATTCAAATCCAATTCTTTTGAGAAAATGTTGAAACCCTCTGAAATACATCCTCAACCTAACCAAAACATTCAATTTTGATTTTGTTTGCAGGATCGGAAGAGTTTAGATGGCGTTGAAGCAGCTATTGAGAATTTCCAAAAGGCATCTGGAGCCTTTCAGTATTTGGTCGATTATTTTACCCAAGCACCCAGCATGGATATGCATCCGGACACTTTGCGCATGCTCATCAAATTGATGAAGGTGATGAAAAAAAAAACTCTTTGGAATTTCTTATTTTTTCATTTCCCTATCTCTGTTTTAACCCCCCTCAGCCCCAATTATTCTCTTTCTTCACTTATTTCATATGCCACCCTCTCTCCCATTCTCCACTTATCCTAAATGCTCCCTCTTCCGCTCTCCCTCGTCCGCTCTCCCACCTCATCTCGTATGCCCAGCCCTCCTCTCTCCTACTACATCTCCTATTATGCCGCTCCTATCTCCTACCCTCTTCCATCTCTGCCCGTTCTGTCATCTCATAGGCCTCTCAACATTCCCTTCATCCCTGCTCTCCTCCAATTAACAAATTTGCTGTTTCTTTATAATAGGTTTATAGATCAGTGGTTTTGAAACTTGGGTCTGCGGACCCCTGGGAATCTGTCATAAATGCTCAGGGGTCTGCTGTGATGTTCCTTCTGAACCGGACAATGTGAATCTTGTGGCAGAGAAACATCATTGATCTCAAAACTATTGAAAACATACCATATATTAGAATTGGAATAAATGTAATCCATTTTAAATAGATACAATTTTTAAAAGTCAAAAATTTATTAATCAGCCTAAAAAATGAATACTGAAAATAGGGTCCATTTCAATATTTCCTTTATAAAAGGAATCCTTGAGTTTTCAGTTTCAAAACCACTGCTATAGATTAAACAGAAGGATGTATTTGACTAAGTTGATGAACTCAAGGAGGGATAAGAAAATAAATAGTTGAGAATATCAGTGATTAGCATGATGATAATGATTCTCCCTCTTCCTCCTCCTTTTCTTCCGCACCAACTCTGATACAATATGTCTGACTGATGTGCCAGGTTTCACTTGTTAAAGTCTCAATTCTCATTATTTCTCTCATGCTCTCCAAATAACTCTTGTCTTTTTTCATTCATTCTTATTCTTATTATGTGAAGTATTATAAACCAATATTTCATCAGTTTTGATTACTTTTTAATTTGGTCTTAATTTTTAGTTGTGTTTTCACAACTATTAAAAACTGTTACCGATCACACTGTTGGACATAACTGTTGAATAAAAGCTACTAAAAATCAAGATGATAGTAAAAAATAGTCAGAATAATTTAAAAAGAAATTTTATCTATCTTCTTTTATCATGTATTAAAAATTGATATAAATTCTTCTCTTGGTGTTTATAGTAGCCAAATGGTTGATAGTAATCAAAAATGCTAATCTTTTTCTCTATCTTTCATTCATTTTCAGACTCAAGCTCAAGAATGTATATATGAAAAATTAGTTTTGAGCGAAGAATCTTTGGGAGTCTTGGCTCATTTAAGAATTGCCAAGATGGCTGCTAAGGTAAATTAAATTTACTTCTGCTTTTTAACTCAACATTTGCAAAATGAACTGTTTAAATTCTACATTAATTTTGTTCTCATCTGTTTTTTTTTCTCTGCTCTATCCTTATCTATCATTACTAAGCTACCTTGCTCATTTTAACATAATAAATTACACAAATCTCCTTATAAGAAAACAATCATGGAAGCCTGAAACAAAGAATAATTTATTAGAAGAATACTAGTCCTTCTGCTGAGATCTCCATAGCAATATGGTTTTTTTTTGGGGGGGGGGGGGCTAGTTCTGGTGTTTGAAATGTTGAAGGAAATATGTTACTTACAGCTAGGATTGAACACTTGGAACTTAATATTCATATGCTTGCATTATTTATTCATGTTCATTTGTTATTATTCCCATGTGATATTTCTTTGAACTTTGCTTTTCCATTTTTAGGTAGCTGACATGTATAGCACTTGTCATCAAATGACTTGTGCAGATCCAGTGAAAGCCTATGTGCCATACTCCTGGATTTCCATGATGCTTGTTAAAAGTCAATATTACCAAGCCCAAGCCCACTGTCATGTCGGCCTAGATCTGTTGGATCCCGATGGTTAGTACTTGCCAGTTGTCTCCCTTGATCTTTAATATTGCTTTCATTCAGTTTCATTTTCCCATAAGCTACTAACAGCCCTGAAAGCTTTCGATGATAATCCCGAGCCCGATCAGAGGGAAGGCCTAAATGGGTCAGTTGATGTCAGTGTATGATTTTGAGGGAGCCTACTCTCCCTGGTAGAGGCAATGAGAGGACCCTATGTTGATATATCAAAGGGGGTCAATGGAGGACCCTTTATTACAAAATATTAATATTTTGAAGAATATTTACAACAGATACAGGTGAATTACTGTTACTTGTGAGTACATCATGTATACTTGATGTAAATAAATATTCCCATGTATAAATCATGTATTTAGCATTGATTTCAAAAATATTTAATGAGCAGTTTGAAATGGGGTCTACGTTTCCCATCTATTACCAGCTTTGCATGGGCCTCGATAACCCTGTCAGAAATCCCAGAAATAAGTTATTGCTTGATAGATTATGACCATACTCAATCAATAACCAATAAGTCATAAAGAAATTTTAGAAAACACATTTTAGCTAACTTTCAACTTTTCCACTTGTTCACTTACATATGCAAACATACACAGAAACGTGAGCATTAAAAAATGTATCTGTCCCTTTTATTCATTCATATCTCAAATGAAATTGAATCTAATTTTTGATTTACCGATAAAATACTTCTGGTTTCATATTTAGAAAATGTTACTTTACTTTTTTCTTTGCTCTTTCTATTTTGCTCATTTTCATTATTCCCTTTTTTACTCTTTCCTTTTTTTTTACTCTTTCCCTTTTTTTTTTACTCCTTCCCTTTCTTCACACTTTCCCTTTTTTTTACTCCTCTTTCCTTTTTTTTTTACCCCTCTTTCCTTTTTCTTATGTTTTTTTTTTGCTCAACTCTTTTTCCCTTTTCTTTTGCTCTTTTTCTGTTTCTTCCTCTTTCCTTCTACTTTTCTTTTTCTTTTCCAGATAGCAACGATTTATGCAAACTACAAGAGCTTTTCACGTGCCTGAAATTGTCTGACAATGCACCAACAATTGAAGAAACAGCCAGCGTATTATACTTGACACCAGAAAAGAGAAAAATCCAAGGTAAAATTTCAATTTTTTTTTTTCTTAGGGCAGTGATCCCCTGGGGCATATCAATCATTATGTATGATATGGTCGGACTATTTTGCTCATCTATGTGTTCATTTATCCCCAACATTTCAGCCATGTACCCTCCAGTCTTCATTAGGTGTTGTTGGTTC
This sequence comes from Thysanoteuthis rhombus, assembly GCA_963457665.1. Classification (NCBI taxonomy): domain Eukaryota; kingdom Metazoa; phylum Mollusca; class Cephalopoda; order Oegopsida; family Thysanoteuthidae; genus Thysanoteuthis; species Thysanoteuthis major. The sequence goes on from OY735205.1 coordinate 12,089,346, forward strand.
TAGAATGTGGAATCACTACTCAGAGTACATGCTCAATTGAACTGAACAAGTCACATCTGTTTTTTCTGATATCTGTATTGTGTTATCGGGGTACTTGCCTCAGGAAAATTGTCCAACCAAATCTTGCATAATGATAGATTGATTTTCATGTTGAAAGCTTATAAACAATACTTGAAGAATTATAATCTGTGCAAAATCCTAACAAATTCAATTGAATTTTTTTTTTCCCCCTAGGTAAAGCCCATTATCGAGAATGTATTTTGCTCTTGGAAGATGCTCTCAACACTCATGACCTTTGCAAACAGCTCCGTAAGATCGACCTCTTCCATGGAGTGCTTAGGAAAGATTATGAAAGGTGAAACTATTTTCTCTCTCACTCTTTCTCTCTCACTATATTTCTCTCTTTCTCAGTTTGCTTTTGCTCTATTTTTCACATTCTCTCTCTCACTCACTCATTTCTCACTATCATTCTATTTCTCACTTACTTTCTCTGTCTTGATTTCACTACTTTTTTTTAAAATTTTCTCCCTCTCCCTCTCATGTCAGCTTTTATCAGTTGGATATATTGGAACGCCAGCTGAGATAGTTTGTGTTCACTTCACACTAATGTCCTTGGAAAATGCATGAATACATCCCTCCCACCAACTATGGTTAAAATAGTGTGGGATGAAGTTATGTCACTTCAAGTGACTGTCACCTCGAAGTCTTTGACTTACTGCAAATGAGCCAAGTTAGTAGTAATGTGATGAGTGGACCCCAAAGAGGGCCAGGTGAAGCCGTAGCCAGCGTAAGGGGACAACATACTTCTAATATACAGAAATATATTTTTATGTATGATCCCTGTTTAAAAATAGGTGCTATTTAGTGTTAGTGTAACAAGATTGGCCACAAGGTATCAGTTGATGGCAATCAAATGTTATTTTTACCTAAACATTTCTTCTATTTTTAGTTTCCTTTTAAACAATTACAGAGGAAGCTGTTGATCACTTTGGGACAAAGTCTTTTAGATAACAATAAGCAGCTGATAACATTAAGCAAAGTATATAGAAATTTGAACTACTTACATTCATTGTTGTGTTACTGAATTCATTGCAATAGATAACTTCACATTATAAAAACATTAATGATCAATATAAATATTTTGATATAATTTTTAATTCATCTAAAATAAAGTGTTAGGGACCGACTGACTTTGATAACGATAACCGTTTAACATTATCCTTGATTATAATAAACAGGTTCCTCCATTTTTTTCAGTTATTGTTTGATGTGTTGATTCTCAAAATATGACGGCTCTTTTTGTCAAAATTTCAAGTGATGAAAAAATTAAAACATTTTTCACTTGGGGAAAGGTTATCAAACAAGCCTAGACCATAAATAGATTAGTTCTTTTGTTGTGTGAAGAGTCTAGCAAGGGCAGAGTTGCCAAGTTTATTTACAAGTTTACAATTAAAATTGAGTCAAAAACATCTCAAAATATCTAGATTCTTTAGATATATATCTAAAATTCAGGAAGTATAATTCATATTATCAATAAAATAAAAGTGACTTTAATCATCAACATTTATTTTATCAAAGGAATACTTGATTTGTTAAAAATATTACTTATTTTATTACTGAATTAGATGAAAGTATTATTTTTATTAAAAATCATCTGATAGCCATTATGACCTATAGATGTATCCAAAATCATTTATATTTAGATTAAATCTGTATAAATTAACTACACATTTTGTGTATCGATGGATTTTACAAATATATATTTTAGTATAAATGTATTCATTTATTAGGATAAAATAAACTTGGAAATATTAAGTTAAGAGGATTACTTAGCATTCAGATTAGTCTGTTACTAATAACTCAAATTTTATTTATCTATTTTATTTTTTGGAATCTGAAATATGAATATTTTGAGACAATCATGAAGAATCATGAGTGAAAAAAACCGAAATGAAAATATCCTTTTGATGAAGAAAGGTTTTTGTTGAATCATCCGCTAGTGAAAAGCCCAGAAAGCAAAACCTCATTCTGACAAAACGGTTTCCGGCAAAGCGTCCACGTGACAAAATGGCTGTTAGCTAACTGTGTGTTACTGGAACGTTATTCTGCAAAAAGTCCTAGAGCCAGTCACCCTGAGCTCAAAGTTCTAGGAAATGGCTATCATGGACTTTCCAAATTCAAATAGAAAAGTGAATTGATTGAACTAAATAAAAACTGTCAACATGAGGAAATTTCCGAATGTGAAGTCAGATTTTTCAGGAATATCTGATAAATACTTCCTGTGGCACTGGAGTTCAGCTTGCCTGGAGCATTTGGAAATGTAGGGCTGGCCCAGCATGCATTTGTTCCATGTTTTGTTTTTATTCATCAATGATATTGACTTCTAAACAGTTAAATTCTTTTTCTTTTGCAGAGCACTGAAAAAATTTGAAAGCTTAGAAGAAGAGGATGATTTCAGTGAATATGTAAAGGTGCCTTCCATTGTGCCAGAACCTGGGTTCGAAGTTTACTGCATTGCTCCCCCCTTTGGAGAAACTGCTGTTGTTGATTTCTTCCAAGCATTGGTGAGTTTTATAATTCAGAGAGAAACTGAGATCAGAAAATAACACCACACGTGTTTTTGTTTTCATGAAAATAAGTCTCTGTATAAAATGAAAAATCTCTATACAAATACGTACATTTCTTTTCATTTCTCAGATTCTGAGGCCCAATTGAAGGGTGTTATTAGTGGAACTTTCATGTGTACTAAATTTTGTTATTTGTTTCATTTCTCTTGAAATTATGTGATCAAAAGATTTCTACTTTTTTTTTTTCTCTTGACAAATGTTTTGCTGTTTTTCTTATTATTACTAGCATAGTAGTACCCATAGAAAAGACAGAATCATTTTTGTAAGGATCAGCACTTCTGTCGAGGAACAGAGGGTCACTCCCTGGTATTTTTTGACTAGGATCTGAGTGTAGTATCTGCACACCTATTGAAGTGTTATACAAAATATATATATATATATATATATATATATATATACATTTTTCATTTTTTTATATTTTGACTTGTGAAACCTAGCATCACAATGTGCGACTAGGTTGAGATCATGCATGATATTCAAATTCCATTTTTGGGTGGGGGGGCTAAAAATAAATACCTCATACTACCATATCTACAACTGTAGATGAATAAATGAATGGCTGGGCTTCACAAACAAAGATTGGGGTGGGGGTTCCACAATTATAGGAACTTGGATGGCAGGGTCTATGTCATAGAATAGCTCTCCAGTCTCTCCAATGGAGTTAGATGGTGAAATGCAGCAATTTGTGTTGATACAGACATCAAATTATATAGTTACACTCTTGTGTGTTAATGCATACTGCATGCTTATGAACATAATTTTAGTTTAGTGCTGCTCAGCTATCATATCGTGATGTTTAGCAAGCTAGTCTTCGTTAGTATAGCAATTCAATCCTCACTAGGTGCCCCACAATTGTAGTCTTATGCCTGACTAAGCTAGACTTGGTAAATAACCACAATTTAAATTTGTACATATGTAGGCCTATTGTAAAATATTCACCCAGTGCAAAAAGAGTTTTATGCTATTTTTTCTTTCAGAGTCCCAGCCATATATTATATTCATTTCATTCTATTTGTTTATCATTTATTTGCTTCATTCTATTTATTTTATTGCTGCACAAGAAAAAGTGTCTTCAATGCTAGTTGTTTTGTTTCATTTCAGGGTCCCAGTCATATATTCAGTGCCACTCATTTATGGACAGCTCCACGGATTGTTCATTTGGAAAAGGATCCCAAACAAGGCTATGGTTTCAGTATTCGAGGAGATTCTCCTGTCAGAGTGAATAAAGTAGAAAAAGGCACAAATGCCGAGGTTAGTCTTTCTTTTTTTATTCTTAGAATTTTTCAGTTCTTTTCTATAATTTTCTTCAAACAACACCCAGGAAATCCCACAATAATCAGAAAAGTGTTTTTGCTACATTTATCACTAGGTAGATTTTAGTAAGATGTATTTTGAATAAAGTATAAAATTTTGAATTTATGATATTAGTACTGTCATTTAAAAGCATCTGTTAGGGTAAAAATCTTCAATGCAAGAAGATAATAATTCGTAAATTAGCGTATATTCAACTTTCTTGAAGATTACTTGATGAAGAGTGAAGATGTCGAGAAAAAAAAAAATCTTATTCACAATTCTATTTTTAACCAAATTCCATTTCTGTTTGCATTTTTCAGAAAAGTGGAATAAAAAAAGGAGATCTGATCGTATCAGTTGGGGAGAAAGATACAAAATGGAGTCTCCATGAAGAACTTGTTCAGTTGGTTCGTAATTGTGGAGACAAGTTGACCCTAAAATTGGTTACACCAATGGATGATGATATTCCTTCAGTGACTGATTCTTTCCCCAACCGGCGTGCCTCGATAGGAGCCTCCCTGTCCCTCATTCATGAGAAAAACATCCCCACAAGCAGCAATGACAATAAGAATTCCAAAAGCAAAAAGCGACTCAGTGCTCCTTGGATATTCATGCGCAAGAACTCAAACAAAAGTCTCACCAAAATTGAGAAAAACACAAATGGAGGGGAAATGCCAACCCGGTAAAACTGAGTGACAGAACTGGCTCTTATATACATTGACAGAACTGGCTCTTATATACAGTGATTAAAATGGGTTTCGGGATGTCGGTATATGGTAAGGCTAGGATTTGGGAACTAGATACTCGGTAATGTCTTCATTGGTAGACATTAAACATACTAAAAACCTTGTAGGTATACGCCGTATCCGTGAATACCTCCCATTTCCACCACTACTTATGTATTGATTTATTTTTTGATGGGGACCAGTTTCTTTGTTTTTTGTTTTTCTCACCTTTCGTGTTTTGGCCAATGTAACCGCGGTAGAGCCATATTATCAATTAGGCATAATAGGAACAGTGCCTAGGGCCTACAAAAAATTTGGGGCCTACTAAAAGTATAATTCTAATCATTTTAGAAATTTGAATATTATAAAAATATATACATTTTGAAACTTTAGTGAGAAACAAATTTTATCAGTGCCCAGGGCCGTCAAATGCCTTAATCTGGCCCTGACCTCCAGGCTTTCCTCAACAAGTGTCTATCAAATTTAGTAACCTTCTAGGAATGTTAAACGAAACCCTTTATTCTGTGTGTGGGGTTGTGCTATTCCCACTTCTATATCTGTTACGTGTGGTCCTCTTCCTAGAAGACTCTTCGGAACTCATCAAGTCTTCTTTAACCCTTCCAGGACTTCTGCTATTTATTCTCTCCTAATTCGTAGCTCCCATGTGGTGTTGATTCCTATGCTCGGATTACAGATCAGATGATTTGAGCATAGCATGTTTGCTGCTGCTTTTAAATTTCTTATTCTCAAACCTTCATCTACGTCTACTGTTTTGACTTTCTAGTTCGTAGAACAGTCAGATGTGATAGGTAAAGCAATGAGAACAACATACCTCTGTAAATTGGATAAAGGGTTTTGTTTAACATTCCCAGAAGGCTACCAAATGTGACAAACTCCTGAGGAAGACTAGAAGGTACGTTGGTTGAAAAGTTGTGATGAAAACAATAGAGACACAGAAAATGGTCCACACAAATCAATGTATAATAGTGATGATGCCATATCTCCGATTTCTTCTTTCCATCTTCCTCACTTTTTCCTCTTCGTTAGAAAGGAGGAAAAAATGCAAAGAAAATTTCGAGAAACTGGAAAAACAATTTCTTTTTATTTATTCACTTTGCTATTGTTCTTATTATTTGCAAATGGCCATGGCAAAAGAAAAATGCTGGACTGATTCAAAAGGAAGAGAAAGATATGAGAGAATGATTTTGTTAATTCCCCTCAAGACTGTTTCATGGGACAGGGGGATTGTGCCTTTTTTTTTTATATTGAAGAGCAATGAGAAATTGAAAAAAAAAGAATATTTGGATTTTTATTGAAACAATAAAAAGATTTTGAAAAATCAGGAAATTCTATAAGATTTGAAGGAATGTTTTTTCATCTTTTTTCATTCAATATACATTTATTTGAAATGTACAATAAAATTTAGAAAACAGATGACTTTGTTATGTCTTGTACCAAGCTATGCTAAGCAATTGTGTTGGGTTTGGTGTATGTAATGTATAATATAATACACACAAACACACACATATATATATGTATAATTTATATATATTTCACTTGCTAACCACTTAACATGTGGTGGTAAAAAAAAAAAGTTATTTTTGTCTTTCTTTTGTTTTTTTTTTCTCTTTTGTTTTGGTTTTTGTTTTTCTTGCATTATTTTTGGGTCAAAAATGAGGCAAGAAATAATTTTTTCTTGTTTCAGCTTCTCTTTTGCAAATATTGCTAATAAGGTTTATTTCATGTATGTTTTTTTTTTTTGTATACATCATCATTCTGCGCTTATACCCTCATTGAGTGTGTCATGGTGTTAGGTACATGCAGGCCATTGCATAAGACCCACCTCCGGCTTACCAGGCCTGTCAAAACTTTGTTCTGCTTAAAGCACCTGATGTTACCCTATGGTCACCAATCCAAGTACTCATCAGATTAGACATTGATTAACTTTAATAACTTTACAAGAACCCATGTATCCAACATGATCTAGCCATAATCCCTTAGCCTTGGGGAGATGTTCCTCAAATCTAGTCCTTGTGCTTAGCAGAGAGGCATTGAGCACCATTTTTAAAGTCTTTGGTATTACTAGGCAGTGGACCAAACCATGGCCTACCAAACGGGAAACAAGCACTCTACCACTGGGCCAATGTAAATGGTATTTTATTTAATAGATCAACTTAATTGAAGTACATTTTGGCTATTAGATTTTTTATCATGATAAGGGGTACAATAGAATTCTATCATTAGCACACCCTTGGGCATCCAAAAGAAGCATTATGATGGGTAGATTTCACACAACATTTCTCATGAGAAACCAAAAGATATTGGGTGGGGTTCCAGCTACTTTGTAAAATTTTGCAATAGCCAAACATGTTTTACAAAGATAAATTCCATAGCTATTTATCCAGTTACTTGTCAAATAGCCTTTGTTTTGAACACACACAGTCGGTATAATGTACTAAACAACATCTGACAAAGAATCTGTGATATGTTTCCACCACCCTTCCATCTCTGGTCAGATCATTTGTAGGCTACCAATCAACCTTGATTACCTTGAAATTTTCTGAGCTGTCACTCCCAAATAGGAGACCCATAAAAAGGGATTAATGCAAGTCCTATGTAATTTGCTCAGTTATTGTGGCCTCTTATTTACAAATCTCATTCAGGTCTGGCTGTGTTTTCTCTTTGCTCCTCTCAAGTGATGTTTATTCTTGGCTGACTATTGAGTGTTCCTCTTATCCAATTCAACACTGAATAAAGACATAATTGCAGGGTTGCCAAATTAGCCATTTAGAGCTAGCAGATTTTCCTTCCATTTTAGCCGATAAGTATCTACAACAGCTAATTGAATCTGATAGGTTTAATAAAAGTAAAAGTACAATTTTTATCATTAGTTGTTCTGGAGTGTAGTCATTCTATTTGAAAAATAAGGACATTCGTATAATATTTTCAGCTGTAATTTAGCTGGAAATGAATAATATCTAGCGTTTTATTTTTGACCATAAATGAAAAACCATACTTGACAACACTGTATAGTAATGCTAATATAAAGGGAAGATGCCATTCTTAATCGATAGTTTCTCTAGTCATCATCTTCCAGGACCTATGAAAAAGGGGGTGCAGGGAGTACATTGTACCCGAGCATGGGGGTTCAGGGGTGGATAAAAACAAGATAACTATTGGAGAAGTGAAGGGATCCCAAAAGAAACTACATATCCCCAGATGAATTTCCTCTCAGAAATACGTGTCTTCTTCACTGAGTTTACAAAGAATTTGTTGGTAATTAGTGCAGGATGCTTCCAACAACCCACAGAATAATAGTGGGGGTGTAAAGGTGGGCCAGTGGGAAATGGCACTGAGAATGGAATCCACCAGCCGAATTTAAGCTCCAGCTAGGACAGTTTGTTTGCTATACTCTGATACCTTTCAGAAAGGCATAAATCCATCTCTTCCACCACTTATGGGTTAAGTGAAGTGTGACACTATTTCAGGTGCTTATAGCCTCCAAGTCTATTTCATATCACAAACTAGAGCCAAGACAGAGAAACTTGATATGTGACAACTGGAGCCATAGCCAGCGTAAGAGCACTGCAGTGACTGAATAATAACCATAATGTGAGAATACTTTTTTTTGTTCTTGTTTGAAATATTCCAGCTGGGTGACTAAATTTAAAAATCCAAGTGGATTTCCTAAGTTAAGCTCAAGGCTTCTTTCTTTTTTTTTTTCTTTCTTTCTTATTTGAATAACAAAAATGTCTTGTTTTCCTTTCATCGTTATAATTACATATGAAATTTTATAAATATTGTTTTTATGATTATCAAATTTCTGTTCAATCTTAGACCTATTGCACTAAATGATGAATCTTATTCTTCTGGTGATATGTGCATTTATAAACTTTTAAAATTCAACTCATCCACTGAAATAAGGTCGATAGTTTCTTCTCTGGAAGGAAAAAAATCTCAGGATGGTTAAATCATTATCATCAGCAGCAGCAGCCCTTTAGTGTTCGTCATTAGACATAAACTTCCCCTAAGATTTGCCAGACCTCTCTATCACACATGTCACAAAGCCAGTACTTCCTGAATTTGTTGACCTCATCACTTTCTGTTGGTCGCAATTCTGCATATGATTTCTGGGGATTCATGTTGTGAGTCATGATGTCCTGCTGTTGTCTGCATATTCTAGCAACATGCCCATTGCCATTTGAGTTTTCTATATCTGACTTTTCTCTAACGTACTATGTTGTTTTATGCTCTCTCCGTGTGAGGTTGAGCATGAATCCCTCGTGCATGTTGCATGGTTCTCAATCTGAGGGTCAATCTTTATAGTCACCGAATGGGAGGATGCATTGGTTGTATACACTTTTTTTTAGGATTTATGGGATTTTCTTGTTCTTGGAAGTCAAGCTTGCTCTACTGAAAGCTTGCCAACCTAGTGTGATTCTTTCTTTTGAGGATTTCATGGCGATTTGTTATCCTAGGTAGATGTAAGGGTCTACTTTCTTCAGCTCTGCGTAAATTATTGACACAATAGTACAAGGTGTAAACACCATACATGTCAGAGTACTGCAACATATCTAACAACATGGCAGTTGCTTCATCAGGCTATATAAAGACTCTGAGCCCTTTCAACTAGAAAAAGGAGTGAGACAAGGAGATAGGAGCTCACCCCAACTCTTCACAGTCTGCCTTGAGATGATCTTCCAAAACCTAGATTGGGAACACAAAGGAATCAAAATAGATGGTGAATACCTAAGTAACTGAAGATTTGCTGACAACACTGTGCTCTTTGCTAAGAACCTTCCTGATCTCCAAATAATGCTAGGGTATTAACTCGTGAAATACTTACAAAAGACACACACAACACATTTGGTGTGCAAAAATTAAGTTAATAATTCAAGAACAGATATGTTGACGTTTTCATTTTAAAAAGTATTCACAGGAAAGGATCTTTTAATTTTTCAATGTCTAAGCATTTGCATAGACATCTAACTACAATTGAAGGAATCACTTTTTCATTTGACATTTTTCAGACCTTGCAATATTGAGTTCAAATTTGTTTGAATCAGTAGTTCTTGAGAAATCTAATGCATCATGATTACTTGACAATTGGCCCTTGTACAAAGTTGACATTTGCCAGATATAATAGTCAGCACACTCCGGATTAGCGGTTCTTGAGAAACTAATAAAACAAACGAAAAATTACAGATTTTAGATCTTTTATCTAAAATCATAGATATAGATTTATATATAAGACAACTAAATCGGCAGCATTGAAGAGAAGTTACTGAAATACTTTGAAGCCATAGTCTTGTATGACAGATTTACTAAAGAATAAAGTTGAATGAAGCAAAACAATCGTAATTTTATACCTTTTCACATCACTGATTGGTTTCAAAGAAATTAATCCATTAACTGCAAATGACACAAATTTATGTCATTAATATTCTATGGCTGACACAATAAAACTGAAGTTTTATTGTGATTGATACAACTCCGTTCTATCTGAGTATCATGGCTTTCGTCTTGCAATACATTACTGACTCTTCACCACCACCTGCAGTTAATGGATTAAAACCCCTCAGACAATGCAAACACCAGTGTCCTTCTGCTTGTTCAAATAAATCATTACCATTACATTTGTTCACAACCTTTTTTTTTCTTTCTTCTCAGTTCAGCTGTTCTGAAAATAATCAGTACAGACCGGCACAAATTTACATGCAAGACCACAATTTGTTTATAATAACCTAAAATTAAAGTGGCCTCAAAAAAGTTAAGTATGCCCAGTCTCAAGGGTATCAGTTGCCCCAAAGCATTACTTCCCGATTGCACTAAGGGAGGGGGATATGGCTCAACCTGATACCTTCATGACTTTATTTGTAGGGACTGAGCAATTTTTTTTTCTTACTAACAAGTATGCATGTTGGCCCCCACATTGAACTTGACCTTATCTCACATTTGACCCTCTCCAGGAAAAAAGATTTCTATGAAAATGTTGATACTTTTATAGTCTTTAATCATGTAATTTGAGATGTATTTTCCCCATCATTTTAGTCTAGTCTTTCCTTCATCATTGTTCTAGGTTGAGTACCCTCCAACCATTAAACTAAGTAGCACCCCATACCTCAAGAGCTCATTTTCAGGTGTCAAAGCTACTTCTCTGCTCCTATTCCATCAAATGACTAACGTTTTTTGGCAACAAGCCATATTGGGGGTAATCGATTGAAATTTGGGGGGGAAAAAAAAAGTGATCAGTGATTGAGTTTCTTCTCTTGCTTTTTGTTGGACCCTGAAAAGTTTGAATTTTCAAAAAACAAGGTTGACTGCAGCCAGATACAAACTAGGAACCGATTTAGTATAAATTTACATTGTAAATTGCACTGCCCCACCAAAGACCTATTCTGGGGAGGAATTTAAAAAAAGACTTTTTTTTTTAGACATAAGGAGTGAATGTTGAAATTTTCTGCCCTTTAAAGCTATTGGACCAGCCTGTATTCATGGCACATACATACATACATATATGAATAGCCAACCAGCTACAACTAGCTAGGAAAAAACAAATAGAAGAAAAGTATATTGACAGTGTCTGAAAAATGGTGATAAAAAAAGAATAGAATGAAGGAAACACTAACCAAAAATTAATAATTTCACAGTCATACGTCGACTTGTGCCTGATGGAGCAGATATGTCAGAGCTTAATAAATATGAATTTTGAAATTGGCAATAAAAAAGCAAATTGTATTGTATATTTTTCTAATGTTGATAACATATGAGACACCAGCATCCTGCATCAAATCACTCTCTGTGTCTCATTGGCTAAAATCTGAAGATGATTATTGGGTTGATCCTCCTCCTCCTCCTTCTCCTCTTTTTTTAGTACAGTGTGCATTAAGGTAAAGATGTTACAAGAAATTTTAAAATGGGGAAAAAAATTCATAATTATAAAAACAAGTCTCACAACTATTATTGTGAATGTATATTTTTATAGGTACCGTACATCATAGTACAGAAAAAATACTGTGAAGTATTAATTTATTAACTACAGTATTCAGACTTGTATGTACAACATAGAGCTTCAAGTGAATATGTATGTGTCATTATGCAATATACAGTCAAATCACATTGAATACACTAGTTCTTATATGATCACCAAAGTTATGAGATGTCTTGCTTGAACATTACTTAGATAGGTTACCGTCTAGGGATACCAACAAGATTTTCTGTGGCTGTCTGTGCCTACGATCTGCTGCCAATTAATAGCCCCCAGTCCTGTCTCAAGCACACACTGCATGGAGGATTCATGAAACTCTGCTCTCCAAAGAGTCGCCATACCAGTCTCAAGAGGCAGCAATCATCTATTGTGTAGTACATATATTTTACTTCATCCAATAATGGTTGATGTTCACCCAAGTCAAGTTGTGTCCATACTTCCAGTACATAACCCTGACATTTTAGAGTACTGAAGCCTTGACGTCATGGTTTCCATAGTTACTGGTCAGCAGGTCCATCCATACAGCCACTTAGTTGGATTAAAAAAAAAAAATGGAGTCGATATCTATATATTCATTAGTAACATTCTCTTAAGATGATGGAATTATCAGAGGGTATGTTAAATGTTAGCATGACAGATATGTTGCAGGAAGTAAGTAAATTTAAATTGATACAATTGGTGAGGAGGATGCAAATTAGACCTTACAGGCAGTACCCACTTTTATATTTTCATATATACAGTAATCAACATCATTAGAGAAGATATGAGCAATCAGGTAGACTTAATTAAAGTGTTCAAGATTATGCATGATTTAGAATCTACACCCTGATGTATTTTTCACTAGAATGGAGCAAGGGACAGAGGACAAAAATATGAGGTAGAAGAAAACTCAATGATTATTATGTGTTCTTGTATGCACTAATGCATACTATTTTGTCACACTTAGACAAATGTTAGCACTAACAATAAACTATGCATGCTGTACTGTTTAACAAAATAGTCTAAATATCTACAAATAAACACCTCTTTTGGATAGGATTTTTAGGAAAGCAATAGAGTTTAGGACAGTGGTTCTCCAAACACTGATTGCACTCTGGAACAATTTTATAATGATAAATATAATATCACCAATGCTACTGATGCTATTTTGAAGACTCATTTGAGCTTTGTTTGGATTCTAAAAAACATTGCGATGGAAACCTGACTTTAGACTGAGGCACTCCGTTTGACACATGGCTGTACTGTCTTTAAATAAATATTAAGTAAATAAATATCCCAGCCATCAATTCAGGCTGAATTTCTTCTTCCTCACACATAGCCAACTTTTCTCCTTCGAAGGGATTTTTTTATTTCATCTAACAAGTTAGAATAAATTCTGCAGACATTCAAATATTTAAATACATTTCAAATCTATTCAAATGAATTATACTTTTCTTATACAAAAACTAGCTTACTCATGCTGTCAAGAAAAGGAAAAAAAAATGACAAGTATTCAAATAATTTTTCAAATGCATTTTACTTCTAAAATATCAAAAACATTATGTTGCTCTGCACTTTTTCATTCATGCTCAACCAGAATGAAACTGCATTTTTGTACAATTTTGCAAAAAATAAGTAAGGGAGACTACTCTAAGCATTTAAAAAGTTATTTTCCTTGACAACTGTAACCAACAAAAAACGTAGACATACACGTGCAATATTATACAAGTAGATATATGTTTATTGACTGTCAAAACTGTACAAAATTCATACTTGGTGCATTTGGCATAATATCGTTATACAGGTGTTGAATTTTTGGTCAATATAAAAACCTTCAGTTTTACACCTGTGGGATGAAGTATCATTCATACCTGAGAATTTATTTGAATCTCTTTCTTTCTTCTTTTTTTACCGAGCATTTTGATTAAATTATTTCTAATTCAGATGAAGTATTAAGTTTTTTTAAAAGATCCAAATGAATTAACGACAAATCCTTTTTCCCTCTTTTTCATTCTATTCTTATTATAATAACCCCAATTGTCTCTTTGCCTTGAAAATAATCAATTTTGAATTGTGAAAAAATAGAGATTTTTTTCCCTTTCATGAATAAAGGGAGAGCAAAGAAAACAACTGCCTTGGTGTTAACGTCATTGGCAGGAGTCTGAATCACATTTGAAATGGCCAAATTTCTAACAATGGTAAGAGCTGTATTATTCATTGAGAGATCGGAGGATGGATAGCCTCATTCACTACCATTAATTGGGATTCAAAATAAAGTTGTGCATCTTCAATGATATTTTAGCAAGAGTTGACTATTAGACTTTTACAAGGTGAATTCTTAGGGTTTTCAGATTCCTAATCAAGATTTTTTTTCAAGACTATGAAACTATTTCTGTTTGTGAGTGATCATAGTTTTTTTTTTTTTTTTGTAACCCCACAACCAAAATTTGTAAACAGTCTTACATTCTCTAGTTAAAAGAATTAAAAAAACCTGCCTACCACTTGACTTGGAGTTTAGTTCTATCATTGTAAGAAATTTGGCCAATCAAGTGCCTTTTGACGATTGCAAAATTTTAGAGAAAATAATTCATATTGTTTTTTGTTTTTGTTTTTTTTTTAAAAAGGAGAGGGGTTATTTCTTCTGTTGGAATTCTCTGATGCCTTCTCTGATTTTGGCTATGAATACATTTTTGAAATTTTGGAGTTTGGATACAGTAAACTGTCTGCCCATCTGAGATTCTTGTAATCTCTCTATATTTTCTAGCCCTGGAATAAAAAATGAATTTATGGTAGATTATTTACATATATCACAAGAAATGACAAAAATAAATTACAGCATACCCTCGTTATAATGAAGAGGGGGGGGGGTGTCATTAAAGCCAATGGTCATCCCTCATTCCATAAATCTAGTAGTTTGGTTGCCCCTTGTTCTATTTTTAATCTTAAGTAAGTATTAAGTTTGTAACACTATCCTAGTTTTATAGTTCAGCCTTTCACAGCATTTAGTTGAAGGTCAAAGTGTAGTATCCGTTCTTTTGAGATCAACAGAACAAACAACCTTTTTTCAATTTTAAATGTTATTATAGTTGTATTTTAATTGTTTTCTTCTTGAGTTTTATTATTTTGATTTTTTTCTATGGGCAAAAAACCCAAAATAAACAAACAAACCCAGATATATCATAGTTGTATTTTAATTGTTTTCTCGAATTTAATTAAACAATAACTAACATACAAAACAACCAATAATTGAAGAGTTAAAAAAGTTATGAAAAGTTCTATAAAATGGTTTAGCAAAATTGAAAGACTTTTCGACAGTAATGTGAAGTATGAGTTTGGTGAAATTTGAAATAGGAAAGCTATGTCAGATAGTTTTAGTGAAGACTATAGATAAAAGATTCATAGCAACTTTTGGTTTGGGCACTCAAAAGAAAACATTCAAATTAAATTAAAATTCATGAAGAAAATAATTAATATACAACCATGATAACGTTCGAAATTGAAAACGGGAAGTTAATGCTATGTTTTGTTGTTGTTAGATACTATATTTTGATCTAGAGGCTGCAAAAGGCTAAATCACAAAACTAGTATAATGCCAAATTAATTATGGTCTACATGTTTGCTGCGTTTGTCAAACGCCGTTAGGTAGAAAGAGTAAGTTTATTACGGTCCACGAGTTTGCCACATTTATCGGACATCATATGTCCGTTGAAGCTGAAATTCGTTCTGTCGAGCATTTACTTGTGAGGTGAGAAAAAAAACCATAAGGGAAGTAACCATACTTAATCATGTTGAAGTTACTTCCCTTAGTACCACCAAGCTTTTTAGAAGTGTTTCTACTTGGATTGCACACCTACTTGTGAGAATGCCTCTGATATTGTGGAGCGTTGAGTTCAAGAAAGACAGAAGATATTTTCTATATAACCCTTGGAATAATGATAATAATCTTATTTGAATACTAAGCTATTTTTTTTTTCTGAATGAAAATAAGTAAAATTCATTAAATCATCATCATCAGGCTTTCAACATCTGTTGTTGGACATAGATCTTCCCCAGGATTCGCAAAACTTCTCTATCGTGGGCATTGCGGAGCCGGTATTTTCTGAATTTGTCCAGTTCATCTCTCCATCTTACATTCTGTCAGTCTCAGTTTTGCATGTGATCTCTTGGGATCCATGTTGTGAGTCGTGATGTCTATCGGTTGTCTGTCATTCTTGCAACATGGCCTGCCCTTTGCCATTCAAGTTTTGTAATAGATTCTATGATGTCTCTAACTCCTGTTTTTTTCCTTATATATTATGCTGTCTTGTGATCACTCAATGTGAGGTTAAGCATGATTCTCTCATGTGCACATTGCATGCTTCTCAGTTTGTAGGTCTGTCTCTTGGTTAGGTTCCATGTTTCAGTTCCATAAATAGACTATCGGGAAGATGCTTTAGTTGTATACTCTTCTTTTTAGGATTATTGGGATCGACTTGTTTTTGAAGGTTAAGCTTGGTCTGCCGAAAGCTTGCCATCCAAAGGTGATTCTTTGCTTGATCTCTTCCTCCTTTGAGGGTTTTACAGAGATTTGTTGTCCTTGGTTGATGTAAATGTCTACTCTCCCCAGTTTTGCATCTTCAATTTTTCAATGATTTTCATTATACTGAAGTTCACATGTAGGCCAACTTTTTTGCTTTCTTCATTTAGTTCATCTAGCATTAGTTGGAGGTCATGCAGGTTCTCTGCAAAAAGGACAATGTCTGCAAATCATAGGTTGCTCAGATATTCACTGTCTATTTTGATTCCTCTATTCTCCCAATACACGTTTCTGAAAATCATCTCAAGGCAGGCTGTGAAGAGTTTGGGTGAGCAGGTATCACCTTGTCTAACTCCTTTTGAGAGATGGAAGGGTTCAGAGCCCTTCTGTAGCCAGAGAAAGGAGATACTGTGATTGTATATATGCTGTAGTACTTTGACGTATGCAGGGTCTACAACTTGTAGAGCGATGGCCTTAATGACCATGGGAATTTCAAAGGAGTCAAATGCCTTCTTGAAGTCTATAAATGCTACAGTGACTGGCATTTTGTATTCTGCTGCTTTCTCTTTCAGATAATTTATTGAATGACGATGGTCCATGGTAGAGTAGTTTCTTCTAAATCTAGACTGTTCCTGTGGTTGGTTTTCATCTAGTGTTTTAATGATTCATGGGTGATGATTTTTGTGAAAGTTAATAGATGGAGTTTAGTAGGCATATAAGCCTGTAGTTTTTGAGGTCTTTAGGGTTTCCTTCTTTATGTTGAAGCATTATGATTGCCATGTTTCAGTCTTTTTGGACTTTACTCTGTTTTAGACACAAGTTGAATTTTGTATCCAAATTTTCCATCGCATCTTTTGTTTCCTTGCCCGCCCTGTGTATTAAAATCTCCCGTGATGACATTGAAGTATTTTTTTTATCTTGTAATAAGGAGTTAAAGTCATCATAGAGGTTGTTTATTTCTACTTTGCTTGATTGTGAAGTGGGAGCGTACACTTGGATGATATTTAGCTTGTATCTCTTTGAGAGTTGTATGGTGACGCTGGCTATGTGGTCAGAGATAGCCTTGAAACCTACTACATTGTCTTTGAGGTCCTTATTGATGAGAAAGCCTACTCCACTCTGTTTTACTTTCTCTTTTCCGTAGTTGTAGAGAAAGTGTTTGCTCTTCAGTTCAATTAGTTCTCCTCCTGGTCTTCTCATCTCACAAAAACTGATGATGTTTCACTTGATGTTTTTGATCTCGCTTCCTAGATGGGTCAGGTGAGGATTCGTGTAGAGTGTTCTGGCGTTGTAGGTACTGATGTATAATATTGTTCTCTTGTTGAGGACTTTTGGGTTTGGGTTTTATTTTTTTGTTATTCATTTTAGTTAGAATCTATCACGGCTCTGCAATTACAAATAGGACCAGCCCTATGGTCCAGCAGCACAGTTAGTCACCAGGGGCGCTAAGAGCTAGGGTGTGCTTCTCATGTGCCCGAGACACTAGGACTTTCCAAAGACAAATGAATGGAAAAAATAGATAAATTAAACTGATTAAAATTCATCAAAATGAGAAAATTGATGTGAAGGCAGATTTTTTTTAGGAATCATACTCTGAAGGGAGATGAAGTTCAGTTAAATTATTGTTTCACATTTAGAGTTTATTAAATTCACAAAAACTTACCTTTTTCTTTGCTCCTAAGGAAAATATGGGCAACTAGTTGGGCAGACCGTCGTATTGGGTAACTCTGTGACAACTGCAAAAATAAAAGGAATAATTCTTACAATTAGTTTAGTTTAAATCATTTTTAATAGCAATGAACTTACAAAAATATCAAAAACATAATGTCGCTCTGCATTCTTTGGTTTATGTTTAATCTAAATGAATATGAAGTTCTTACAGATTTACAAAAAAATATATATATATATCAAGACAACTACTCTATGATTATCATTTGATAGTTATCTCCCTTCACAATGTTACACACAAAGAATATAGACAATTATATAATGTATTTTATGATTAGATTGAATGTATCATGAAATCATTCATATTTTTAGGATAAAGGAGGATGAGTTTTCTTTTTCACTTGGATGAACAATGAATTATTATCATAGGGAACAAGATTACGTTATATAAGGAGTTGAGGGTAAAGGAGAAACACAAACAACAGAGTAAATTCTTTATTTAAGGTCAGTATCAGTCTGGTCTTAGTAAAGGTCATACTTCTTTGTGGTGTATTTCAGGGGATTTGACCAAAGGTGGGTGAACTTTTCCAGATCGGCAATGTTTTGGGAATTCACTGGTCAAGACAAACTCAAAGCAAAACTAAGGATATATATAACTAAGAGAATACTACATTTTTAAATCATATTTTAAACCATATTGAATAATATTTTCCATAATGAATAAACATCATCTCTAATAAAATTCATTTAGCGGTTGTGTTGAAGATGAAGAATTAATGGGAATGATCGAATAATATATCAAGTATTTCTAATGAACAAACAATAAATGATTAGAATAATAAAAAGAGTGAAAATCAAGATAAAATAACCAAATGTATTTTGATTCTCCCTCTTTTTGGTCATTTGATGCCCTAGAATGACAGGAATCATCATCATTCCAAGAATTATTTCTTTTTATTGTTACCACAATGTTTCAGAGAGAATAAATGCCAACTTTTCTTTGTTTTTCATGATTGGTCATTGATATTTACATAAATCTCATTTCAATCTATAAATAAAGGCAAAGGGAATTTGAAATGTATTAGTGTGGGACTAATGACATCTACTGAGAGAGGAAAGAACTAATTATCTTTAGGGTTTTTTTTTATTAATCATCAGAAAAGAAAAAAATGATTTTAAAAATATGAACTACAGCAACCAAAAGTTTGCGAGTAAAAGTTTGTTTGTTTTTTCTGGGCTTTTTTTCTATAGATATGATATCTGGTAAAGGGATTAAAATAAACAAGGTTCTCAGAGATTCTAAAATGTTACCAATTAAGATACTAAAATAAAAAGAAGCAATTATACTCACCTTTTGGACAAGCTGTTCATTGTGAGTCAGGTATCTACAAAGAAAAAAAATAAATTAAGCAGAAAAGCAAATAATAAGGTATTCTCAATAACTTTGAGAAGAGCCATTAACATTCTGACTACTGTTCAGGCAATCAAATCTCTTCAGAAATGGAAAAGTATATAAAGGAGAAATCAGCTGTCCCCTTGAGATCAGATTCAAGGAACATAAGAAAGCCATAGCCAAAGGAGATGTGGAAAAATCTGGTATGGCAGATTGTGTCAGGAGTGAGAAAAGTACACATAACCCTCCCTGGGATGGGCAATTACAAATGACTAGAAGTGGCAAAATTTCCTAATTCAAATAATAATAAACTTGATCTGAAAGTACCGCTTTTATTATCATTTGGTTAAAACACCAAGCCTGAAATTTAAATAAAATAGGTTGGGAAAATTCACACATGCACATTATAAATGTGACCTTTAGATAATTTTATTGATCAGCTCTAAAATTTAAAATTAATGTTACATTAAAAAGCAATTAAATTAAATAGCCATTTTGAAAAAAATATAGCCACTTTTAGCCATTTAGAATTGCCATTATAAAAATGGCCACACATGATGCGTTTTTGTAAATAGCCTTTGCCATGTTTAAGGTTACACAACAAAAAATCACGTAGTTAAGTGTCCCAAATAAATCAGGATTTTGGGGAGGGCACTCGATGATTGATTACAGCAAAATACTAACTATAAACGCACATCAAATTTAAATAAAACAATTTGGAAAAAAAATCCAGAAACAACATGCTCCATAAGGTATTTTAATCTAAGGTATATTTTCATTCTCGTCGGAGTCGGACGGAAGTTGAAGTGCACTAGTACTAGCTTAGTTTTTATTATAGCTAGAATATTGTTGTTGTTTTTCGTAATTGTATGGAACGAAAAATACAATTTAAAAAAATAAATTGCAGTAAATAAGTGTTGATACTGTTGAAAAATATTACTTTGGAAGGTTTTTCTTATTAGATTTGATAAGTATATTCTTTGAATTGATCAAGTCCCCTTGGAACAACAACCGAGGTAATTTGGGACGCTAAACTACGATATAACCAACAAAATGCTGTGATGCGTGCACTTAATAAAGCTTTAAAATAATTGTTTTATCATTTTATTTCCATTACATGAAGTATTGTGAGCCATTATTGTTAATTCTTGTCTACTATTCATCTTCATCTTATTTTTTTTAGTTGTTTTACTAACTGTACCAAATAACACTAAAAAGGCATCGAAAGTAGTTACAACAAACATTCAAACGCCCTCTAAAATACCTGATATCGATAGAAATTGAAAAGCTCAAACGTAATCTCTTCAGGAAAAAGAAAATATCTATCTATGTTGATCTTCTTACCTAAGAATAAGCCGCAGCACCATTTGTTAAGAAATTTATGAGGAGAGTACTTCTTCCGTAGCCGAAAAGGAGAAGAAAAAAGGCAGCGAAACGTTTCTCCTTTTTCAGCAGCGGTCGTTGTATGTTATGTAATTCTGAGGTCAAAAGTCTGATGTTGCCAATTTAAGCCGAAAAATTGCTTCGTTATCTACACAATTTAAAATAAATTCTGGTGATTGCACGATTTGGAAGATAGCTTGGCTTACAAAATACCTGGAAAAATAAACTGACTTTTGTTTTCATTTTAGGTCGGATAATAATCACTTGGAGTATTTTTTTGGCTATCACCGATTATACGGCTACCGGGAGCATTCCTTAATTTTTATTGCGTTAAAATCCCGCAAAAAAAAAGAAAAAGATCTCGAACATTTTATTCTCCCTTATCAACATAATCAGTTACCAAGACGTTTTCAAGTCTATGATGATTATTTTCGAACGAAATACCCATAAATTTGAATTTTGGTTTTTTTTTTCATTTCATTGCAAGTCGTTTTTTGGGGGGGGGGGAATAAATTGTGACAATTAGAATAAATCTATATTTGTAATGTAAATAAATTTCAAGTCAGCGGATGCCAAAAAATGTCACCGATTTTGATTCATCTAATTTACAAGGATTTTCTGAATTTTGTTTTTTTTGGAGATGTTTATTGTTGGTTAGCAAAATTAGTGATATATATACACACACACACACACACACACACACACACACACACATATATATATATATATATATATATATATATATATATATATATATATATATATATATATATATATATATCACAATGAATATTCATTTTTTTTAAACACTTGACAAGCAACCAGAAAACTGTGACATCAGCTACTCTGAACTCAGTGCACAATAATGCCAATAAATTCAATAAAATCACTCGGTCAAAAATCAAATTCTCCCCCCCAACAAAAAATTGAAATCCATCATTTTTTTTTTCAAATATTAGAAAAGCTTTATGGGGGAAATTTAATATTTTTTCTTCAGATCTTCAATTTTTTCTTTTTTTTCTTTTTTTTTTTTTTCGGCAAAATTAAATTCGTAAGTTTACGAACTGGTTGTCATGACTACCAAATAACACGATGGCGAAGGTTGTTTTAGCCGGTAAGTGTTCGGATAATTTTACTGAATTAATAATGCTTAGAAAATAAAAGGACAGCCGCTTTACTTTTTAATTTCCCTCCAGGGTTTTCAGTCGAAATCAGTTAATTTAATTGAAAATGTTTATTCATTCATCGTAAGTTGAAGTGATCTTTTTGAACCACAAACCTTTTCTTATTCTTTTCATTCCTTCATTATTTTCGTATACAGCTATTTAATGTCAGTAGCCAAAATTAAGAGAACTGGTTTAGATCATAGTTTTGCCATTATATTATTTTCAAAATGTTAAAGTATTACGACGGCTTTTAATTATTTCTAAATGAATAAAATAAAGAAGTTTTCTCAAAATTCTATTTTCAAGTTTTCAATCTATGTATGAGTTACCTCCCTTAGACTGTGATAGGACACAGTTTGAATTAGTCATAGTGATTAGATAATGATCTTAGTTTTTCTGTCAGTAGGAAAAAAAAAGTTCGTCTCTTTTCTAGAATTCCTCAACCTGATGAGGGCTAAAGAGTGGATCAGCCGAAATGTTGTGTTGATAATATCAGAGATAGGAAGAGAGGATTCGATTATCCAAACAAAAATTGGAATGTTACAGTCAATTAAGTTCAAATGAACAAGGCACATAAAAAAAAACTTCAAGAAAAAGAATTTATTGAATTACAGAAGACACTTTGATAGCATGAAGATTGTTTTGCAATTCAGTGCATGTGTTACACTGAATAAGTGAAATTGCCTGATTGGCAAAAATTACTTATTCTTTATAAAAAAATGTTTCATTTCACTTTGATTATATAAACTTTTGATCATAAAAAAATGTTATTTTATGATATCTTGTTTTGATTGAATAAATTTTAGAACAAATCAAAACTATGTAATTTTTTATTAAAAAAATGTTAAAACCACATGTTTACTTTTTTCTTATAAAAAAAAGTTTGATTTTAATTACTTTTGTTTATAAAAATTTAGTTGTTTCATATTCTTGTTTTGATTGAATTAACTTATGACCAAATTAAAACTACACATTCATTTATTTCTAGTTAAAACTTTGCCAGTTAAACAATTTCACTGATTAAGGATAACACATTTATAGGTGAAGTATCACTTGAAAGACAATCCCCAATTCAGTACAACGACCAATGATAAAATTCCATTTCCTGTTGCATGCATCAATTTGATAATATTTGCAAGTCTCAAGTCTGGTTGAAACTAGAACTTTATATCCTGAAAAACCCAGGATTTTCAGCTTGTAATGCAGACATGCTATGCCATCAGACTCATTGCACTATTCAAGTGGATAACACATGTATACCAAGTATAAAATGAGTTAAAATGTCAATTATTTGGATACACTTTATTTTGATAATTTGTTGACCAAATGTACCTATCTACATCCTTAAGGCTAATATTCATTTTTCTATTTTCTACTAAAGCTACTAGCCAGAGTGCAATTTTGGAACTTGATTGAAAAATATCAATATAAAAGTCTGAGTGATTGATGAATCATTGTTTGTATATTAGTATCAATCAGTCAGTTACAAACAAAGTAGTTTCCTTTGTTTTGTATTTGGGACATGTGCAATTTATTTCCTGATTCATCAGATTTATGTCTTTAAAAGGATATTTTTTTGTTTTTTGATTTCAGGCAAAGCAGATTGTCCATTTTATGCAATAGCAGAATTTCTTGGAGACAAATTGGCTACAAATTTGCCAGACTTCAAGTTCAACAAAATTGTCAAAAGCTCAAATGAATGGCAGGTTAGTTATATTGAAGAAAAGGTTTTTAGTGACAGAATTTTAAAATACTGGTAATCAGCAGATACTTATCAAACAGAATATTTATATATATTCATAATATATACCTATATATATTTATGATACATATTAAACAAAATACTTCCTAAAAAGCTTTTTCATCTGACACTTTTCAGAAATGTCAGAAAGTGATCAAAATTAGTAGACTATAAGAAACTGGATTTCATCTTCTGATAGATACTATTGTATCTATATATGTCGAAAAGTCATCAACAGAAGGTAGTTCCTATAGTAGTGATATAGTTGGAGTCCTTTGTAGCAACAAGATTGTGTAATTGTAGAGGACAAAGGATTTTGCCTTCACATGTTTGGTTTTCCCCACTGACATCACTGGAAATGTTGAAGGAGGAAGAGAGACAATAGTCAACATGACAGAATGGAGAAGATGCATGCCAAATATGAATGTGGACGCAGAGATTGAACAAAGCATGTAATTATAATAATGACACATATGAATGTTTAGACAAACAAACAAACCATATACTTGATAAAGAGACATTTATAACAATACAAGGCTGAAACAAAATACATGTAAAGAAACATTTGTACAATCAATCATGAAGAGGAAAGAGGTGTCCCGTTTATTTTAGAGATCATTTCTATACATTAAAATGAAATATAGTAGAGAATGATTATTTGGGGAAACATCTGACATAACAGATCTAATATCATTTGGTTTATCTATCAAATGGAGCCTGATAGGTAGTGCCTATTATAATGAGTGGTATGTGAGTGCATATATATATATATATATATATATATCCTGTTTAATATGTATCAGCTAATTACAGAGATTTTATATTGGAGAAGAAAATTCTAAAGGAATTCAGACTACATGATTTACTTGTAGAATTATACAGAACTAGTTGAAATCCAAACCTGTTGGCAGTGGCAACTTGTCAACATATATTCAGAAAGTAGCAACATCAATTGGTATTTTTACCACAGGAAAAATCCCAAACTGAATTGCCATATTTGACAGCACGGAGAGCACTTTTGTTTTCCCAACAAAACGAGTGAAAAAAATTATTCTGCAAACTACACAGGATGATTGAGCCTCGCCTTTATCCAATATTCAACCTTTAATAATAATAAATGGTTGACCATAGTTGGAGGCAACATGAAGGCTCCTCTTTCATATTAGTCCTATATTTCGGAGAAGGATGAGTGAGACTTCTATCCCTGGTTCAACTATCACTTACTCTTTAATAGAGAGGCATTGAGTACCATTTTTCAAAGTCTTTGGTATGTCTTGGCTTACACCACCTGGTATTCCAAGACGGTCACCATCTTAGTAATGACCAGGCTCAATGCTGCTAAACTTTGGTGATCTTACGAGAACCAGTGTCCAATGCAATTGAAGATTACCTGTATTTCCTACTGGAATGAAGGTGTTTCTTTTTTTTCCCAATTTGCCACCAAATATGTCACTACAACTGAAATCACTGAGTGCGCCATGATTACTTGACAACTGGCCATAGTATGAAGTTGACAATCCCCAGATATATTAGTCAGTACTCAAAGCAATGCAGTGTTGAGTTTGAAGTTGTTTGGATCAGAGGTTTTTGAGAGAACTTATAAAAAATAAATAGAAAATTAAAGATTTCAGGTTTGGTTAGTCACTCAATTGAAAATATCATGTCACCAAAATCTCATGCCATGTTGATTATGAACAATCGAATAAGTGAAGAAAGGGGTTATCAATGAATAAGTTACATCTTCCGCTTTAGTTGGATCACTAAAGCCCAAATTTTCTGAAAACAGATGTGAACACTGCCAGACACAAACTGAGGGACTAATTGAGCATGAATTTATATTGTGAATTGGAACCCCCCCCCAAAACATCATTTCCAGGCAAAATAGGGAGTAAATGTTTGAATTTTCTGCAGCTGAATCAATTGTGAGCCTATAAGATTGTTTCAATATGTGGGTTTGTAAAGATATCCCTGGAAACTGAATACCCCTGCCTCGCACAGTTCAAGGTCCCCCTTTGGCAAGATGTATCACCTGTTAACTATGCTCTGACATCTCAGGGGTTCACATGTTGGGAGTGATACACTACTAGCTTTCACGCTGATGTCCACCAGCATCTGTCCCACTGCCTTTTGGGTTAGTTATAGAAGACGCTGGGTGAGGGAGCAAGGGAGATAACCCTAAATAAACCGCAGTGTAGAGCTGCAATTGGTAGGCATCAAAAAATGAATGATCTGACATTATTCAGCAACTCTGCATTGTATATGATCATCTCGGATTTCCCGTGCCCTCAGACTCTGTCTGTGCAAGCCCAGATAGTGCTGTTGCTGGTCTGCACAGCCTCTCTCATATTGGAATCTCTCCTTCTGCACAGGCTTCCTCTTCTTCCACAAGGAATTGAGGACATCATCAATGATATGGTAAGTGCAGGTCAACAGCCTGCATTGATAACGTCCTCAATGGACTGACTTAATTAAGTAATAAGATTGTAGACTAGTTATTCATGATACCAGAGGAAAAATATCCAATTCTTACAAGTAAAATAAAGTTTGTGTCATTGGCATTTACATTTCTCAGAATTCATTCGAACAAATCAATTTATAGACATTTAGTCTGAATCTTTTCAATGAATCATTGCCATTATTATCAATTTCTTACTAGTTCATTTTTCAAGTTATTATTGTTGATTTTTATCTCATCAAAAGCAACAATAATCAGTTTTTAACCGTCACTTAAATTAAGTTTCTCAGTATTCCAATGTTTATTCACATCGACTCCAATAGATGATCAGAATATACACTCTGCTGTTAGGTGTACTTTTCCAGAAACGCCTTGACATTTTTTTCTTCTTTTAAAACTGTCTACACACACATATAGAGTATTAAATATAATCAACAAAAATAATGATGATAATGACTCATAATTTTTCAGGACTGGCTGCAAGATATCTGCAAGAAGAACGATTGGCATCACACCAGATCTCCCATCGTATGGCGGGAGTTGGTTGATCGTGGAGGCAAAGGAACCTTAATAGGAGGAGTCAATGAATTTCAGGAATATGCCTATGGTTATTATGGAGTTACAATAAATATGAGCAGCCAGGATGCCAGAATTATAGCCAAAGAAAATGAAAAAACAAAGGAAAAGTTAGATTGTGAGCAGAAAGAATTTGCAGACCAGTACGACCCTCTTCATGTGTGTATCACACATGCCAGCGACCCAACCTGCCTTTTTTTAGTAAGTTACCTTTTGTCAGGAGAAATTCTCAGCCCTCAACAGGATATTGTGCTGAATCTGTTTGAGGCAGATCTTTCAGACTTTGAACTTCTCAACTGTGTGGCTGAAGATATTATGGATATGGGCTATGCCACTCTGAAAGAAAATGTTCGAGTCACATCAGATCTGGAAAAGGCTTTGCAGGGGTGCCAAATTGCGATATTCTTAGATAAGTTTCAATACCATGAGGAAGAAAAACTAGCCTGGTTGAAGAAAATTAACAAAGTTTTCACCTATTATGGCCAAGTGCTCAACCAAGTTGCTCATCGGGATGTGAAAGTTTTTGTGGGAGGTGACGGAAACATCAATCTCCAGACATGTATTCTGATAGAGAATGCTCCAAATATACAAAAAAAGAATTTTGTGGGAGTTTCTCGCTACTTGGAATTTCACGCAAAATCTGTATTGGCCCAAGCTCTGAAGGTGAACTCGGCTTGCATTGCAAACTTGGCAATATGGGGAAACCTTCACCATAGTTACTTGGTTGACCTTCAGAAGAGCCGTGTCTATGAATTAGACTGTTCAATTGTTGGTTCATCATCTTACTCTTTGCCTACAGTTGATATGATTTTCAAAGAACGATGGCTCAAGTACCAATACACTATAATGGTGCAATCCAGACGACGGATAGTAGAGAAACAACTGAAACACCCTGAGTACAACTTGCATGCCAGAGCAATTGCATTAACATTGAAAGATTGCTGGAATGGATCAACAAGCAATGGCTTCTTCTCTTTGGCAGTTGCATCAGAAGGTAAGGTGAGAAGGGAGAAGCTGATTCTCTAGAGTTGCTCATCCCACCAAATTTCAATTTTGCTTTCTTGTGAGACTCCAAATCTGAAAATAGTTTGTGTAATTTTAACAGCAAACACATACTAACATGTGCACAAACCTTTATTTATTTGAAAATCTCACTTTTCATTCTTCTTCTCCTTCAGTTTCGATGTCTTTCAATATTGGATGACACAGCAGTCCTCCACTTTTTCCTGCCCGTAGCAGTTCTTACTGCTCATTCATACTGCAATCTTATCCATTCTTTGTTGTCATTGTTGTACCAGTTATCTCTCAGACAACCTCTATTTTGCCGACAGTCAATATATCCATCTAGTAGTGTTCTGTAAATGTTATTTAATCCTATAAGTTGCCCCAAATATCTTTGTTTTCTTTCCCTGAGGATGTTATCCAGTTTTTTTCTTTCATTCATTCTTTGAAGCACTTCTTTGTTTGTTGTTTTTAGGGTCCGTGACAGTTTCAACATTTTTCTGTTTGATCACATCTCAAATGCTTCCATGCATTTCTCAAGTGTTGCAATTATTGTCCATATCTCTGCTCCATAGTATACGGTACTCCACATGTATTTTAATATTCTTTTTATTGTTTCAAGATTTAAGTTCGTATTTGTTGGTATTGACTTCATCTTGTAAAATTCCCGTGCTATTGATATACAGCATAAGATTTCTCTTTTGTTCTTGCCAATCTCTGTAAATAATTGTCCAAGATATATGAATGAATCTTCTTGTTTAATTACTTCTTATTAGCTGCGTGATTATTGGATCTTCAAAGTGAAGAGCAGCAACTCTTTCTGCCCGAGAGTGAAATATCTGATTTGAGAGAATTCTGAAGTAAGAGAAAATTCATGCAGCATCTGCAAGTATAGAATTTGACTCATTGAATAAACCAAAGTTATCTTCTTGGTTCAGTTGACACAGCAAAAGTGCAATAGATTCAAGTCCTATTTAAGCAATTGTATCTGCTTGCCTCCTTGATGTATGTACATGTGTATACACACATGCATACACACACAGATAAAGCATGGCTTTGAATGATAATTTCCAAGACAGACAGACTCCATTGCCCAAGAAAATTGTTGCAGCATAATCTTCTTATCTTGTATCTGTGGAATTGTAGGACCAGTAATGGAAGTGGTTCTAATTTTGTCTTTCCCCCAATGGCAACCATCAATTATTGTTCTGCTGCCTCACCTTCTAAGCCTAGGATTTACAAAATAACATACATTCTGTAATCATTGGTCATGCATGGAAAGTTTGCCCAATGTATTCTATAAGATTTCTATTGTTTCTGGGATCAAATTCAATCTCTTTTCTTCTTTTTCTATTACTGCTGTTATAAGTTCAATCTAGTATTCCCACCACTGTGGCCTTGTGTCAAATGGATCATGTATAGAATAAGCACCCCAGATTTGATCCATCTGAAAAGTTCAAATTTTGGGGTTACACAGGATGCCATCACGTAGTATGTCAGAAGTCTTGAGGAAAAGTAAACAAATTTGTTGAGTTATTTATATTCATAAAATGAAGTTTTGATTAGATTATATCTACCTTTTTATTTATTTAACCCTTAGCCTGCCATTAGGATGCACATGGTATGTCCTCTCAGCTAAACCTGCAACATGTCTTGTATGTCCGAACAAACACTCTCTTTTTTCGTCTGGCATAGGAGAAAAACTAGAGCAAATAATAATGCAAATTGCCTCCTTTGATACTTCTGTATATTTTTATAAGACTATGTATTACATTACATCATCTGATGTAATCTCAAAATTTGAACTTTTCAGATGGATCAAATCAGGGGGCTTATTCTTCATGTGATCCTATCAAACTGAGCAGTATATACACTGTAAATACTGAAGCAGGACATATTTGATATTTACCAAGTTTCAATTAGTTTGACTCAAAGCCACAGAAATGGTCACTCAGTGAAGATTGAACTCATTACAGTTGTAATGGTCAGCATCAAAAGCTAGTTAACCATAACTACAATGATTTTAAAACTAGTGATTTCATGAAATTACTTAAATTCAAGAATTTCACAAGATCACTAGTTTCACAGTCTTACTGTAACATAAATATTTACTATATAACCATGTATATGATAATATGTTTTTAAAATGAAAACCAAAATAAGTAACTGGGATGGGGGAGCTGATTGTAGTCTAACAGATTTTATAAAAACATAAATGTACCAATTATTGCAACGTAAAACCAGAAAATATGCTCAAAATTGACATTTCCATTTCTACTCTAGAAAAAAAAGGCAGAAAACCAGTGTTTCAATTGTAATTAATGTTTTAGCTTTCTGATCTGAAGGATTTATTTTCTCAGTCGATTGAAAAGTGACTAAAATTTACATAACTTTGGTGATCATAGAGAAATCTGAAATTACTGTATATATTTGTGTAATGTTTGATTTTAGAGACCAATTTTCAACCTATAATTGGGGATTGAACATTACAATAGGTAATCTTTTGAAGCAGTAAAATATCTGGGCCTACTGTTTCAGAAGTAAAAGTAAACCTCATGTATTGATCAATCCCCTAATTATAGGTTGAAATACTGGTCTAAAAAACATTATACTATTATGTACAATATATACTGTATCTGATGACACATAAGATAACCAACTTTTTTTCAACAAAGAATATTAAGAAGAGAATGTATTTCTCTGAATTCCTCATATTCATCACCTATTTTTTCAAATTCCTCTTCAAGTTTTGGCCGATTTGGGGCTGGACAGCAAATTCACATTTAACTTCTGAGCCATGGTGGGTGGGGAGACAGGGGACCTTCTATGCTGTCAAATACAGTATTTTTTGTTACATAAAAAGAAAAGCTGTATACCTAGTATCTATTCTTTGATATAGAATAAAACTATTTTCATCAAATTGTGTACCCAGTGGTTTGTATCTCTGATGTCCGTCTTTTGTGGATATTATTTTTCAGCACACTGTGTTGAAGATTTTTTTTATTTGTGTCTCAGTGAAATAAAAGATTTTGTTGTTGGTGACTAAATTTATCCAGCATGAAATACACAAGTTTTCAACTCTGCTGGATATTAAGTATGGAAAATTTGTTTCCACTTTTAAAGGAAGGAAGTTCAGTAGTCCTCCTTTATAAAGCTCTATGTTGGAATCCTAGATGGATAACCGCAACCTAAATGAATCATGGGTAATCGAAAGTCGTTTACAAGTGCCAAATAAGTCCACTAGTGAGTGAAAGTGTTACTTTTATGACAAAACCAATGAAAATATTCATAAGATTCATTATTAAAACACTGTGTAATATGTTGATCGATTGCAAATTGAAGAAATTGAATATTTCATTCATATTACATATAATTCTTTTGATGAAATTCTGTGTTTATTCACAGTTTTCTGAATAGGTGTTGATAATATAGGCCAAAATGTCCAGGTCCACCACCTACTGACCCTATATTGCAAACCACACAATAATGAACCACACTATATCAAAAGGATGCCTGCATCAGGGAATTGCATCTACAGCCGTTCTTTTCTGCAGACCAGTAAATGAGTTGCCGCTTCTAGATAAAAGATCTACTTATATATATATGTCTAAGTCTGGGAGAGCCAACTCATTTATTGAGTTGTCAAAACCAACAAAAACTTTTCTAGGTAATCGCAAGACATCCACAGGTGGAAAAGGTGATTTTTTTGTTTATTTTTTATTGTGCCAATATCTATATTATCAGGTGACCTACTACCTCTTTCTAAAGTTACTCAAGTAACGATTGGTGGGTGGATACCCCAGAGGTTAGGATCTACCTCCCCATGGGGGCAGATGGGGGAAGAAAGGAAGAAAAAGAAAGGAACAGGAATTGAATATCCTATGATATCAACAGTAAAAATGCAATAAGAGCAGACATATTTAGTTGAAAAAGTAGGCTTATGGAAACCCACAGGATTTTTTTTCTCTTGTTCTTGTCCTGAAATAGAGTCAAGATATGTTTGAATCTTAATATCAACAATTTTTCTGAATTTCTTGGGTTAGAATTGTATCAGAAATTGTGTTCATTTGTCTTTGTATGTTGTTTACTTCAAAAGTTATATGATCTTCTGCAGGTATTGGAAAAAAATCCAGGGTGTTCCCATGGACCTACTTTTTTGACTAAATTAATAAAAATGGCTGAAGAAAAATGATAATACCAGATGAACTGGATCAGAATTTATACATTTCTAAAACCATGTTCCTGATAATTTTCATCTTTACCTGACAGAAAACACAATAAACAGGTCTTGTTAGTCACTGAATAAAAACCATCACATGATGAATGTCTTTTGGCTGCACTCCATGTTGAGGGTGAGCAATTAAAAAAATTGAATAGGATGATCAATGAATCGATCACTTCTTCCACCTTTTTTTAGGCATGGATCACCAAAAAAAGTTTGAATTTAACTTGAACACTGCTGGTTATAAACAGAGGGATCAATTCAACATACACTAATATCATAAATGGAAACCCTTACTATCAGGATTCTTCAGAAAACAAATAAAATATTTTTTTCTAGACATAATAAGGAGTAAATGTTTAAATTTTCAGCCCTCTAGCTCCATTGGTGCAGCCTATATGCATGATACATACATAGCCACGATCTATTTCTTCCCACGTTAAGCCCGACCTTGTGTCACATATTGCTGTGGTGGGACAGTGATTAAATAGATACATAGCCACGATCTGAAAACAGATGAAATCAATGTTGACAGTTTGTAATACATGGAGAAAGCTGCTGGTCATTAAAATCAAAGAAATTAGTATTCTATGTAGCAGTCTTGCTATGCTGAAAGAAATCAAACGAAAAGTTATTTCCCTTGGATGATTTTTTTTTAATTCGAGGCTTGTCATACATGAAAATAATGCCTCGTGAAATTTTTATTTTGATATATTTCTCTTAATACAGGGGAGATGCCCATGAAAACATGATGGTACATACTGCAGGAATGTACCTTTCACTTTAATGTGTGTTTGCTGTTTTATTCTAAAAT
Organism: Thysanoteuthis rhombus; assembly: GCA_963457665.1. Lineage (NCBI taxonomy): Eukaryota > Metazoa > Mollusca > Cephalopoda > Oegopsida > Thysanoteuthidae > Thysanoteuthis > Thysanoteuthis major. The sequence goes on from OY735205.1 coordinate 12,121,894, forward strand.
TATTATAATCAAATTAAAATAAAATGAAAACTGTATCATTATTTCTGGTTTTGAACGACATAACAGTGTTTCAAATAAAGATATTTTTCATTTTATTTTATTCAATGAAGTATTATAAATCATTAGTATTAATTTTTATGACTACTTTTTTACCTTCAACTTCATATATCAGTCGCTTTTTTCATTTTCTAACCAACCTGAATAAAAGGTATGTATTCATGTCATACATGAGTTCCAATAATTGATAACTTTGAAAAGTAAAAAAGTTGATAAAACAAACCATAACATGTCTTTTTCGGCAGGTTGGTATGGTATACCTGAGGGAATAGTTTTTTCTCTCCCAGTTCATATGTCTATAACAGGAGGATATAATGTTGTTGAAGATTATGACCTGACACCAGAATTTGAAGAACAACTGAAACCAATCATCGAGGTAAAAATCGTTTTGTTTGTTTTATGACATTTTTTGAAACTCAACCTTTTCAGATTCATTGCTGGGCTTGGGCTTACCCTGCAAAGCTGGTCTACAACATGTTGAAAAGTGAGAAGAGATGCATACATGCCTTTCTCAAGAGCATTTGTGATGCAAAAGTTTGAAAACCAAACAAATAAGTGGACTTTCAAGTCCACAGTTCCTTGTACAAGTGTTATCTATTTATGTACACAACATGGTTTTCTGAATTGTTTTATCACACTACTTATATGATATGCCACATGATAGTCTAAATACTCTCTCTATAACATTTGTCGAGGAGGATATTTATTAAAGGCCAATTATAGAATAATCTCACTTTTTATTCATTTCTTTTTTTGCAAATGCTTAAGAAATCTGGGTTCATTCTGGTTCAACATGAATGAGAAAATACAGAGTAACATAATGTTTTTGGAGCATATTCAGTACACTGCAATTGCAAAATTATCTAAATAATGCTGTCATTTTTTCACAGCATGGATAAACAAGTTATTAGAATAAAATATAGAAAACCTGTCTGGTTAATCACTCAATAGAAAATGTCACATGACCCATGTCTTTTAACAGCATACTGTTGGGGATGATCAATTTTGCGAAGATGATCACTAAAAAGTCCAAATTTTCAAAAAAAAAAGAAAGGTTTTTCAGAAGGAATAAAAATTTAAAATTTCAGCCCATTTACTCTGTTGGTGCAGCCTTTGAATGTGACATATACATGGATAAATAATGAGCCAGGAAGAACCACTTAAAACAGGAGAAACCTATGTTGACCAGTGGATAGGTTTGGTAGGCGGATAATGGTTTCTTATACTGAAAGATGTGAACTAAGGAAAGTCTGAAGAAGATGACCAGTGACCTACATATTAATCTTATTTATAGACTTGTAAGAGTCAAGCCCAGAAAGTTTCACTTCTTTCCAATCCTCATGTTCATCCGTTTAGGACCATCGGTGGATGGACTGAGCCACAGGGTTCAGTGGACCTCCCCTATTCCTGCACCAGCGATATCAAGGTGGATGATTATATTTGCAATGGCTGACCAAGCCAATATGTGAACAGCACCAATGCTGGACGTCTGGGCAGATGAAGTCATCTCCAGATGGTGACAGGTCTCTTATCACTTTGTAACATGCATGTCAGTGCCGTTTTTCCTCCTCAATCCAGTGTCTCTCAAAGTGCTTACAGGCTGCTGTGATTGATCTTCAGCCACCTAGCTCTGATCATTGCCCTGGCTCCTATTCCTCTTTGGCAACATTGTAAGTCTTGAGGGCTTGACAGTCGCCTTGAGCACATTCTTGTATCTCTTGAAGAATTGACCTCCACTGTAATCTGTGACTGTTGGTGAGTTCTGTATAGAATTTGGTCATGCAGTGGTTGTCCATGGGGATCACAAGACCAAACCAACAGAGCTGAGCTCTCATGAGCAACACCTCAAATAATCAGATAACCCATGAAGCAGTCAATTACTTGATGAACCCTTCCACTCTCAAAATAGATCTTTCTTTTAGAGAAAACTTTGTAGGTTTTAAAACGTGGATAGTCACTATTTGAGCATTTTGACTTACAAGCCTGGCTGCAGCTGGGTCAAACTCCACTCCAACTTCTATTTCAACTGAAGATGATTACTGCAACTTTTGTATAAATCTATTAGAAGCCTGTACGTGTCTGTATGATGATTTTTTGTCAATAGCTAAAACTTGTTAATTTAGTTAAATCAGTCAGCCACCTGGTCACATTTTTGGGGCTACAGACAAAATTTGCATGAATGCACCATCAAGTACCATCTAAAAAAATTTTGTTTCCTTCTTTCTCCAAAAAAGTGCTTTTGGGGATCTCTATGGTTGTTTTGGAATAACAATGACTGAATCTAGTGCAGGTATTCTCCGGATAATTCTAGATAAAAGTTGTTTTTTTTTATAGATGATTTTAGATGAATCTTGTAGATAATTGGTTCCAATACACTTGCAGGCTATGATGATTCATTTATGCGAGATAGATATTTATCTAATTTTTGCTTTATTTCAGGAATTGATATTAGAGAAAAAATTGGCTGCAGGAGAAATAATTCTTGAGAAGGTCAAAGAAGAAGATGAAAAGACTGTAACAGAAGCAACAGAGGTAACTGAGGTAACTGAGGCAACTGAGGCCTTAACAGAGGAGGCATTGCCAGAAAGTGTGCTAGAATCAGTCACAGAGGCCACTTTAGAAGATCAGGAAAAAGCAGATGAAGAAGAGGAAGAAGGAGATGAAGAAGAAGTTGATGAAGAGACAATAGGAAGCACATTTGAGGCTACAATAGCAAGCACAGTTGATTATACTGAAGCTACGACTGAAGGGACTTCAGGCTTAGAGACAACAGAATATCTTGAAGAAACTGAAACTAAAAGTGATAATCAGTCAGCAGATACTGAGGCTTAATGGTATTGGGACAAAATTTACAAGCAATTAAAAGCAAAGTCAGATATCAATTTGTAACCGAACTCATTTCATTTTCATTTTTGATAATTAACTAGCCTGGTGCCCATTTAAAAAATGATGGGATTATTTACATATTGTTAAATGATAGAAATATATATTTCAGTATATATGTATCTTTTGCAAACAAAAAACGCTTACCTCAAAAATATTTATTCTTGTTAATTTTCTGCAACTCTCCATAGTTTTAGGGTTTTTTTCTAATTTTAAAACAATAAGGCAACAGAATTGGGTAATGTTTTTTTCATAAAAAATCAGAGATGCCAATATTTTATAACTACTGACATCATTATCCACATCATCAGTAGTAGAAGTAGTCATGTAAATGCAAGCACAGACACATAGTGTATGCAAACATACAGACGCAACCTTTGCTTTCCCTTCCTCTCTTTCTGCATTCTTTGGCATAACAGAAACAAACAAAAATATGACTAGCTATTTATTTTACCTATGATATCATGAGTAGGATTCATTAAGCAAACATATTAGAATTTTCGTTCATTCTACTGATTGCATATAGAATTACACACTGAATTCCATTAGGAGAGGGAAATAAATGTTACACAATAACCACTGTCATATTTTAACACTACTGAATTTGTAGGCTTTTCTTATAAATGATCACTGACTTTACTGCTACTCTACTACTCACCATTTTACTCTTAGTCATTTCTGTACTAACAAACTAAATTTCTGGTGGTAGAGAAAAAGAATCAATGATTAGGTACCAAATTTTACAATTTTTCATCTAAAATTTCTTTAAGGAAGTTTTATTACTTAGTCTGTAAGTTATGCATTGAAAATCTGGAAGAAAGGGATTTTCAGTGGTCAGGAATAAAAGCAAGTATTACTGGAAAATGGGGTTAGTATATATAGTTATTTCCTAAGCTCATATATACAATAGTTTACTCAAGCCATTAAAAAACGATGACAGTACTTAAATAATTTTGCAATTGCATTGTATTTGAAAATATGAAAAGACATCATGTTGCCCAGCATTTCCTCGTTGATGTTTAGGCAGAATGTACATGGAATTTTTCAACACACAAAAAAAAGTAAGCAAGACTACTCTTTACTTAGCATTTAATAGTTACCTCCCTTGACAAATGTTACTGTCAAAAATATAGACGTACTTGTGGCATATTATAAAAGTAACTTGCCATCACAGTGAATAATTGAAGAACTGTGGCATAGAAATTTGAAGTCAGGAAAAAAAAATTCCATCAATAGATGAATATTATCTGAGTAAATTCAATTATTGACATCACTGGTGTTTTCTACTAGAAAACATTTGAAATAGAGTAAGAAAATATCTAGATTCTGGAAAATTTAAATGTTATAAATAAACCCGTCAGAATAAGATCCTCAAAAGCTCAAAAAATCTTCTTTCCAAAATAAAAAAAAATCCCAAGTGACTAAATAAATGTTTTTTATTAAAAGAAAAATGCTTTCTACCAAATGTATCATTTATAAGATTTAAAAAAAAATACATTTATGGAAATATTCTTTTGTTCAACTTGACATTATCTTTTTTCAATAACAACAACTAGAACAATCCTCACTAAAAATTCCAGGGAGTAAACTCTTCACTGTTAGTCTGTTCCATCATGTTTAATCAAACTGATATGTAAAACTAACATTCTGATGTGATTTGAGATCACAACCAATTGATTGGTAGGTGGCTCTCTTACCAATTGACAAGTCTTTTATTCCTATGAAAATTTTTGTTTCAAATACATAAGGGCTCAATTCATTCGAATAAATGAATGCATTCATAAGATTAACATTTCCCTACTGTGATTTGAAACCAAACTGACGAAAGTTTTTGAATATCCTCTTTGTTAAAACTACGAATTTACTAATTTTTTCAAAAAGAAGGTTGATTTCACAAAATTTTGATTGTCAAAAAAAAAATTGTTTGATGTCCTTGTTTTCATTAAATGAACTTTTGATCAAATTAAAACTACTTTTTTTAATAAAAAAAAGTAAATAAATAAGTTGATTCTCCACCAATTGGAGGAGAATCAACTAATTTATTTTCACCGATTTGGTACAACCTATACAATTCGAAACCTGCAGTAGTAGAAGTAGGATTGAAGTTTGACCCTGCAGAGGCTAATCTTGTTCCATTCACTTTTAGTAATGATCAATCAATCAGTACAAGAGGAAAATAAATTTTCTTTTCGCTTTCTCACTGACCTATTAAAATAAGTATAAAGAGTATTGATTATGTTTCAGACTTTTAATCAAACAAAGATCAATATAAACAAGACATTTCCAAGGATATGAGTTATAGATCAGATTCATAACTGACTTTTATACAAGTAACATGCGATGTGCAAAACAATTAAGAATGTAACAGTTGTTTCAATATCGGGTGAATTGGAGTTGATGATTTTATAAGGAAAGAATTTCATATACTTATCCGAAGGAGACTAATAGACAAATATAAAATAAAAAAGGATGGAATTGAAATAGTCTTCCAAAACATCATTTCCCATGTTATTTGTCATCTTGAGCTAAAATTGAAAAATGCACTACAAAATTAAAATGAACATAAACATGATGGTACCTGATAATCGTCATTTTATTATTTTACATTTTTCTCAATCTTATTTTAGTTTTTTTATGCAACACACTTGGTCATTACACTCTTTGACACGTAAGTCAGGCTGCAAGAAAAAAAGTAAGTACTGACAAGATGAACTCACACCCCAGACGGCAGGATCCCATCTCAAATGGGGTACGAATCTGTAGTCATTCTACCAACCCTCTTTTCTGATTCTTTAGGCCATTTTGTTTTACTACTCAACTTCCAAGTTGTTTTCATTATTTTTGAGATGAAATACTTTCACTAATGCTGTTATTTTATCATTAGTTTCATTGTCATTGTTACAATAAGATAGGAAAAGAAAAGTAATAAAGTACTCTATCTTAAGAAAGAAAATTCAAAAAATAAGATACAGTGCCAAATGTTTCAAGCCCATGTATAGCCTCAATCATAGTATTTGTAGTAAATGTTTCAAAGAATGTTTGCCTCTGTAAAGATCAAGAATAGTCTTGTGGTTATGGAAGATCCTGATAGATATTTTGATACAGGACAGTTTAGGATATATTGTCCGTAAATTTGAAAGTCTTTTAACTTTCATCATTATATGATGAAAAAAATCTAAAAGATTTGAGATACAAGAAATTTAATATAAAAAAAAATCAGGATCAAAATTGTTGGGTAGCATTAAAATAAAGTGTGAATGAAAATGCTATTATAGTAACAAACCAACAAGCATATAGAATTTGTATCTTTATCAGATAGAAAAATTAGTTAAATTCAAATTTCATTAATTTCCATACATAAAAATAACATGAATTAATTTCAACTTTAAATGAAGTATCAAAATAGATATAAAACAAACACAACTACAACATTTATGTACAAATTTGAGCAAAGACCGCTCATTGCCTATCACATCAGGAACAGAAATGAATGCAGCATCGAACTTGTAATAGCCCCAAAACATCTTCTAGCTTACGTATACAATTTAATGCCTGCGGCAATGGAACACCATATGTGAAACAACCCTGAGCCACAACAAATATATCCAATGGTAATTTTACATTCTGCTAGCACACTGGTGGTACATGGTTATACTCTCTACTGTTTAAAAGTGATTGTTTAATTCAAAAGATTACAGTTTGAAAAGTAAAAGTTACATTATTGACATGCTAGTAGTGAAAAAAATCTTCAGTATATACCCTACAAATAATATACATATATATATATATATATATATATATATATATATGTATATATTTATATATATATCTCCTATACTTTTGCATTCTATAAACAGAAAAAATATATCACTGATTTTTAACTACAAAAGGTGGGGGTCGCATTATATTTGCGATCTCATTGAACTTGAATAAATACAATGTATATGTAATGCCATGTCAGTGAAATTCCCTAATTTTTCTATTTTTCTGTGGAAAAAAAAAGTTTGATTCACTTCAATAACAAACTTTTGAACATAAAAAAAATGATTGTTTTATATCCTAGTTTTGATTAGAAAAGATTTCAATCAAATTAAAACTATGTATTTATCATTATTCTATAAAATAAGTTGAAATTTAGCAAATTATGCGATTTCATCAACATGCATACATACAGATATAACAATAAAAAAAGTTCTCATCAGAAAAAAAGAGACAAAAAGACTCATGAAAAATAATTTTTTTATTTCTGTAATTCTTTATTAAAAAGTAAATATATAACAAGTATCCATAAAAAAGAAAAAAATATATTTTTTTATGACACTCAAAATGCAAAACCCTCTTTTATAAATACCTTTTTTTCATATAATAAAACCCAATGACAAAATTCTGAATTGTGTATGTGTGTTATCACCAGTAGTGTAGTGCTGTGGGAATGGCGTTCCATTGAGAGGAACTGTTCCCTCACAATCTATATATGACTAAAATTCTCAATACTTATACAAGACTTATGTCCAACAATTAAGGCAAAAAAGTTATTAACCTTGAATAATTTAAAAAAAAAAAAAAAAAAAAAAAAAAAGAAGGTTTTCAAGGCCAGTTATACACAAAAATAATCCATATTTTCATTTTTAAATCTTTTTCTTGATATGGGGAAGATGCCCATGAAAACGTAATGGTACATATTGCTAAAAAAGAAAGCTGAAGGTAAAAAGTAGGCATAGAAATTAACAATCATGATTGATAATACTTCATTGAATAAAATCGAATTAAAAATATCTGTATTTAACACCCAGTTATGTTGCTCAGACCCAGAGATAATAACACCATTTTCATTTGATTATTTCAATTTGATTTTAAAACAAGATAAACATACATTAAGATGTAGGGCACATTTCTGCAGTACACACTATTGTTTTCATGAACAACTTTCCCATATCAAGAGAAAGATTTCAAAATGAAAATGGATTATTTTTGTGCGTTTTTAAAAAATGATTCAAGGCAAATACCTTCTTACTTTAGTCATTGGACCCCAGTCTTCTATGAGTACCAAATTTTCCATCTGAACAATTCGCCGATAAGAAAAATTAAACCGTATTTGTCCAAATACTCATCCCATATGGCCTCAAAATGTCTCTGAAATTGGTTGAATAAGAGAAAATTTCCTGGGGAGAGGCTTCTCCTCAAGAGCTGGTAGCCCTGTGTTCCCTCACTTATTTTTTTCTTAACACTACACCACTGGTTATTTCTGAAAGCAATATGAAATTGATATGCTGAAACTTGTGTAATCCAACAGTGGAAAACATTAAGAAAAAAATGTGAATGTTCAGGCATAGAATCAAATGATTATTTCTCAACATGGGTGTCCACTCCCACTTTTCAGAGAGGGCGGGACAAACAGATGTATTCCCGGGAGCAGACAAAAAATATATCCAGGGATCAGTTGTTAGGTAAGGGACTATGGAGTTCTCAAGCTATGACTTGTCTTAAGTTGTCTTTTTATAGAGAGCGATTGATCCTCAGCCTCTTTAAAGTTCTAACTTTAAAACCCCTTCACCCTTGATGAGAACGCCTGATCCAGGGTGTGGTTGAGAGGTGAATGCCCTCTTAGCACCCTCATTGGGCACCCATATTTCTCGATTTCCATGGAAAAACATTAAAGATTGTTGTATTACAATTTTTGGCTGTTCATTATCTATATAAATGACAAGGTTAAATTTTGTCAACTTTTGACAGACAACAAAATGAAAACATCAGTATATATCTCTTCATGATAACACAACTAGTGGGTTATTTTCGCTTAAAAGTTTTTTTGGTACCAGTTAAGAAGCCCAGTCCCTAAAAAGATGTGTGGTCCCTCTTGCTAGTAGTTAGATATAAATCTCACTAGTTATTGAAAGGGGCCCCTCAAAGAGTCCCCAAATGAACCATAAAATCTCTAGCGACACCTCAGCCCAGCAGTTCAGAATTTATCACTTTTACTGGAATTAGAGGCCATGGCCTGATTGTGGCTTCTTCAAATATTTGAACTTGTAACAAACGATATAATTCACACAGTAATTTTTCCATTAATACATAATTAGAAGTCCATATTTTTTGAATTTACATAAATTTTCAACATTTTTATAAATAGCTATTTTCATAGATTTTATGGCAAATATATACAGAAATCCCTCCTGAATTTACAAAGGAAATATCATTGAAAATTTAAAAAAATATAATTCAATTAAATCGCCCCCATCCAAACTGGAGAAGCTGGTAAGATATTAGACATTACCTTCACTTGGGCAAATGGGACTAAGTGTTGCAAATTTAGATGTTTTCTGTATGTCAGAAATAGCTGTTTAGAGGATTTTTTAATAAACTAAGTAATTTACTTATCTATTTTATAGAAATATAATAGGTAATATTTTTAAAAAAATAAACAGTATTTTAATAGAGTAAATGTTGACAATTAAGGTAACATTTGATTTATTTTTCTGTCTGACAGTGATGTTTAGCATATGGCCTCTCCTACAATACTGTGCCCATTGCAACATCTTTATACTATTAACAGCTTCAAAGTAGTGAACTATTAAGTCTTAAAGAATGTGAGAGAACCAAAACGCGGGTATATATTTTTACCAAATGCATTTGGTTCATAGTTTCTTTTCTAAAAAAAATTATCTCAAAAAATCAAATATATCTGTGAATTTTTTCACGGAAAAAAACTAGTAAATGAAAAAATCATTCCTTTATCAGAAAAAGATATGTTGTTATCATTGGAAAGGAAACAGGTTTGGCATTAATATATTTTGTGGTCTTGACAAAAATCACCATATTTGAATTAAATACTTGATACAAGCAAGTTTCTGCTTTATTATCAGCTTCAGAAATCAAGATTAAAAACCATTTAAAATTTAGGCAAAAGCTGCATTTGAAACCCAAATACTTATATAACCTATAAGTATTTTGTACGTTCGTAAATGAAATTAGGCACTTAGGGATGGAAAGACTTGTCTATGAGGGTTGGTAACCAGAAAAAAAAGTCGTCAGAAAAATTCATAGGAAAAAATAGGAAAAATGTCATTATATATGCAAATAAAAAGCTTTAGCTTCTAGGTAGGGAGAAAGTTATAGGAAAGAAAATTTTTGATAAGATAAGTAATAATTTAATTTACTTAATTCATACCATAAAATTTTGATATTTTTTAAAATCAACATTTATTTTATTGAAATATTACTTCCTTTATTAAAATATTATTCCACACATTCTGACTTTTTTCCCAACAGTACGATGAATGAAACAGTATAGCAAGGTGGTTAGTGAAAGATGAATTGTAACCGGTGATATTACAGATTTTAAGCTATAAATTTATTCCAGTAACTACTAAGCATGAAAGGTTTACCCAAGACATGGATAACATTTGTCCCTAAGATAAGGAATTTCACAAAAAAAGCAAATTGAATTCTCAAAAGAAAAAAAAACAAAAAAGAGTGGTCCCCAATTTTTTTGGCTCAGTGAACTGGTTTACAGTGGTTCATGATGTTAAGAGTTGAATAAATCACAGTATTGTGTTTATTTGTCTCATTCTAATACAAAACAATACTGAAGGCATGAAATATCTATTGTTTGACTAGATAGCTAATGATGAGTTTAATTCTTGAGTAAGCCAAACATTTTGCAATAATGGCAAGTATGTTTCATTCATACAAATACAATCTCTTGGTGAAGATAATCATCAAAAGTTGTGGTACAATATTATTCTTTTAAATTTTGTTTCTTTAAACCTCTAGATAAGTGATTCTGAACAGGGGTTGCAAGCCCCATTAGGAGAAAATTTGGAATTTGTATATAAAGAGCAAAAAGTGTTCTCTGGCTCGACACAGAGTTGTGTTAAAGCTTAACTCATTAATTCCTAATTACACAATACTATTGATTACTAATTTTGCAATAGATTTCATAGTAACTAATGCTTAACTAATTAACTTTGTGAGGTATTCAAGTGTAGAGCTAATTGCCTTGTCATGACCAAATATTACACAGTAAAAAAAGACCAAATATTTCATAGTGAAAAAAGAATAAAAATGTTAGTAAGTGCCCTAAAGTTCATATATCAGTATTTATACGAAGAATGTGCCACATGATATATAATCAAATTACATTTTTCATAATAAGAAGGACATGGATTTTTCTCCAACTTACAAGGTGGGGCATGGAGTGAAAAAGAACTACTGCTCTAGATTATTCTAAAACAGTTATAAAAGCACAATTTGTAACATGATTAAAAGGATACTACATGCAGTATTTGTAAGTGCAGTAGCATAACTTTAAAGGAAATAATGATTTTATCAAATATTTGTTTGATACAGCAAATTTTGTTAAAGGAGAAAATAATAATAATAATAAAAATAATAATAATGATAATGATAAAACAAAGTGTCTATTTTTCCAGAAACTGTAACAAACTGAAAAGATTAGTGGTAATGCTGTGGTCTTCAACATGAGAAGTGGATGACGAGAGATTACAATGTATATGAGATGAATAATACAAAGGAGAATCAAGAAAGCCATATCAAAAAATGGAGTAGAAAGGTCTGATATGGCAGCTGATATGTGGAAAGGAAAGGGATCACACTAGCCATTCTAGCATGAGGTCCAAATAAAAGATAGGGAGCATTTTTAGAGAGTGAAGGCAAACATTAACCTATATTAGGCCAGGGTGGATGATATGGATTTCTTTGTCTATAGTTTCTAGAAGATTTCATTGTTTATAGTATTTCAACGGGTCATTAACATTACAAGAGTTTTTTAAGAGGTTGAATTCCTTATTGTTTGAGTTAAAAGCACAAAATTTCAGCAGATTCTTTCTACAGCCTTCATCTAAATATCACACCTCAGGTGTGATAGCCAAAAGTGATGGTGGTAAACAAAATTTTCTAATGATGGTAGTGAACAGAATATTCCAATCATTTGAAAACTCTCTTAAGCACCATTACATTTGGATATAGACTCAGAAGGCCATAGAATGACTCAGCCAAAACATTGTGTTTATAACATAAACAACGAGAAGGAGTTCAAATGTCCATAAAACTCTTTGAATGGATTTCTTTGTTTAGCAGAGAAGGAATTGGAGAGCATTACGGCATATAAAAATATGGAATATCCTGTATTACCTGGGTTGCTGAGAATTGTCTGATCCGATCAGTATAATCCTCACTATTTCTTTTCTTTTTGTTATCATTTCCTGCAAAAAGAGAGACCCTTCTCTTTCCTTATGGATTGTTCATCCAAAGTAGGCCATACAATATTTTGGCACAAATTTTGTGGCAACAACAAAAGTAAGAACATTTCTTTTGAATAGTATAGCATCTCCTTCTTTGATAAAATTTAGTTTGTGTTTAAATGGAATTTTAACTGAAATAATGAATCATCATAAGAAATATTAAAAACCTATATATTTGTATTTTGTAATTGTTTTATAGAATTAAACATATCTTTTAAGAGATCTAAGATACAGAATCAAATGTGTGATAGTTATTTTAAGACCTACTGACACAATAAACATTCTTAGAATGTAAAATGAACTTCAAAATACTTCATGATGATTATCAACAAAATTCATAGATTATTATAAGTAAACCACTGTATATCTAAAGATAAATGAAGGAATAATTATCGGACATGTGTGTGTGTGCATGTACTGAGGATGTAATGTGACTGTATGCATGTAAGTGCGTAAATTTGTATTGAGGAATAACACAAAAGCATTCTTTAATTTTGTTTGTTTAAATATTATTGTGACTTTTCATTAAAAAAAATTAACCCCCCACACACACTCCAAAAAAAGATTTAAAAAATAACCAACAAAATACTGTATCAAATGAAGAATCCCAATCCCCTAATTGATCCATGTCAATAGTGCAAATTTCCAGATCACATAGTAATCAAAAATTCAATTAAATTTAATCAAAACAAGGATTAAATTTTGATTACAATGTAATTTGAAAATTTACACTTTCAACTAGAATCGATTCAAGGATCGGGATTCTACATTTGAGCCAAAAAAGCCCCAAACAATCGCAACAACAAAACATTGAAAGTCGTTCACAAAAAAGCGAGGTGGATGCAAATGAAAACAAATAAGTAGAATTACTCCTACGGATCACACAGAACACAGATTCCACCTTTTCCCACAGCCACACACAAAATAGACAACTCCGGATCCCACATTAATGATCCATGATCCTCATATTTCCAGACACAATTTTGTTCTCCAGGACAGCACCAGACGGAATGTCAATTCTTGAACCATGGCTTGCAATGATGATGACAGTACCCTATGGGTTGGAAAAAGATTTTTTCAAATGATTTATCAATGAAAAGAAGAGTAAAATGTTAGATATTTTTTAGATTTTATTTACAAATGGCAAACAATAAGGACTTCAAATTTGTTCAGCATGCATAATTCCATGGATCTAGTCACTTCCCGATATGAGTTTAGTGTGCGGTCTATCACGTGTATAGGTGGATGGTTTCAAAAACAGTCCAGTTCCAGTGACACTTCCCTTTCTGGAACACCTCAAGCATCAGACAATGAACCTGACCCTACCCCTTCAAGTGCAATGCAGATGAAAGGCCGAAAAAATAGAGAATCACATTTCTCAAATACAAACCAAAATAAACTAAACTTAGAGGTCCAGTAAAAATTGAATAAGAAAAAAATTGCACCAGTAAAAAATGAGAGGAAAAAGGCATATTTGATTAAAATGCTAATGATCTAAAAAAACATAAAACATTGAATGAAAAAAATACGAACAAATGAATATAGAAGAAGCTGAGAATTAAGCTTAGGTTTAGGGGTTATGGTATTTTGATTAAATGTGCCATTTTTCCTAGGTTTTCACTAGTGCCATTTTTACCTGTAATATCCAAGTTAATACTTCAATGTTGATGCTTAAATTTTGTAAACTCTAGACTGGGTTAATGGTAATTTCAGTGACTTTTCAAAGAAATTTCATTTTCTGAACTAATTTTCCTTTCTAATCCACAATTGAGACTTCACTAAGTAATTACTATATTTATATATATCATTAAGAAATGTATATATAATCGAACAGAATGATAATTAATGTTTATATTATTTGAAACTATTTGAAATGACCTGCCATTATTGTAAATTATATAACAAATTCATTACTATTCAGTCAGATTATATATCCATTTCTTGATAATATTGTCTGTGCTGAGAAGCAATAGTGCGGATATGGACAGTGAATGAACAAGAAGAGATTTGGACAGGTTTGATTCCTGCAGCAGCCCATTTCTTTAATTGTTTATTCTATTCACGCTGTCTAGGCCAAGTGACATTCTCCGTGTAATAATGGGAGGTCATTTGAAATAGAGCTTCAAATAATATAACACATTCATGATTATATTTGTGTATGTATAACTGGACTTCATTTTTTTTATATATTTTTTTTCCACAGTTCACTTGTATCTAAGATGTTGTGTCGAGGTGAAGACGTCGGACATGTTATTTCAGGTTTTATTCTCCTCCTTTATTTTATTTGAGCAATTTATTATAATCACTTCCGGCTTTCTAGGCCTATCAAAGTTTCACAAGAGTCTCATCAACCATACATTTTGGGAACATGTTCCCCATTCTGTTCACTACCAGCCACTCAGGATGCTGGACTTTTCCACTGGTTATCCATCTCTTAGACTGGTAACCAATCAAGGCAGAAGAGCCCAGTCTGCCCTGCTATTTACTTATAGCTGGAGGAGAAAAAATGGATTCATATCTTTTCCCGAGTATTATTCTTATGCGCAAAATGTATTAATACATTTTATTTTCATGTATGATAAGATCTCCATTTTATTGTGCATGAAAGATGTGAAATGATCAGTTTACATTTTGGGTGATGAATCATCTTATCATTATGACAATGTCAGAAGTCGGAGTGAACTGTGGACATGGGTAGCTTTAGCTACTTGAGTGGGAGTAAAGATGAAAGTAAAGATGAAAGTTTCTGCCTTGAAAAAGGTCCACCAGCTATATATACATTGTGGACATTAATGAAAAATAAATTAACCATTTAGACATTCTAGCAAAACAAAAGCAGTTGTTTGTACAGGTTAACTATTTATGAGACAAGCCATTTTAGAGTGAGACCACTGTACACAGCAGGGTTTTTTTTTAAACAAGTAAACATAATTGCTACAAAATTATTTGCTCCCCCTCCCTTTGGCTTTTAATTCTCATACAGAATTTCTTGCATTAGGCGGGAATAGATATAGTACTCAGAAGGCCAGCCCTGTATACCAGCAACACAGACAGTTGTTCAGTATGTCAAGTGCTAGGGGGCATCTGTCATGTTTCTGAAACAGTAGGATTTTTCAAATACAAATGGGAAAATGAATGAATTGAATAGAATGAAAACAGTAAAATAAGAAAATTCCATAATGTGAGGTCAGATTTTTAAAAAAAACTTTTAAATACCTTCTGTTCCAGTGAAAATAAGAGAAACAACAGGCAAAAGAAATGTTCATGACCAATGCAAACTCAGTTAGGCTTAGCTACTTTGGTGAGATAGAGTGCTCATGATAGTTGGGGCCTAGGGGGAGGTGAGTGGGATGAGGTCACAAGTAAATATATATTTCAATACGTAGCTCAAGCAGGACAATATTAGTTTAGTAAGGTCAACCTATGGCGTCCTACTATGGTTTATCATTTAGTAAAAAAAAAGTTCTAAATAAATAAATAAGATAATACAATAACTTAAAATGTGCCAAGGTTCAGATCACCTGGAGCACCAGGAACCCTACGACCAAGCCTGAATACACTCAACATATCTAACGATAGTTGAAAAATGATATCAAACATAAAGTTAGTAGTTAAAGAAAAGGAAATAATCTTTGATAATCAATTATGAAAACATTAAAATGATTTACTATGATTTTTGTAAGTGATTAGTTCAGTATTTGCATAATACTGAAACTGAACCTAGGGTATTAGATTAAATGAATTCATTATACAGCTCTAGCAGTAGCCAATGTTTACCTTGAGTGACACAGCTTTTCCAAAAGTGACATCTCCCGATACAGTAAGATGATCTAATTCAATCATGTCTGGAATACTGGAAAAACGGGATAAGAATTCTTTCACCTGAAATAAAGGTCAGAATGTAGACAAAAACATTCACATTGCAAGCCTCTATTACTTTTAATTTTTCCACTGCTAGATCAAACAATCTTTTTACAAGTGCCTTAACTCTTAGTTTCATACAAGAGAATTAGGATATATCATCTTGACAGAGAAATAACCATGTGTATTTTCTCATATGAAACTAATAGTCAATAAAATGATACATAACAACAAGGGGAAAACCTACTGATCAAAGTTACCTCCATTTAAACATGAGGTAAAGTTTTTGAATCTATCTTATATTTCATCTGACATAATAAGTTCAACTAACTTAGCTGCCATTACTTGGCGGACAATTAGAAGTGACTCCCAACAGTCTATGACATCAAGAGTTGAGACAGAAATTTTGGGAATACATTCAGTAAAAATGCATGCAATAATTATTTTAGCTTCCTATATTTAGTGTGTGTCATCTATATATATAATATACCACAAGCATACCTATATTTTTTGTCTATGACAATGGTCAATGTGAGAAAACTATTAAATGCTAATTAAAGAGTACTCTCCCTTACTTTTTTCTTTTTGCAGATGTCCCAAAAGTCCGGGTTCACTCTGGTTGAGCATAAACAAGAGATTGTAGAGCAACATGTTTTTGGTATTTTTCAAGTGCAATGTAATTGCAAAATGATTTAAAATACTGAGTGATAGAAAGAAATTGATAAAATTTGAGATGAAGTTAAAAAGCAGTCGAAGATTACTAATAATGATTTGTAATAAAATAATGATAATGAAAGAGGTCTGAATCATTCCTCAATAGATACTGTCATGTGATCAACATCTTTTGGCAGCATGTCATGGTGGAGCGATCAATTAAGATATTGGAAAGAGGGGTGATCAATGAATAAGTTATTTCACTCACTTTTTGTTGTGCAGTGATAACTAAAAAAAGAGTGAATTACTAAGAAAAAAAAAAGCTGACACAAACTAGGGTATCAATTTAGCATAAGCTTACATTACAAACTGAAAACTCCTAAAAATATCATTTGGGGTGGATTTTTAAAAAATAAAGAGACTTTTTTCTAGATATAATAAGGAGTGAATTTTTAATATTTTAACCCTTTAGTTCTATACGGTTAGACTGTACACATGATACATACATAGCCATCCATCCAAACCAACGTGAAAACTGAAAGAAACTTATATTGGTAGTTTTATTTGATGATTTCTAATAATTGCCTAATTGGGTGACTTACGGTCTGAAAGTTAGCTCCCAATTTGACCAAGGGAACAGAGGGGAATGAACGTAGTTTACTCATCTCCAAAGCCCCAGTTCTCATACTGTACAAGTTGCTCATCACGAGTAGAAGATCAGATGTCGTCTTAACAGGTAAAAATCTCTTCCTGGGTACATTGATACCTGGGGGAGAAAAAAAGGGTGAATTAGAACAGGAAACAGGGGTAAATGTCATTAGAAAAGGTATCTGATGTATCTATAGCAAACAGTTAATCAAATTTTGTACTGGATGTACATCAAGGAAAATGCAGACTAGGTAAATTAACTCTGTGGAGAACATGTATGGAGAGATTCAATTACTCTATCTACTTATGTACAATGCTAGAAATTTGATACATTAAATCAGGGTAAAAATTGGAAGTAACATTATACTACAGTGTGAAAAAATGAATTTGGGTCAAATTGTCGTAAGAGAAATAATACATGCTTTTAATTTTTTTTCAAAACTCCAACAGAAACTGTATGAACTTTTTGTGTAGAGGTCGTCAGGGATTAAGTGTAAAGTGACGGATAAGGTTAAAGAGAGTGGGTTATCTATATTTCAATTCAATATATTGTGGAAACCGGGGCATAGTGAATCATAATGATTATTTACAAATTGAATACATAACAGGATGGTTACCACTTGCTCTTTTCAAGTTAACACATCAGCCACCTTATTTTATGAAAGTCTTGCCTACTTGAGCATTGCTGTTCAGTATGTTAGCTGAGATACTTATTTTTATTGATAAGTAATATAAGTGATATTCAGAGACACTCTTATTTTCATCATAGAGCCACAACTATTTAAAATGTTCTAATTGTGTTGTATGAAGTAAAATTAAGATTGTATTAGAATTATCTTTGTTCCTAAGCTTGCTCTTTGGGGAGATGTAAGGTTGTCTTTCTCCATGATACATGTGGTGCTCAGTGAAACAAAGCACAGTGGATCACTTCTTTTAATTGAAAATGATCCTATTAGTCATTTTATGTGGTTTACTAGGAAACTAAAAGAGCAATGGGCATTATTCTTTTTTCTTTTCTTAAATTGCTTTTGTGACTGTGAACATGATTTTGAGTTAAATATTCCCATTAGTGTGCTTAACTTTGGCCAATGAATGTTTGAGAGACTTTTATGATCACTTTTTGTCTACTATTCAACAATACTTTCATGAAATGTGTAATTGGTTTCCCTCTGAGACTTCTTTGAATCATTCAATTTCACACTGTTCCTCAAGGTATAATTCATAGTGTACTAGGGCCGAGGCATAGTGGATCAGACATAAATTTTAAAAAAACAAGTGCCTGCCAGCTACAAACTTTGAGAGATATTATTTTCTTATCTTTATATAACCTATTTCACAGCTAACAGAATTGATCTTCCTTAAATTAAAAAATCTCAAATGGCGGTGGGCTGGCCATGTTGCAAGAATGGCTGACAATCGATGGACATTACGACTCACAACATGGATTCCCCGAGACCACATGCGCAACCGAGGCCGGCAAAATGTTAGATGGAGAGACGAGCTAGACAAGTTCAGGAAGTACTGGCTCCGTGACGCCCATGATAGAGAAGTGTGGCAAATCCTGGGGAAGGTCTATGTCCAATGACGGACGCTGAAAGACTGATGATGATGATGAAATTTTACCTTCATATACTTTTAAAACTAGCTTTTACGTAGGATTGATTTTTCTTAACCACTGTGCCCCAGTATCCCATATATATATATATATATATATATATATATATATATATATATATATATATATAGTTTCTTTACAAAAAAAAAATCATCTCATAGAAATTCAAATCTATCTGTGAATTTTATTCCAGGTAATAACAAGTAAGCATATTCATTCAAAACATACAAGTCAGGAAGGGAAAAACTGTATCTATTTATTGATTGACAATAGTGAAGAAATAAATGAAAGCCCCAGCTACAAAAGGAATAATATATCCATAACAGTTGCACGGACATTTGTTTCAAATGTTTTTGGAAATCTGCAATCAAAAATAGATTGATGGTGATAATGGATACTTGCACTTAGCTTTATGAATCACAAGTTCAGCCAGTAGCGAGAGTTTTTAGCACCAAGAGGCTACAACATTGCACAAATGCATTTGCACAATATCCAAAGTTTTTATCCCCCTTCACACTTGCACCCGAAGGCAACTACCCCCTCTTGTTTCCTTCTTGCTATGCCTCTGGGTTTAGCATTGATAAGATCTAGAGCACTACTTATTTGGATAAAACAGAAATTTAGCTTGAATGGCTTGGTTTTGAGAGTTGAAAATAGGAACTTTACACAAGAAGAGCCAAATTCATCTGCAACCATCACAACAAGGCATGCATTTAGTCATATTTTGTAATTCTGAAAGCTATATTTCTGGAAAATGTTTTTTTTTTATTGAATTAAATTGTTAAACGGATCAAACCAAGTATACATATCCAAAGGAACATACACTATGTACGTGTTGTGTTTTATACATACGAGATAATTATTTGGTTTATAGGTGTGTGTTGTATTGATACAAAATAATTATTTTGCATATATTTATGGTTTATATTGATGTAAAATAGTTATTTGGTTTATATATATGCTTATCAGTAGTAATTTTTATATAAACAAACCATTATACTGTTTATAAGCATTTGAACAAGCACAAACTGTGTTTCTTACCTAGAATGACACCATATATTTTAGAATAGTTGCTATTTTCAGTAGGATAGTACTATATACATTATGAGAATAATTATAAGAAATTATGATTCACACTCATGCATACTTCCACCTACATACAAATTTCTTGCAAACTGCAACACCAAATACAGAAAGCTCATACCTTTATCTATGCTTTGTTATAATGACTCCATATAGTATTGTTTTGTTTAGCATTGCATTTTTTAGGAACATATATAGAGCGCTAACTGTATTACTATAATGTTTCTATCCTTCATGTTATTCCATACTTAAACACATGCTTTATCTTCTAAACTATGTTGAGGAAGTAAAATCAGATAAAAATGAATAGTAATCTCTACTCACCCATGGCACCTTCAAAACTTTTTATTGCTGCACCAGAAGCAGTTTCCAGTTGAATTACATTCACACCATTTTCCAAGTTCTGCAAAGCAAAAAGAATACATAAAGGTTTAACAATAATTCGACATGATAAAATGACTTTATCTGTTAATAAGTGATATAAGCTAATTGGTAATGATATAGATATTACAAAAAAAAAAAATGGGTAGTTTGGGCAGTGAGGTCATCATCAGCAGCAGCAGCAGTTTTTAACGTCTGTCATTGAACACAGACCTTCCCCAAGATTTGCCAGACATCTCTACCATGGGCATTGTGAAGCCAGTACTTTCTGACCATCTTTGTCAGGTCATCTTACTTTTTGCCTGCCACAATATTGCATGTGATCATCAGGAATCCATGTTATGATGAACAGCGGTTATCAGCCATTCTTACAACATATTCAGCCCATTGCTATTTCATTCTCCTAATGGTTTCTATATCTTGGACTCCTGTCTTTTCTCTAATATACAGTGTTGTCTTATTATCTCTCCATGTGATGCTGAGCATGATTCCCTCATGTGCACGTTGTATGGTTCTCAGTTTGAGGATCAATCTTTTGGATAGGCTCCATGTCTCTATTCCATAGGTGATTATCATGAGCATGCATTGGTTGTAGACGCTTCTTTTTAAGACAAGTGGGATTTTCTTGTTCTTGAGCGTCAAGCTTACTCTACCAAAATATCAGGTATGAATGTTAAAGCAAATGAAGTATCAAGATAAAGATTATATTTTACTCACTTTGGTGTTAACGATGATTTCCATATGAAGACTTCTTTCTTTCACCACTCTTTTCATAGCCTCCATGCTGATCCACAGGTTGTTGGTGTTGAAAATCCTTTAAAAAATGAATTTTCCAAATATTAATCGATGAATTAAAAACAAAACTTTTATTCATTTAAGATATTCTTTTATATCAGCAGAACCTCAAGATAAATGTTAAAAAAATGTATTGTTAAATTGATAAATAGTTCAAAGATAATTTATTTTTATTATTGGATCAAGCATTGCAACACAATGTTTTTATCATCATTTTTCACTAGTTTTTATCTTCATATTAATTTTTAGTTGTTCTTTTCATCACAACTAACAATCGGGCCATATTTCAATGGCTATGAGTAAACTGTGTGATTGGGAATAAAGAGCAAGCCTCTAGTGAGAATAGAACTCACAATCTCTAACCAGAAGGAGTCTAGTATATTCTTTCAAGTCCATGTGGATGAATGGTTAAGGCAGGTCTGATCCATTGGGGGTCAAATGCCATGTTTCTCCTACCCCAATCCTTATTATTGGATTCAAAAGGTATAATCTCTCAGCTCAATGGTCAAAACAAGTTTTTAAAAAAAGCAAGTATTTGTAATGAAAGCCATAACTGTTTATTTGCCAGATACAAGTTAAAATAACAAGTTTTTCTCTCTAGTAACAATTAAATACACTCACAATACAACCATGATAACCCTGTGATCAACACGTAAGCATGTGCTAAATTAAAGCTCTTCAATAGTTTTGCTGTCCATACAATTTGAACACACATAGAAACAAAACAAAAAATATTGAGTAGACTGGAGAGATATTCTATGACACAGGCCCTGCCATTCAAGGTCCAATAATAGTGGAGAATCTTGGTTTGCAAAGCCAAGTTATATATATATATATATATATATATATATATATATATATATATATATATATATATATATATATATATATAAAAAATGTATATTTGTGTGTATATATATATATATATATATATATATATATATATAAATAAAATGTATATTTGTGTGTCTATATATATATATATAAATAAAATGTATATTTGTGTGTCTATATATATATATATATATATATAAAATGTATATTTGTGTGTCTATATATATATATATATATATATATATATATATAAAATGTATATTTGTGTGTCTATATATATATATATATATATATAAAATGTATATTTGTGTGTCTATATATATATATATATATATATAAAATGTATATTTGTGTGTCTATATATATATATATATATATATAAAATGTATATTTGTGTGTCTATATATATATATATATATATATATAAAATGTATATTTGTGTGTCTATATATATATATATATATATATAAAATGTATATTTGTGTGTCTATATATATATATATATATATATATATATATATATATATATACATATATATATATATATATATGCACGAATATATATATTATAAATGCCTTACATTTCTTTCAAACGATTTTAATTGATCTCCCATTATAACGCAGTGAATGTATTATTTGGCCTACACAGCATAAAAAAATAAATTAAAGAGAATGGAGCTGCTACAGGAATCAAACCTGTACTTTAATGTAGCATTGCTCTTAACATTAAGCTATGATGGGAATATGGAAATGGAAGAATGGTAATAAGGGAATAGAAATGGAAGAAAGGGAATAAGGAAATGGAAATGAAGGCATGGGAATAAGGGAACTGAAATGAAGATATGGGAATAAGGGAATTGAAATAAAGGTATGGGAATGAAGGTATAGGAATAAGGGAATGAGAATTAAGGTATGGGAATAAGGGAATGGAAATTAAGGTATGGGAATAAGGGAATGGAAATTAAGGTATGGAAATAAGGGAATGGAAATGGAAGTATGGGAATGAGGGAATAAGTGAATGGAAATGAAGGTATGGGAATAAGGGAATGGAAATGAAGGTATGGGAATAAGGGAATGGAAATGAAGGTATGGGAATAAGGGAATGGAAATGAAGGTATGGGAATAAGGGAATGGAAATGAAGGTATGGGAATAAGGGAATGGAAATGAAGGTATGGGAATAAGGGAATGGAAATGAAGGTATGGGAATAAGGGAATGGAAATGAAGGTATGGGAATAAGGGAATGGAAATGGAAGTATGGGAATAAGGGAATGGAAATGAAGGTATGGGAATAAGGGAATGGAAATGGAGGTATGGGAATAAGGGAATGGGAATCAAGGTATGGGAATAAGGGAATGGAAATGGAAGTATGGGAATAAGGGAATGGGAATCAAGGTATGGGAATAAGGGAATGGGAATCAAGGTATGGGAATAAGGGAATGGAAATGAAGGTATGGGAATAAGGGAATTGAAATGGAGGAATGGGAATAAGGGAATGGAAATGGAGGTATGGGAATAAGGGAATGGAAATGGAGAAATAGGAATTAGGAAATGGAAATCACCATTACTTACAGTCCGGGAACACTAAATCTTTTTTCTCAAATAATTTTTGAAACCAAAAAAACTAAAAAAACAATGATCCAAAAGAATCCAAGGGAAGGTTTTTGGGAGGATGCTGCCCCACCCACTGTCGGCTAATGGTCAGTATGCTCACTTGTTCATCAAATTAGAGGCCTTCATGCCTACTTTGTCAGCTAAATAAAAATCATTAGGCATCCTTCTGGAAGAATCAATTGGTCATCTTGTTCCCACCAGCCTCTATTTTCTAATTCAATGTTTAATTGTGTGGAAAATGCATTACAGTTATCTTGTCAAAGAACTTTTATCTCCTTCAGTGATTCTTACAAACAAAAGTATTCTTGCCATCTGTATGAAAAACATAAATCAAAGAAAACCTCCAAAGGATCAAACAATTCACAAACTCTTTCAAATTCCTGTCATAATTTTGAGCATACCTTATCCACTAAACTCCTCCCAAACATCAGTTTTTGTCCTCAAAATTCTGAAATTTCAGTACAAAAAATAGAAAAGACTGCTATAATATACAGAAGTGCTTGTCCATTTTTTTTCTATGTGAATCTTGGGCAGGCTTTTGATGTCTGTTGCTTTCTTTTGATGTTTCAAGTGGAAAATATTTGTCAAAGGTTTCTGAACAGACAGATTTGTATGAGAAGACAAGCCCCATTGTGTGAAATCTTTGCCTGGTCAGATGAACACCACATTTCAGCCCAGAGTAAATATATATTGGTAAACAAAGCAGAAGAAAGACTGATCGGGAAACAGTGCATATAAAAGGAAATAAGTTGAATTAAATGGAGTAAATTAATATAGTTATTTACAGTTTTATATCGGTGTATACAGGGTGGTGCAAAATAAACTGAACAGTTTATTCTCTCTGTAACTTTAGAACGAAATGAAATGAAGGAATTATCTTAATTGTGAATGATAGCTCTATTCTAGGAAATTTTGAAAATGTGAAAAATCAGATTGGCCAAATGACCATTTTGCTCGCAAACACATGCTCTTCTTGCAGCATCAGTTTATTTTGCACCATCCTATACAACTATACAAACAGTACAAGTGGTTTTTAAAAAAACTTTTAAAAGTTGTTCATAATAATCTACAAATTTTTGAGAAGGCATTTGCCTCTTCAGAGGTAAAAAGAATCACTTCAATGGCTAATTAGGTCACACAAAACTAATCATCATAATATGGGCAGCCAACAGCTCTGTTTCGTAAAATGCTCTTGTCAGTGAAAAGAGCAGAAACGAGAGAAGGTGAAAAGAGTTGCTTAATTATCGCTAATGGTAGAATACTAAAGAAACACACACACACACAAAAAAAGGTATCTCAATTAAGATTTGCCATTGAAAAAATGAACCTGCTCACTTGAAGCATCTGATATTTTCAAATGATTACTCATTCAGTTTTGATACAACCTAATGTTGCCTTACTGTAACATTATCAATTTACAATGGTATTAATGCAAACACAAATATAATGTACAGAAATAAACAGACACAAAACAAAGACAATTCTTCCAACTAGTAGAGAGCCAATATAAAAGGTGTATAAAATATAAAGCTAAACAGTATATATTATTATGGCAAATATAATCCCAATCAATGCAGACAAATATGTAACATAAGATTTAGAGAAGTGTAAAATGAAAAGAAATATGCATAAGAAAATGTTCAAGAGGAAATTAATTCCTTTCACCCTAAATCTCTAGTAAAATTGGAAATGTGAAACCATGAAAATTAGTCAGTTTTTAATGAACAGTTAAGTTTATAGCTTAGGTCAACAAAATTGAACTTTTTTCCCCCAAGTTACAGTAAAAGTCTTTAGACCAATTGTAGATGCAGATCATGAATTTCATGTCAGTTTCATCGTAGCAAATTTCATTTTCTGCTAGGAACATATTCTTTTTCCAGTTCTACTGTATATGAGACAATGTAGGCAAAGGTCATATGAAAAAAAAAAGATTTGAATCGATAAGAATTTTCCAATGCAGAACATAAAAATTACTGTGTATAAGATACTAAGAAAATACTATGCAGAGAGACAAACTAAAAACATTGAGTTTTGAACCCCTGATGGTACTTGATAAAGGGGTATAAGCTAAAATACAGCTTTCATCTCATCACAAAAACTAGATGTGATACAAGAAAACAAATACATTTTCAGATTTACCACAAAACATTCCCCATGAAAATTTAGTATTGACTAGTGTAATCTGAGAAGGTGCAATTGGTTTAGTGGTTATCAGCATGGAGAATGGGATCAGAAGGACACTTTGGATTCACTTCACACTAATACCCTTGGATAAAGCACAAATATATTTCTTCCCTCCAGCCATGTCATGAGTCAGCATGATAAGGTAAGGCCCATAATCCCCACATGTTACATTTACTTGAGGAAGGCCAATGACCAACAACAGACTTTGAAAAGGCTGATAATAAAATTTCTTTAAAGTGTCTTTGTGTGTGTGTTTGTATAGATTGATAGTGAGATTCAGACATGTTTAATCATGCTAATATATGATTTATAGAGTAATTAATAATGTTCTATGCCAAAAAATTAAAGAAAATCCATACATGCTCCCCATCATAAAAATGAGCGAATTCTTTCCATAGCACGACGTCTTCCCCTCCACTGCTAAATATATCCCCAAAGTGTGTGTGTGTATAATGCACATGACAAACTATACAACAAATGGTTCACAAGGGTATATGAAGGAATAGCACTCACTGCAGCTCATTTAAGCCTTACGACTGTTCATATTGAGCTTTGGTAGACGGCAACCTAGTCAAAATACGCGCACTTTGGATGAAGCGTAATTTTTTTTATTTTCATTTTTATCATTATCATTATCATCATCATTAAAATAATAATAATAATAATAATATGATGATGATGATGATGATGTCCATCTTATATACAATATATCATCTGCCAAAGTGGATGAGATCAAATATTTCACCAACCCAAGAAAGATTACTTGATAACTATCTGTATATGACACCACAGATAAGAGCATTTGATTTTGTAAAAAGTAGAGAGCAAGGAATTCAGAATTAAAACTAGCAGAGCAAGTAAAGGATGTTAATAATAAGTTTTATTTATTGTTACTGAGAATGCAAGCACTTTATGCTGTCACTTTTGTTCCTCAGACACACAGAAATTCATGTAATGCTAGTACTACTTTTTATGAATACTACCTGAAAACAAATTTTCTTGTCATTCAATCTAGAATTTAGCCTACTTTGATGATAAAGTAAATTCTCATTGTAATAGCACTCATTCTTATGTTACTATTTAATGACACACACGTTCCAACATGACATTTTTTTAAATATTTTTACAAGACTATTGTCGGAGATCAGTTGGCAGCAACAGCACATGACGATTTCAGTGTATTTTTTTAAAGTCTAAAATGAATAAACCCTTAGAATAATGCCACCCAAAGTAACATGGAGTGAAATGATAATAAAAAGTCATTTTTATCAGTACATCTTGGTATCTCACTAATAATACACTTTGTATAAAATCCCGAGGGTGCTGCAACTGTATTTATTCTCAACAATCTGTTTATTTGGTTCAGTTAAATCTACTCATATCTTCTATAATGAAGTTAAGCATATGTTAGTCTAGCAAAACAATCTGTATTCAAGTTGCATAAGCTTAAGTAGGTCAGTAAGAATCTTTACATTAAAAAGTCTAGTCAACTTGTAAATGTATTTAAGAACATAACAGTTGTATTTAATTGCTTGGGTGTCAGTGGAGCACAAAGATTTTTTTGCAAGGAGCAAGAATGTCTCAGTGTCATTTTACTATATTAATATTGTTATAGGAAACAAGAGTTGTGGGTTAGCTTAGCAGGTAACAGCATAGAAAATGAACTTAGAGAGCTGAGTTCAAACTCTGTCTCAGACAGTTTGCATTAATTAAAGGCATGAATCAATCTCTCCCCAGCTATGGGTAAAATAGCAGAATTTGAAGTGATCGACGCCATTTCAGGTGCTCGTCACCTCTAAGTCTAAGGCCATAGTACCAGCCCTGGTTAGGCTAAATTCAGTACAATGCTTTGCCCAGGGGTTTCATGATGGCCCTACATAAGAGCACTCCTTACTGTGTATACTCATGTATAAGTTGATCTCGTATATAGGTTGACACTTGATTTGTGGTTAGAAAATCATTAATTTATGATATGTTCTCTTGGAACCAAGGGTTGCTCCTAGTACTCCCTATTGTTTGAATTTTAACCTTACAAAATTATTGCTCATATAGAGGTCGACCGCCAATTTTTGTCTAAAATTTAAAAATTCAGCTTATATACAAGTATACTATAAATAGTAAAAAATAGCACAAAAATCAGATCGAAGGCATCAAATATACATCAGCTTTTAGAAAAGTATATTCTAAGATATCAGTTCTCAAAGATGACCACAATTATATAATTAGAAATCTGAGTCTTTTTCTGTGTAGAAAACTGGCTAGTTCTGCTTGGGTCCAAGAAATTCCTTAGGAGCAGAAGTAATGAGGGTCCCCAAATAAAGCAATACCCTAGAGACAAGTCATGTGTCCAATGATTAGACTTGGCTACCAATCAAGTGGAAAAAAAATTATGAATGAATTATGATGCTGTTTATTTTTTAACTGTATACAACATAAATTGAACACAACAGAGTTTGTATGAACTTTTCCTTGTCCTTAAATCTCAAAAACAGAACAATTTTATATATACATATATATATATATATATATATATATATATATATATATATATATATGCACATTAATGATCATCTGCCCAATAAGGTATTGATCTTCTATGTGCCCACAAAAAGGCTCTGACTCAATCAGGTGTGGACTTTACAAGACCTTTAAAGGTTTCCTCTGGGATCTGATACCAAGATTTCAACAGCAGGTCCTGCTGCAAGTTACATGGTGAAAGTTCAGCAGTACAAACTTGTCAGTCCAACACATTCCATAAATGCTCAATGGGATTGAGATCTGGGGAGTTTGGTGGCCAGGGCAATACAGCAAGGTTTTCTTCATCTTCCTGACACCATTTCCAAATGATTCCTACAGTGCAACAGGGTACACAGTTCAGCTGAAAGATCCCACTGCTATAACAGGAGACTGCTACCAGGAAGGGGTGTACCTGATGTTCTATAATGTCAGGGTTGGTGGTTTGCAACAAAGTACAATCTACATGAATGATAGAACCCAGTGCTTCTCAGCAGAACATTACCCAAACCATTGCACTGCCTCCACTGGTTGCTTGCTTTCTCAAAGTGCATCCTGATGCTCTCACTTCCCCAGGATAATGATATACAAAGTTCATCAACTCAATATATAAACAAATGTTGCTGATTTTCAACTTTTTAACTATATGAATATACCACGTTACTACATCCTATCAATTACCATTCAGCACATACAAGTAATATTGAAATTTACAACTAGTGAACACTGATATAAATTATGAATAAACTGGACTCTGTACAGATGACAATTTTAACCATTCACATAAGGTAAATCAATAAAGCACTCAGACAGTGCATACCACTGCCAACACCATACTTCAGACTATTGTTAATTTCTTCCTAAAACATGAAAAAAAATATCTCACAATCAAAAACGTATTCCTTGATCTGCTCCCCCAATTCAATCAGTTCTCCTTTAGCCCATGGCCTACTCTTCTACAAAATGTCATTGGGATTCACTGAGAACTTTTGCAGATATTGCGACGATAGAGAGGCAGACATGAGTGAATACATATACCTCTTCCTACTTCATTGGCAGAGATAGATTGTTCGTATAAATTTTACTACAGGTGTCCTCCATTATAACACAGATGTTGAGGTCCGAGAAAGCCAACCACATGATAACTGAGCCGCAATAACTGCAGGGGGTGGATATGGGTGATACTCAAGGATGGGCAATAGATGAAAGACGGCAATCATCACCTATCGTATCAAAACTAAATGAGATTTGAACAAAGAAATTCTTCTTTAAAGTATCTGAAAATAGAATATCTACACCCATGACTCAACTCTTTGTTAGCTGATGCACGTTTAGATTCTCTCTATCTGAGCTCTTCAGGGGAAAAAAGGGAGTGTAAATCCAGAAAGTTTCATTCATGGACTACTGAAATGCTTTTGTCTAATTCATTTCATTTTTGCTGCTGGTTGCTGGCATGTCAAGTATATTCCTTTGTTGGGATATGGTGGGAGCTGTGTCACCTCTGTCGCCAAATGGGTTCAAGATGTAGTAAAACAGTGATCTACCTGAATATCAGACTTATGGGTTCAAAGGGAAATTCTGTTTCTATTAGCGGATAATATAAGTAAAAAGTAATCAGGGCTCGTGAACCATTATGAACCATGTTATAATGAGGGATGTCTGTATTTATTCAATCTTATAATTTCCTATTCTTAATACATAATAGCATTGTATCTTAGTAGAATTTTATAGTTCACAGCTTGTTTACTCACCTATTTTTACCATTGATCGATACCCAATGCTACCATAAAGGAAAGAGACAGTATACCAACAATGCACAGGCAACCTGTTATGCATACTTTCTTAACAAGGACATCTAGAAGTAGATAACCTCAAAGTAGATAAACAATGGACTTAACCTTCTTTTTTCCTGACACAAAGAAGTGAACCTTTCATAATTTAACTATAAATAGATTAAACCAACTAGTTTCTTTTCCTAAAGAATTTTCTTTCAAAAAGATTTCAATTTATCTTCAAACAGTACACTTCACTAGTGACAGGTTGACAAATGTTTTATGAAATAAACAAAAACAATTGACATTGAAGGTCATTTTGAAATATCAAGCTACAGGTTAATGCCAACTTAGTTGTATTTGTGGGAAGAAATCAATGGTTGTCAATTTCTCTAGCATTGGTGTAGCTAAGGTTCTCAGTGCCTGAGAGCAAAGACAGCAACTAGGGCAGTTATCTATCTATCTATCTATATATATATATGTATATGTGTGTGTGTATGTGTATATATATATATATATATATATATATATATATATATATATATATATATATATATATATATACATACATAGCTGTATCCTAGGGGAGGGTATAATTATTAATTAATAGGCACTATAGACCAGAGAAGAACAGAAGAACTGCATGACAAAATGGATTATATCCAAATTTCTTAAAATGAGAAAAAAGGAAATTGTTAACAAGGAAGGAAATAATTAGACAATGATATTTTTTTTACTGAAAATTGTTACATAAATGAAATGTAGCTATGAATACTAGCTATATACCAGTCTCATTCAGCTAGTTGAAAGTAAGACACAAGTTATCTACCCATAGTTTTGGTTACATATACTTGTAATAGCTTTATAATAATAATAATGATAATAATAATAATAATAATAATAATAATAATAATAATAATAATAAATAACATAACCTCGAATCACATCAATATAAAATGGTTGAAAATCCTATACTAATTTACAAACAATGAAAGAGATAGCTTTTGATATCAATAATAAAGGTGAAATAAACTTACTTGAATTTACTGACACTTTTGAATTCATCCACCTGATAGAGACAAAAAATGAAATATTTTGAAAAACATGCCCATGAGATGTTATTTGACAAACACATAAAACAGGCTATATTTTACCATCATGAACAGATATACCAAGTGAAACATAAATAGTCAAAGCTGGTTCCACCATCAGGCCAATTAGGCAGATGCCTAGGGTGCAAAACTTCAAAGGTTTGTGGTACTGACCTTTGAGAGTCACAGCTTTACACAAATCAGTTGTTTTAAGAAAAAGCATAAAGGTCATTCATTAGAAAGAAGCAGTGAAAACCTACACCTATAGAGGCATAGGCAAACAACACTGAAAAACAACTAAAGTCTCAGAAACTCATCTTGCATATAATGCTTCTATAACTGAGCCATAAGAAAAATATAATAGAAGAAAATATAATAAAATAACTAAAATTCGACCTTGAACTTGAAAAAATGCATTACAACAACAATGTTTCATACAAATTTTTTACAGTTTGAACTTATACCTTAATAAAAGTGTCTAGTTACCAAGTTGAAGAGATTTATTTTACTTATAATTTGCAAGTATATGCATTTGAATTTGAAGAAGATAATCAAAGATTGATGTATTACGTATTCTTGCATTTTAAAGTAATTCAAGTTCTGGGCTGTCCATTTTTTTTATAGAAAACATCAGTTTTGGAAAATTAACATTTGGAAATTTTGGGGTAGGGTGCAAGTAGTTGGCTTTGCCTAGGGCGCAGAATAGTCTTGCACCAACCCTGTGAATATCATAATCTTTATTTGATAGTAACCTTTAAAATATTACTTTACTTGAAGATAAAAGAGAATGAAAGATCTAGTGGAAAAAAAAAACCCTACCATTGAATAATTAGACTAACATTCTATTCATTGCGATATGGACAAATGGGATTGAGGATACCCCAGGAATAAAAGAAATGTATTAGATTCTGGGTTTAGAGTAAATATAATAATTTTGTACTTCTCTGTGTAGTTTGATGCAGTTTCAATACCTTCTCATTTTCATAGAACATACAGAATTTTATACTTGAATGTTAAGCATAGTCTAGCATAGGGCCACATTAAGAGGGAAGAAGATTGTGTCAAGCCAAAGTTAGGAGGGTCAGCCTACCTTAAAAATTAGTATTTTACCTGGGTTTGAACACCAACCGCTGATGCTTGTGGGAAATGGATAACTACATAATTTTAAATACAAACCAAAATGCAATATTATTACTATTTATTTAATAGAGAGAGAGAGAGAGAGAGAGAGAGAGAGAGAGAGTGAGAGAGGAGGTGACGAAGTTATGAAAAGAAAAAAACTTACAAAAAAAAAGTAGAAACGACTGAACAAAACTGGGGTCTGTTTCGTAAGTCCGAATCACACTGAATAATTATAGCTATTACAGCTCACTGTATTTTTGTTTCCTGAATAAATATACATTAACAAAATGTTAGGAGCCACAAACAGAAACTAAAGTTTGCCCTGACTGTGACTGACACTAACCCTAGGTTCTCAATGAGATAATAACAGACAATTTGTCCGGAAATATCCACGGCTTTTTTTATTTACATTTATTTAGCAAACAGAAATATAGCAAGCTGTAATAGCTATAATTATTTAGTGTGGTGGGGAGTAACAAAAAAGACCCCAAAACTAAGATCATCAGTCAACCTAAAACAGTTGTTTGAAGAAAGAAATGGAAATAAAACTCAACATGCAGAGAGAAAGAGAAGTGAAATTGATACAAATAAAAACATTGTTCTAAAAACACTTTACCAAGTGTTTCAATACATATACATGATATGTAAAAATATATACAGCATCTGTTCTTAAATTTCACCAATATAAATTTTACTTTTAAAAATAAATCAATATAAGTAGATATGTGAGCCAGCTTTGTGGCAGAGACAGTTGTGTATTCCCCACACGTACCAATGGTCAAGGTTCTAGGTCAAGTAAAAGCCAAAATTTTGAATGCAGAAGAAAGGTAAGCCCTCTCCATGGGAAGACAAAGACAACATAATCTTCCTCACTCAAGTTCTGTGGTAAACCAACCTAAGCTTAATATATAGCTATAAAGATAAATACATTGGGCTATTGTTCTGAAAATAATGTCAGAAAATTGGCCACTAATGTTAAGTGTCCAATTAGAAGATACGATCTGGCAAAGAATAAGAATTGTGCCAAGAAACTACAGAATAGGTCTTCAGCAAAAGGGTATGCTACTATGATCAAAATTCTCTCTAATAAGATTGTATGATTATAGTTCTTACCTGTTCTTCTGGTACCTGAGCAATTTCCAGCAGCCTTAGTTTTCCTTCATAATTAACAAGAGTTCCACCCTAAATATCAATTAGAAATCACACATTTAAATTGAATAGCTGGATCAAAGTTTTTCAGTGTCTGCCATCTTAACACATTGAGCACCAAATCAATTAACATTTTCACTAGTTGCCAAATGACATCCCTCTACTTGACTTTTGAGCCTTGTCTTCATTTTGTCATCTGCACACTGCTATGAGCAATGCTTTAGGAAATCCCCATTGTTCTATGCTTGGCCTACGTATACTTACGCTAATTTTTACACGTTAGCACAAAAGGTGCTAAAGTATTATTTCAGCAAGAATTGCTTACCCTCATACTTTCCAGAAAAATTGCTCACTTTTGTACTTCATGATGGAGATTCAAAACAACAATATTGAATATATATTTTTGGACTATGCATTCAATTGAGCCAATTTTTAAAATTTGGTCACCTCAGTTGACCAAATGCAATTGCATGTTTCCAAGAAAAAAAAAAACCGTTTTGAGGATTAAATCTTTTTTTCTCTTCAATAAAAAAACTTGGAACCCCCCCCCAAAAAAAAAACAGTCAATTCCTTCTATCATCAAAACTATAACATCTTCAAGATAATAGATGAGATGTTTCTCTTGATGGGTTCCTCATGATTTTTAGGCCAGTATATAAAATTTAAAAAAACGGTAAAAAATCTTCAAATGCTGAAAGCATTCCAAAATGTAGGTACATCTTGATGACATGCTTGGCTAAATAAGCCTACCCAGATGACAAGTAAATTTAGTCATGTGTAAATGAGAATTTGTAATAAAGACTTGAGGGTGAATGATACTGAAATAGTTCAAGAAACACTGATCTAAAGTATATTTTCTCAACTAACTATGAACAAAGCAGACAAAAATGGAGTAAAATGCGCTCTGGTGTTGAGAATTACATATACTTCTCGCGGTATAATTTTGTTTGTATAAGTTAGAATATACAAATGATAACTGATGAATCTCAGAGAAACTAAAATTTAAAGCACATTTTATTTCTTCAAGTAGCAATATCAATCTTATAAAAATAATCATAAAAGAGATTATTGAGATTATTACATATCAAACCTTCAAAATAATTTTTGTTAAAATGGACAGGGTATACAAAGTTACCTTCAATAAGTTTCCTTGTAAAATATCAGCAACTTTTTTTTTTGAATTTCATAACGTTTTCATTTTTTATTACTTCATATCATATTTTCAAATTAATTTCTAAGATCTAAAAAATGTATTGGTCATTATACATGCTATAAATTGAGAAAAGAGATGACGATTATAGTCCCAAAAGATGTTCGGAATAGCAAAAATACTTCATGTCAAGAAACTAAGATATGAAAGGTAATATCAAAAGTTTCCTTTCATAACAGAAGTTAGTTCAGTGTTAAAAGAAATTCATCTATTTTCAATAAAATGCCTCAATGAACTTATACTTCAGTCTTTTTTTCAAAGTTGTGTCAATGTATTCTGGTGATATTTATGCAGACAATAGAAAATTACTTTCATAGATTAGATATTATGCATAAAAGGGAAATATAAAACGAAAATGCAAACCTTAATATCTCCTCGAGTTTTGTCAGTAACTTCCATCACAAATTCAGGTACTGGGCCATTGGATGGGTTTAATAGAAAGTTCAATATATCTGCACAATTGTTAAGGTAAACTGTTCTATTTTTTTTCCTAAAATTACCCAATTACTGAAAATTATTGCAAGCTATCAGTAAATTTCCAAAGTGAAAATAAAATTAAGATTCACTGGAACAAATAAGCCAAAAAGTCAGACTATAGATAAGCTAATTCTTTTCTTGCATGACGATTTAGCAAGGGCTAGAGTTTACATCAATAATTTAGTCAAAAACACTTAGAAACACCGAGGTTCTCCACATATGATACATTACTAAAAAACTAAATGTGATTTTAATCCTCAGCATTCATTTTATCAAAATATTTCTCAATTTATGAAAAAAAAACCAACTTTTATTACCAATGATTAAATAAAAACATTTCTTATTTTATAAAAAAATCAACTAAATAGCAATTTATGGTATTTAAATGCAACTAAAAAAATCTAGATTTTAGATGAAAAACATCAAGATTGGCAAAACTGATGTTACCCACATTTCAGTATTAACACTATTAGGAATGATAGCACATTGAATAATACATAGAATGAATAAATAACTACCAGTTTATTTAGACATTGTTTTAAAAATTTTTTTTTTAAAAAATCACTTTCAAGTTGGAAGTATATTTAAAAACAATATGTTAAAGGATACGTAAATCAACAGTTGCTCCTAAATTATCAATATTAGACAAAAATACATATTTTCGGCCATCATTGAGGAACTGCTGCAAAAGTCCAGCACTATAAAAACTCTCATACACATCACCATGGCCAGGAGGATACCAGCTGCAAAGAAAGCAAAATAAATAAGAATCTTACTGCTTTGACCAGTGACATTCAAGGCCAGATTAATCTAGTGCAGGGCCTGTAGCATATATTTTAAATGGGTCTTAAATCAAGAAGATAAATTTAAAAATCAAAATACATTACAGTATTACTTTATTTTTGTTTTGATTTTTGTGCAGTGGCCATGACTCCAGTTTCACTGAATCAGAATTGAGAGCTTGACGAACATTTAGTGCAGGACCCTTGAAATTGCAGGCACATAGCATATACTACTTTCGCAACATATTTAGTCTGGCAAGGGGACATTAATTTTTTCAATGAAGCCACAATTTGTTTTTTAAATATCATCAATTTAGAGTAAACTCTCTCTGAACAGTCACTTAATCAGATGATGCACGTATTCTAACAGCATGTTTGTTTTTATATAATCGCAAGACTGTTGTCGGAGATTAGTTCACAGCAACAGTACATGAAGATTTCAGTGCATTATTTTAAAAACTAAAATGAGTAAAACCGTAAAATATATTATTTTGTTTTTTTGCACTAATTTTTTGTGTGTCAATAGCATTTTTTAAGAAATTACTTATATGTTCAACAAACAAATGCCTGTCACCATGTATATGGTTAGCATAATTTTGTGTGTGTTATTCCAGTGTTTCCCAAAGTGGGTTCAGTGGAACCCCAGTGTTCTGTGAGAAAATTCTAGGGTTTCCACAAGATAAGATGTCTTTTGATAAAATTTGAGAAAGATTTATTCCATAAAAAAAAAACGTATTCACCATTTTCAAAATAATAAGCAATATGAATATGTATAGATAAATTCTCTCTAAAATAATTTGTTTTATTTAATGTCTTATCAAAATTAGGATGATGGGGTTGTCTATAAAGTATAGGTATGGGTTCTGTGATGAAAAATCATATAAGGGTTCAACAAAAATAAATTTGGGAACCACTGATTTATTAATTTTATTTATAGACCTGTAACCAATACATGTAGCATTAACAATACAGAGGATTTATTTGTGGCATTTCTGAATGATATATGAAGTGTATATAGTAAAAGGATTTAAATTTATATGATAAAAGATGTGATACAAAAAAATGTCTCAGTGTGTCATTAATTATTCAGCATTTTTATATGTTATGTTTATTAACTGATCATCAACAAATTCTAGAGCACAATTTTGTTATTTTATCACCCTCCAGTGTAAAAATCCAAGGTAGATCACACACCATAGGAGAAACAACATTGTGGACTACATGCAGTAATAGCATTAACTTCCCAGTCCTAATAATGACAAGAATAAAAAAGAAATTTTGACAAATCTATTATTTTTAGCTAGTCCTTTCTTCATCCTATTGTTGTTATTTTTTTTATCATAACTAAGTCAAAAGAGAAGCCAAAAACTGATAATGAAAATAGTTCATCTCAAAGTTCAAATAATATGTGACAAACCTGTTGGAATTATCAAAATTACTTTTGGGCATCGGAAGTAAAGAATCACGCAAGATTCTGGGAAACCTGAGAAAACAAAAGAAAACATATATAAAATATCAAATTTAAATTTACGAGATAACATTCTCACACCAAGAATCAATAATATACTGACAGATAGTTGATTATATAAGTTGTATACAAGGGTGGATCGATAAATCTCTAGTCTGACATGTACTTATTAGCAAAATTTTGAGCTGAAAGTTTTACTGTATAATCTTCAATCTATGAAATTAATATTAACCACTGAATTAAGTGCATTGACAAGAAAATTATGTCCAAACTGAATATTTGTTTCGTAAAAAAGTTGGTTTTTTTTCATCATTAGGATACATACTTATTGATTAATCCAAGTATACATGAACTGTAACTACTTTTTGAACATTTTGGTGTTATTTTCGTAATTATATCAATTAAAGTAAATGTACATACACAAAGAAGAAAGTTGGCTGAGAATTTAATATAGTTTCCACTTATTTCATGTGGCAGAGGAATATTTCGTATTTTTAAAAAGAAGTATTAGGGCATCCCACATGAAATAGCCATTTTTTGGCATTTGTCTTCATGACTGCAATTTCAAAGAATTCTGAAGCAGAAAATGTAATTATACATATTTTACTCATCATACATTAGCTTTCTTTTAAATTTCCAACATATGATCCATGATATCATTTTTAATAGGATAATCCCTCATTCTTGCAGATGCTGTCCTCAAAAGAAATCAAATTGTTTTTGTATTGGTATGAATCATACCACACACAAATCGATGAAATGCATTCAAAATTAGCCAGAAAATATCCACCATTGATAAGCAGACATGGGCCCACTTTATTTCATGACAATGCCAGACCCCACTTGGCCAATCCAACTGAAAAAAAGTCGTAACAACTTAATGAAATCATAGACCACCCTTCATATTCATCTGACTTATCTCCAGTGGATTATTATCTATTCCAGAACTTTAGCTTTTTTTTTTTTTGCAATAAAAAGTATGCCAACAATAAAACAGAAATGACAGCATTTGAACAATCTTTAGCTTTGAAAGACACTAATTTCAATTAAGGAGAAATCTTTACACTTGATGCACGATGGAAAAAAATTATCAAAGCAAATGGAGCTTATTTAGATAACTAAACCAGGTTTGTTTACATTTTTTGGTTGTTTTTATTTTTCCTTTCATAAATGGCTATTTCATGTGGGATAACCTAAATTACTACGTACAATTGTTGATAAACTTATACATGACCCAGTGATGATCTAAATTCTAAATGCAATTTAAATTTGTTATAGACTTGAACTTATGTATGTGATAGGTAAAATTGTGACATAAGAAAGAGGATCATATAGCATAAGAATTTTTTTTTTTGTCAATCAAAATATTTTACATCCAAGTTTAATTTATCATTCCAACTTCATGGTGATAACTGCTCATACGTGACATATTTCACGTCAGTGAATATGAGAATTAGCACTCAGTACATTGATTTGATATTATCATAAAGGTAAGGAGTGTCAAAATATTATAGACTGTATGTTGTTCAGTCTCACTGGACATAACTGTAGTTTACTGGAGCATCAATAAACTTGTTAGAAGATAAAAAGGCCTCTGCAATGGACTAAAACCACATTGCCCTGGCCTTTAATTAAAAACAAGACAAAACAATAAAATACTGCTTATTTTTATTGGACACCCAAGTTGAAGTTAATACAGAATTTACATTGCGGATAATAGAATTCTTCTTGGCCACATTTCACCATATCAACTAATGATGTAATATGATATTCACTGGAGACAGAATCTAGAAAAGTCCCAAATCTTTTTACTTCCAATTAGCTTTTAGAGTGGTTGACAAAACAAAGCCAAACGCTAAGATGCAGCAACTTACACCCCACCCATATACTATTTCTTATAAATACCAGCACACGCAACAATCTTTGTTCAGTCTCACACATTCGGCTATGCAAAATGTGGATTGTAAGCTGTTCCATTCAATACAACGCGTGCATCTTTCATTAATGTATCTTGCCTTTCCATGGCTAGAGAGCCCAGTCTGCCCTGCTACTCATGTCTGGGGTGATAAGAAATGGATTAATGCCTTTCCCAAAGGCATTAGTGTGAAATGAATATAAACAATCTCGACTGAAGTTTGAACTCGGCTCGACAATTACATTGTCCATGCTGTTAACTGCTACATCACTTGCTCCTCCAACATTATTAACAAGGGTTATATCTCACTAGCAGGACACAGGTATTAACAACTAAGATTATCCATTATCTCATGCTTCTGGTCTTCTTTCGCCCATTGCTTGAATCTTCTGATTCTTTCTCTTATGCCTTTTAATAAAATATTGAGATTCAAAGGGACCTTGATTATTTTGTGAAAAGAATCTAAATTTGCAAAATTCCACTGAATTGGACCCAAATTATTTGGCAACACTCTACATGGTTTTGCACTTGAAATTCAAAATAATTGAAACCAAGTTACAAACGTATTTTTAAAAAGAACCTACCTGCTCTGGTTAAAAGTGAAAATGCGTACTTTCACCTGATTGTATTTACGCAAAATCTTTTCTGTGTCTTCATCTGTATTGAAAGAATTCATCAAGACTAAAGGTACATCAGCTCCATATGTTTTGTTCAGATACTAAAAAAATAAATGAGAAAAAAATTTCAATATTGTTGGATCAGAATAATATCAAATGGTCATTATGATAAAATTATAAATTAAAATTTTTTTTTTTTTCCAATGATTTGAGAAAGAATATAATTTCTACATTTACTTTTTGGAAAAACTGATTTCCTCATCGTAAAATTGGACTTATATATTTTGATTAACCATTGTCATTCTAGGGATATGTATTAAACTGCTCAAAATTTCTGATCAAACATTGTTTGAAATAGCATCTGCTGACAGACTGCATAATCAAAAAAGGAAATGATTTGGTTAAGATTTGTCAATTATTCAAAAAAAATAATTTTGCTAGTAATTTTTCATGCTTTCAATTCATAAAACCTTACTTACAACTGCCTAATTGTCAGTTTTGAGAAAAACATGATTGTTTTAGATTATACAAAGGAAGTTCTATCTAGAATGTTTGTAATGCGAAACCAGGCAAATATTTTCCACCATTTTCACGGAAATAGGGTCTCAAAGTATGCAATTCTCAAACATCCATTTTTATCAGTTCCTTATTGCATCAGTTTCTTATGTTGTTCCCTCACTTTCTTTCTTACCATCATGGATTTTAGACATTGTGAAGGTTGTTCTCTCAGCATCTTTGCAAGAGTCAAAATGTTCTAGCAAGATGATACCAAAGCTATTCTTGCTTTTGAACTGTATTCATTATGTCCTCTTTTGTTATTTTCACACATTATTTTGTATAAAGGAAAGTAATGGCATACTTAGTTAGTAAAAATGGCAGACCACATACTTTAAGATCTTACTTCTGTGAAA
>OY735205.1:12167792-12402792 GCA_963457665.1 Thysanoteuthis rhombus
CCTTCAAGAACAAGATCATATTTTCCTAGTGATTCTTTGGTTTATTCCTTCTTTTGAAGATTTCAAGGAGATTTTTTGTGCCAAGTGGATACAGTGGATTACTTGCTTTAGCTCTGGGTTCTGCTCACAATCAAATCATGCAAAATCACAGAATCTAGTGGATCACTACTGCAGATTTAGAGGTTAATGTTGGGAGTCTGGAGTGGGCTTAGATGCCAAGACTATATCACTTTTCATGAAGTAAAAACTGAATTGGAAGTGAGTTCGAGAAGGGAATCAATGCAATATCCAAAATGCATAAAAATGGTCCACTGGCAGAGCACAGCTATTAATCGATTCTTTTATATTATTACAAGAGGTAAATTATTGAGCCTTATAACCACAAACTCAACTGAGCCCCCCCCAAAAAAAAACTCTGGCCTAGGTCTCACATTCACATTATATTTTGTGGCATATAAGACTGAATTCAACATGAAGTATGCTGGAAAACTATATTATATACAGAGAAGCTGCTTATTATGATCACTATGGGACAGGGTCTTTTAGATAACAATAAACAGGTGATAATATAAAGCAAAAATTATAGAGAGGTAGAGATGTATTGTGATCACTTCAAGTAAAGTGTTTTGGACCGACTGATTTCAATAATAACTGTTTGATGATATAATCTGTAGTTATAATAAGCAGCTTCCCCTGCATATTCATTCTAAAATTGTATGGATCATTAAATTAGGGAGATTTGTAGATCCGAAGCCAGATCTCAAGACTAATCTTCACTGTGCAGGACACGGGATGATTTTGAAGTTCAAATTCTTTTAAAAAATGTATCTTATATGCTGCAAAATGTGCATGTATACATCATCATTCTCCTCTTATTTCCTCTATGAAGATGTTGTGGGGTTAGAAACACACAGGCAATAGTCAGTAAGACCCACTTCCTGCTTGCTAAGCCAGTTGAAGCTTTGTTCTGCTTATGGCACCTGGTATTTCTCAATGGTAACTTATCTAGGTACAGACCAGGCACCTTGTTTATTACAGTGATCTTATAAGAACTGGTTTCCAACAAGATTTTGTCATAACTTCAGGTTCCTCAATTCTAGTAGTTTTCCTGAGTTTATTGGAGGAGCATTGAGTATCATTTTAAGGTTTTTAGCGTCACTCCACAGTGGATTGAATCTCAGCCTACTGAACTAAAACAAGCACTCTACTACTGGGCTACCATGATTAATGCAAAATATGGGAATTATAAATCAAAAGTTTGCAACTAAAATTAATATAGCTCTGAAGTTGATGCAGAGGATTGTATACTAAGATGCCCTACATCAGTGCACAACTGATATATTATAGGTTGACTTTTAGCTGAACATGCAGTAATTTGAAGTCAGAATAATGATCTTTCCTATTTAACCATAAAAAAAATCATATCTATCTATAATTAGAAAATAATAATTATGATATCGGTAGCATCAATCAGCCATCTACCCTCTTATTAAACTACCTAACTTACTTTTCTACCCTCTCCTTTCCTATCATGTCTGCAACCAATGAGTCATGGACTTGTACTCATAGAATCTGTCTTAAATAGAAAGTAAGGTTCCAGAATCAGAAACACATTACAATATTTCTAATTTAACATTATATATTTATGTGTGTGCATGTGTGCATGTATGTCCACTTGCCCACCAGTACCAGATTAAGAGGGGTGCTGAGAGAGCTGAAGTTAGGGACCCCCAAAATTAGTTAACAGAAAAGAATTGCCATGAGAAAAGTTTGTAAACAGGGGATGTAATTAAAATAAGCATGTAGATGAAATTCAATATAATTACTATTCAATTAGATAGAATTTCTTGTTTACTAACATTTGTGATCATTTTGA
The DNA here is from genome assembly GCA_963457665.1 of Thysanoteuthis rhombus. Lineage (NCBI taxonomy): Eukaryota > Metazoa > Mollusca > Cephalopoda > Oegopsida > Thysanoteuthidae > Thysanoteuthis > Thysanoteuthis major. The sequence continues at coordinate 12,169,669 of OY735205.1, forward strand.
TGGGAGGGCCTTAGTTTGAATTACAGCCAGTGGCCCCAGGCAAACTTGTGCAAGAGCCTGAATGTAATACGACTGAATGATTGTAAATAAATATATCATTGTATTTGTGCATCTAAGTGGCAGATATACATTAAGGAATTTCTCTGTCTGTATCACATAAGTTGATCCCACTCTATGTATTCTTTGATTAGATTTAAATTCCAGATTTGCAAATCATGAATATTCATGGCACATGGATTCTTATTTCATGATCACATGGCACCAGACTCCCATGCATGCCAAAAGTAAACTGATAAGTATTATACTCTACCTTAAGGTGACCTGGAACTATTCAAGAAAATAATATTCAACTTTGAGATTTTATTATAGGCATATATATAGAGAGATGTACTTTTCTCATTTCTCAAAACCAGATAGAGAGATATGTTCTGACCTAAATACACAGTTACACATGAAAGACTGCTCATTACCACAGAAGAAAGAATTTATATTGTATAGATAATAAAGGATGAAACCACTAAATAAAATGATAAATATACTTCATATGATATGCAATATTTTGAGGTCGTTGTCATTCATACAACCCTCCCCACATTAACACCCAGCATCAATCTACCTGAGCCAGTTCAACGTGACACCATCGAAGCATTGCAAGGCATAGATTTTGTTTAGAGGTTTTAATATAGGGCACTCCAACAGAATGTGATGGGTACTAAGCACTGCACCACCACAGACAGAGTTTGCAGTGTCCTGGGCGCCAATCTTTTTGAGGAATGTCTCAGTTATGGCCGAACCAGTCCAGCCAAACAGGCGATTTGCATTCCAGATTATTTTAAGGTATTAACAGAAATAAAGATAGACAACCCAGAATCATATCAAACATTGAAGAAAAAAGCAGAAAATTAGAATTGTATGTATCACTGTTTTCTGCTTATAACCTCATTGATGGTGTCAGGTACTGCTGGGCAAGTTTTAGTAAGACCCACTTCTGGCTTGCAAAGCTTCTCAAAGTTTTTTTTTTACTTACTACTCCGATGGTCACCCATCTAAGTACTGACCAGGCTCGATGTTGCTCAACTTCAGGGATCTTAAAAGAACCAGTGTATGTGATTGCTTAGCAGGCAGACATTTTAAAGGCTTTGGTATGACTCAGTGGTTGATAGAACCGAACAGGAGGCAAGCACTTTATCACTTAATCACTGTGCCATAGTGATCGGTGTGCTGACATTGTATTCAACATCAAAATGAAAATCATATATATATATATATATATATATATATATATATATATATATATATATGAATGATATATGATGAGATATAGAGATAGAGATATACATGTTAGGATGTTAACTTCTTGGTGTGTTATCAGAAATCAGAAATACAATGAGCTGTAGCTGTCACATTTACAGTATCAATAGCAGCCCTCAGCCCCTCTCTCTTCCTACCCTCTTAATAAACTATCTAACTTTCTTTTCTTCCTTAATACTTCCTACCATGTCTGCCACACTTATAGTATCAATAGCAACCATCAGCTGAGCCTGTTGAAGCACACTTATGATAACATTTAGTGTCAGCAAAGTACAGACGGGTCAGTGTCTAGTTACTGTTTTTAAAGAATTCCACAATAGAGATTGTATAAGAACATCTTTCCCTGATGATAAAGCCATTAATGAATAATGAGAAGCCAAGCTGTTACATTCAAAATTAGCTAAAAATCCCATCTGTTCAATGATTTGCCAGGAAAATCATTGCAAATGTTTGCATTTGTTATCTTTAGAGAATGACAAATCTAGTTCAATCAGTGATGAAATTAGTGATGGATTGAAATAAGTAGCAAAAGTAACATACGCTACAGGCCCCAAAATTCCAAGGGGCCCCACACTAATTGCTTGTAAGTTATCAATTCTGATTCAGTGATTCGGTACTCACTCTATTACTAATGTACTATACTGCCATCAACTTTTATGGATGACAGAATGTTTCAACTAATTATCACCTTTAATTGAAGTTATTATTCAACATGGTAGTTAATGGAAGAGTGGTAGCTATGTGATACATATTTAATGCATAAATACATATTTTTAAAACTAAAGTCACAGTTGCTGCATAAATATCTAAAGGAAAAGAAAGTAATACTATTACTGAAATGTCAGACATGTTTGTTGTATCATCTGATTGAGTAGTAAATCAAAACAATAATTACTATGCAAGTGAAAAATATATGTGTTTTTATATTTAGGTGTATTTTCTCACTTTAGGGCACTTTTATAACATATACTGCAGGCACTAGTTTCATCCAGCCTAGGATTAAATAAAGTCAAAAGTAATTTTGACATTCAAATCTGCTTGGAAAAGATTTCAATGCTCAAAACAAAGCAGAAATGTTTTATTCAATTTGTAGTTGAGGTTAAAAAATCCATAATACTATTCTGCTTGTTCCTCCCTCTATTTGAATGTTACACTTTCAGTAATAATAGAAGAGAAAAGTTATATAGCTTGATCAGATAGTGGGGAGAGAGAGGACAGAAAAAAAAGTTAGGTAATTTAATAAGAGGATAGGGATGAATAAGGGAGGAAAGAAAATTAAATCCATGTTTCTATAATATTTAGATAAAAGCATGGACAGGCAATAAAGATTGGAAAGGATAAGGGAGAAAACAGGGATATACAGATGAGAGGTGAAAGAAGAATAGGGGCATGAGATGATGGATATTCTTAGATAGGAACACCCGTGGAAATATCATAGGGTTCAGATAGTGATTTCCAAAGTAATTTAAAATCCATAAAACTTCACTTGAATGTCAGTGTTTGTGATGAGAATGCAAATTCAGAAGACTTACCACATCCTCTGGGAGGGGTTTGATTTTATCCCAATTTACAGATGGCCCTGTTTCTTGCAAATATCGGCTAAATAGCTGCTCAAATCGGTCCATTTCCAACTTGCATCTCTGAAAAGATAAAGTTCATTTTGGAATTATTCATAGATCCCATTCTATAACATTTGCATTAATTATTGACAATCCCTCTCATCTTGAATTTTAATGTATTCCTATGGTACAATGATAAGCAATGCATTAATACTTCACATATCATAGCTCTAGTCAATCAGAAACATTCGCACTAATTCTTGTTCCCTGACAAATTGAGGGCCAAAACTTACTCAAACAAATTTCAGGTTGAAAAATATCTCAAAATAAGGTACCATGTAACAAAAAAAATGTTGTACACAAATCTGAGCAAAAAATACAGAAGGCAGGTTGTGTAATTGTGAAAAATATTTTGTACATAACTAAAATTAAGCCCATTTGCTGAAAGATATAATGTAAAATGAAATACTATAACATGAAAATGTTAATAGTCAATAGGCAGTTGTAAGAAAATCTGAAACCTTGCTTACATCTATATCAAGTTCAAATGCAGTTGATATGAAAATACAACCATGATCATTGTTCCATTTTCTAACCCCAGAATTTGCTGTATCATTATATTTAATCATTAGTGGATGAAAATCTTGACATATTTGTTTAATAAACTCTACTTGTGATATAATGAATTAAATAAACAGCTGGTTGACTATAAAGAACCAATAATTCTCATTGAGGCGCAAGTGGCCTAATGGTTAACAGCACCAAAGATGGAATTGCTGAAATGAGTTCAGATTCTGACTGAGGCAGTAGGTGTTTGACATCCTTCCACCAAGCTCTCCGCTTTTCTCTAGACCTCAGTGAGGCTGTGAGGGGGATTCTGATGACTGGATATCCCATGATGTCCATACGCTTCAATCAAGCATTCATCCTGGGAAGTTCCATTGTGTGTAGAGTCAGAAATCATAAAGTATTTAATTTATTAAGAGAGTGATTTTGCTTTGAACAAAATTACTGTTTACAGTTAGATTTTGATTATCCAAACAAAATGGCAGGGGATATTTTGTTTGGATAATTGATTGTTCAGATTACTAAGTTTTTTTTAAAGATGATGATGAGGTGCTTACAAGTGGTGTACAAAACAGAAAATGAACTGGTAGCACCAGTATTATTTTACTAAACACAATATGGTTAATAAAGGTTCATGGAATCTTGAAATCTTGGATAATCCAAAATTTGTATAATTGATGTTTGGATAACTAAGGTCTACAATGTAAAAAGTAAAAGAATTTATCAATATTATAGATATATCCAAGGTTGATAACTAGAAAACCAGCCAATGTTCCTTAAGGGTTCAATAATAAGATAAAAAGACTTAGTTTTTTTTATACATGAGAATTAGTAAAGCTGGTCAAGAATAAACATTATGATTTTAAATCTAGTATGCTTATAGGATTTCATAATTTTTTAGCATGATAATAGCTACTTTTATCTTTTCAAATTCAGGCATAGAAATAGTAAAAGCATAGAATGTCAAGACAAACATCAATTGTCTGATGTTTCATCAGATCAGTCATTAAAGAAATAATTTTGTCCTAAGATTATCTCAGTAAAAAGGAATAAAGGAAATACATAGCAAGATCTAGTTCTACTTAATGAAGAAAAGACAACCTTTCATTTCATCTCAGTAAAACGAGATACATCTCCCAGTTGGTGGAACAATCACCACAAATTAATCGATATGAGTAGGAAGTTGATTTGGTACTGCTTGCAAGAAGTCAGATTTATAGTGAAATACCCATAACTTATGTTCTAATAAATTTGTATTCACAATCTTCATAAAACAGGGAGTCAGTTTTCATACAGAAATTTGATTTAAGAATGCAAATATCATTTAAGATTGGATTCTCTTGTCAATATGAACAACCTATTGGAAAGGCAGACAGGGAGTCACTAACACCTTCAGGCTTACATCTGGTACTCAGATGTTCTAAATAGCTTTATCATGGAATACAAGTTTCATTCTTTCTCCTTCCTCGGAATTTTTTTTTTTTACTTTGACAACAAAAGCAGGGAAGGGATGCATATATATAAATTCAGTAAAAAAGATCGGAAGTTGGATAAATTATTGACAGATTGAAAAGTAAGGAAATGAAAATGCCCAACTTGTATTTTAGATTTATGAGGAATGAATTATACATGTGAGATCAAGGGATGATATACCAATCTAGGCCACATTTTTATAACTATATTTAAAAAAACAAAACAAACACTCAAGAATATCTTTTAAACGGTCAATGAAATGTAATAAAAGATGATGGCAACTACTAAAAGAACAAAATTTGATTAATAACCAAGAGTAGTGGGATATTCAATTGATACTTTCTTCAGCATATCATCTCTGGTCATTAAAAATGATCTGAAGATGATTAAAGTCTATGTATTGACTGTAGCATCGACCTTCCCATGTAGATAAGATGAACATCAGGGAAAAAGGAAGGATGACATTTTAGTTTAGATTTAAATTTCCCAACATTCTACTTCCTTCCTTCTCTCTCCAGTCACCATTGTACACTGACCCCATCTGCACCAATGTAAAAGGTGGAAAGGGGACAGGCAAAAAATTATTTTGCTCAAAAGTAAAACTATATATGTTATCACTTAATACAGTTGAAGATCTGGATAGAAAGGTAATCTTTCATTTCATGTCATCAGAAATCATAGATATCTTTGATTTGGTGAAACAAATTACAGGTGGATTGAAAGCAGGCAATGGACAACAATAACAAAATATCAAATGATTTAATACTTAATTTGATATTTATCAATTAAAAGTATTCAATATTTAATTCTAGCAGGGACACCTAGCATTAACCAGGAAAAAAATAGAACCTCAAATTAGGCAACAAAGTAAAAAATATGTTTCTTATCTCTTCTTACCCAACCAAACACAATAAATGGAAAAACTATTATTTACAGAGATGTAAATTTTAACTTCCATTATTTGCTGTTTTCTGACTGTTGTAGAATGACGGCCTTACCAAAGTAGTGATCAAAGAAATCAACCAAAAATTAAGATGAGCCTAAATAGCGGTCAAAAATCAATAAAAATGGTTTACAATACTTCATCCAACCCCAAAATAATAGAATAATTACCTTCAAATTTATCTCAGAAAATGAACTGATTTAGCTTCACCCCTGCACCATCTTGCCTTCACTATGAACTAAATTACATTGAATTTTTATCAATTAGAAAAGAGAAGGGGTAGAGAGAAGCTTCACTTTGTTATAAAATGAATTACATTGGATTTTTGTCAATGAGAATTGGTGACAGGAGAAATGGAAACCTCCACAGACTCAACAGCAGTAAAACTTACCGGTCTATCAATGTTGCTTTGCCAAAAAAGTGATATCCAACCAAAAACATCAATACTTGATTAAGAATTGATTTTAGTGTAATAGATATTTGTTCCATTAGTAAGAAGAATTAAGGACAAAAATCCTGGTATCGAAATCGATTTTTTTCTGATGTTTAAAAAAGATTAGCTAGAGAATGACTTCTGGTAACCTCAAAAGACCCCAAAGATAAGCCTGTGTAGGAAGTTGATTTTTATTGATTCTCCATGTCAAATATCTAGTCAATCGGCTTTGTAGTTTAGTAGAGGATAGACAGTCAAACAAAACACTCAAATATTAGTATAGATTTTATGATGGGACCCATCATTTTAGATTATATGTTCAAAATTACTACTACAAATAAATTCTTCACTTACAAGTAAACAAACTTATAAAGGCTTATGGATTTTCACAGGAGTCAGATCTCAAATAATTAGACTTGAACTAATTAATCTCATTATATATTGAATAATTTCATGAAATATACATGTTTTATATAGTTATATGATGTGTCATGTTCAGTGTACAGTGTATATAAGCAACTCACATTAACTTTTGGCAAAGAATGACAAGTGTTAATAAAGTCAACAGTAACTTGAAATCTATTAATTTTATCATAATCTTTGTGTTATCAATAAAAAAGAGATTGTAGAAAATTATTTTTTCTGATGACAGATCCATCAATTATCGTAGAATTGATGAAATTTCAGTCAAAAATGTAGACACGGCCTCAATCTGCTCAGAAATCCTCTGTGAGTGCGCAAAAGTATTTTTTTCTTTTACTACAACAAATTTTATTCTATTTTCAAATCGAAATTGAACATTCAAAGAAGATATTTGATTTTTACAATATGTTTTAAAAAAATGTAAACATAGTCTATGGGAGTTGCAAGTGTGTATACTTTCCAATATCGTATATGTATATAGTATTAACCCCTAACATTGGTTAACTCAGACAATCAGCTAAAATGGATACCTCCAGCCTCTGTTAGTCAGTTTCAACAAGGGTTCACTGTAATAAAATTACTTACAACTCTTCTTTTGTTAACCCAATATTGATAACCCAGAGACAAATTTTTCAGGTTTTCTTAATGTCTTGAAATTGTCTGATCAACAAGTTTTTCAAGATGTTGTATTCCTTCAAGCATGTATCTATTTTGTTGGTGTTATTAATTATCTAAAATTAACCACACATCCAACACAAATTGAAAAAAAGATATCAAGGCCAGAATCAGTGAATGAGCCTCTCGATTACGTAACACCTTCGGAGATTTCATACCAATTGTGAATCCTGAGGTATGTCAAATATTTAATTTCATGACTTAGCTGTAATGACCATCACTTGAGACACAGGCGTCAGCTGAGGCAAGTGGAGACAAACCGGGTATTTGCATCCAGCCCTACTGGATCAGGCCTTCTCACCAAGGGCAAAGTGGAACCTTATAGTCAATAAAGAATAAAAGTGTAGTACAATTGTTTTACATAACCCTAACTCAATGTTCCCATACAAAAAGACTGTATTATTATTCACCAATGCTCATTCCATCTTGTTGTGGGTCATACTTGCTTATATTAGAAATGGTGGAGTGTGCAGAACCTCCCCCACAAGGTGGAATTCCTATTATGTAAAAGAATTACCATCATGATATATTCTGCATATATCCTTTGACCCCATCCCCTGCCTCCCAGAAATATATCCTTTTGCTACCCTAGAAAAGTGGCAGTAGACGCCCATGACCTCAGGTCTTCTAGTACGAATATAAAAATTCTGTTACAACACATTCCTGCAGATGCAATAAACTACCTTTTTTTCCCTTTCCATAAAACAAGATTCAAGTGCAAATTCCTAAGGTACAAGGTTACATGTCTAAATTCAAGAGAAATTTGAGACACACATAAAACCAGTTTATCTCAGCAGTTAACCTGGGTGTTTATTTCTCCATAAAGCAGGTCATATTGACTTGCATGAACACTGCAAACTAGATTAAGTGGCTGGCAGGATAGGAAATTCAATAAGCAAAATAATTTTCCTCTGGAAACAAATACAACTTTTTTTCCAGTGGGTCTTGCAATTAAAAGAAAAATTACTTTTATCGTGTTTAGAGGTAGGCCCTTTTCCTTTGTCTTTCTCTAATGTCCTACCTAGAGAAAATAACGGAATTTTTTTAAATAGACATTCATATGAACAGTGCCAGATTAAGGGTGGTGCTGAGTGGGCTGAAGTAAAAATTAGTTAATAGAGGAAAAATTGCCACAAGATAAGTTTGTAAGCATACAATGTAATAATTATCAAGTATGTAGATAAAATTCAATATGATAACAATTCAATTCAAAAGAATTTATTTACTTTTACTAGTAATCATTTTGATGGGAGAGCCCCTATTTGAATTACAGCCAAGGGTGCCATACAGCCTTAATCCGGCCCTGCATATGAATAATATCGATTGGGAAGACTGTATTCAACTATGGCACCTAAAATCAAACAGTAATGATAAAGTCTATTCACTGCCACACCACAATGGAGGATCAAGAAGAGACTGGGTGATGGTACTTTCCCACGTAGAAGCAGCAAAAAAGATGTTACCTCCACAGACAACCATGACAAAGAGCTAATATCAAGAATATCTGATATGTATACGCTAGTGTGTAGATATTCATGTTCTAAAGTTTATGACTGATTTAATTTTCCCTCCATCACCAGCTTGATACTTGATATGCCCTTTCAGATCTTGACATTGCATGACAGTTGAGATACATGAAGTCTGAACATATGTCGTCTTCGTATATATATTATAAGTAACTGTATAAGATGAAATAGAGGTGCAAGGTAGCATAATGATTATCAGCATGGAAAACAGAATTAGCTAAATGTTTGAATTTTGGATGAGGTTGCTTATATTCATTTTAGCAATAACATAGATGCTCTTGGGAATAGGCATGAATCTACATCCTAGTGTCCCCCCCCCATCACCAGATATCTCGACAAAAAATGTCTTGTCTCTAGCATTCTACCATGGTTGGGGGAGACAAGCATGGGTCAGCGAGCACAAAGGAAAACCACTCTACCATAACTACCCCTTAGGCAGTAATAACTGTAAAGAATTGTCACACTAACAACTTTGACGAGGACCAGCATGTCTGACAAAATATAGCTCAGCAGGAGGAAGGTCCTAGTCATTATTTGAGAATGAGACAAAAATTTGCTGAGTAAAACTGAATTTGATATTATAAGTAAATTTCTTTGTTATTCAAAGGACAAGGAAACCAAACAAAACAACTCATAAAAGTTATAGCCAACATTAATACATGTTGACTAAGCAAATAGTCAGGTAACCAATATCTATTGGCTACATGCCATGTTAAGGGTGATCAATTAAAAAGTTTGAAAAAGATGTGATCAATGGATAAGATACTTCACTTACATTTTTTGGGGTGATTATCACTAGAAAGTCTGATTTTTCATAAAACAAGTGGAAATGCTATCAGACACAAACTAACCAACCGTTTTAGCATAAACATACATTGTAAACTCAATCCCCATCAAAAAACTAATTTCGAAAGAAATTTTCAGAAAAATTTTTTTTTCCAGGCATAATATTGGGTAAATGTTTGAATTTTCAAGCCTTTTGTCTCAATTGGAGCAGCCTGTGCATGTGACACATACATAGTTAGATAGCCAGCCAGACAGAACCATTTAAGAACTGAAGAAATCTATGTTGTCCAGTGGACTGCTTTTGTTGCAAGTTGACAATTTTCAATAGACTAGAAACAGAACTTGCAGAAAAAAAAAATCATGAAAAAAAAAGAAATGAAGCTAACTGTTCTAGAGGACCAAGATTCCGCTTTTTCTTTGAATCATTTCAATACAATATCATAGTCACATGACCAAGGTCTTTTTGCAGGATGCCTAGTTGGGGGTGATCAGTTAAGTAATTCAATAAAGGAGTAATCAATGAATAATTTGCTTCTCTCACCTTTTCTATGATCACTAAAAAGTCAGAATTTTCAAAAAACAAGCGTGAACGCAACCGGGGCAAAAAATAAAGGATCAATTTAGCATTATTTTACATTGCAAATCGAACCCCCACCACCACAACCACAACTAAAATCTGCTAGGAAGGAAAGGATTTTCAAAAAGTAAAAAAATATTGTTTTCTTGACATCATAGATGTTAAAATTTTCAGTCCTCCAGCTCCATCGGAACAGTCAGCATGCATTATACTTATATATATATAGCTAGTGAGCAAGACCAATTTAAAAACTGAATAAACCCACGTTGATGTAGACAGTTTCGGCTTTCAGCTTCTAATATGTCTCCAAGTGTTGGAGGTGCTTGACTGTCACCAGCACAGAAAACAGAATCAGAAGACAAAGTTTTAGTTTCAGCCACGACTGTTCATGTTCACTTTGCACTGATGCCCTTGAGAAAGGCATGAATCCACTCCTCCTCCTAGCTGTAAGTAAATGGCAGTGGAGTTACAGACCTTTCTGTTCTTAATTTTGTTACCATGATGTTTCAGATGAGCCATTGCATACCTGATGAAGGCAGAAGAATGGATCAGCCAAAACATGATAAGAACATCAAGAAAAGATAATCTAAAGAAAAAAAAACCAACAGCTTGGCAGTTGCCACAGCTGGTTTCAAGTCTGGATAAGGGTTGGGTGTGGGGCTAACAACTCCACCCAGTTAAAAACCAACTTGCTACTGAAATAATAGCATAGTGGTTGCAGCCCTATTTTTCCACGTGGCACCTATACTAACAAACAAAATAAAAACACATGTCGATATGGGAGAAGGAAAAAATAAAGCTCAAACACATTGTGATGCAAAGTAACGAAAACTTGTAAATATTGAATTTCTTATGAAATATCAGCCAGGAAGTCATTCAAGATTATAATAGTTTCCATCTGTTACCATGTTGATTCATGAATACGAATTTAATTTTTAATTCCAATAGTAACCATCTAAAGCAGTGATTCTAAATGTGGGGTGTTTGCCCCACAGGGTGCAGTTTGAATAGATTGAAAGCAGTGATTCTAAATGTGGGGTGTTTTCCCCACAGGGTGCAGTTTGAATAGATTGAAGGAAGCAATTAGGAATTTAGAGCAAAAAGCATTCAGTGGCTCAAAACTGAGTTATGCTGAGGCTCAACTGATTAATCCTTAATTGCACAATACTATTAATTACTAATTTTAATTTAGAGCCCATAGTAATTAATGCTTGACTCATTCATTTTATGAAGTATAAAAGTGATGAGATTTGGTGTTACTAAAATTTCACACAATGATAGAATTACAAAAAATTTGATGAGGGTCCATGGGTTCATATATCTATTTTACATGAAATTAGCCACAGGTTATATAATAAAATATTTTTTTTCTATAGTAAAATATTTTGAGCTGTTTGAGTGGAGTATCAAATAAAAAAAGATCAAGAACCACTGATTCAAGATTAATTTTCTAAATTTTTTTCAGAAAATCAAACTCCATTTTCATATTCTTGATGCTGTTTTGCTAACAAGAACACAGAGAAGTTTTATTGCCAGAACAAAATTTAGAAACTCTGACTCTTTTCAAGAGGTTAATGCTTTTCATTATACAAGCAATCTTATTTTAAAGGAGATTTTAAACCCTAACATTCTACTTCCTTCCTTCTCTCTCCAGTCAGTCACCACTGTACACTGACCCCATCTGCACCAATGTAAAAGGTGGAAAGGGAACAGGCAAAAAATTATTTTGCTCAAAAGTAAAACTATATATGTTATCACTTAATACATTTGAAAATCTAGATAGAAAGGTAATCTTTCATTTCATGTCATCAGAAATCATAGATTTCTTTGATTTGGTGAAACTAATATTTAATTTGATATTTATCAATCAAAAGTATTCAATATTGATGAACCAAAAAACACAACTCTAGCAGAATATTTTCAGGTAGAATGATGAAAGATATAGGGGCAATTTGTGATTTGGTTTACATTTTTAAGAAATTTAATTTAAAAAAAACAAAAAAACTGGTTTGGTTAGTCACTCAATAGAGACTATCATGTGACCAACATCTTTTGGCTGCATTCCTTGTTGGGGATGATCTACTGAAAAAATTGGAAAAGGGATGATCAAGGAAGTAATGACTTCTTTTGCCTTTTATTGGTCTGCGATTACTAATGAAGTCCAAATTTCAAAAAAACAAGTGTGAACACTGGTAGACACAAACTAAAGGACAATTTAGAATAAACTTGAAATGTAAAAAAAATAAAGAGGAATTTTGGAAGAAAAAAAATGTTTTTTTACAGACATAATGAGTAAATGTTTAGATTTTTTGACGGTTTCTAATAATATCCCATGATTGATGTAACAGGTGTTCTCATTAAATGTTTAAAGAAGGAAGGAATTGACAAGTAAAATTAGGAGAAAAACATTAGTTTGTAATTAGCTATATGAGATGTATGGACAGACATTGATGTCTTCAGTTTGTCATGAATTAGAGCATGTTTCACTTGCCAAGTCATTAATAATTCAACAAGAAGATAATAAAAGCCATGAATTTAAATGCAATCTGTAAGCATACAAAATTCTTCAGACAATATTAAAACATGGTTTATAGTCTTGAACAGGTCTGATCAGTCACTCAATGGAAACTGTAATATGACCAACATCTTGCTGTGTTGGGAGTGATCAATTGAGAAGTTGGAAAAAGGGGTAATCAATGGATAAGTAACTTCTCTCACCTTTTATTGGGCAGTGATCACTACAAATTTCTGAATTTAAAAAAAAAATATGTGAATGCTGCTGGACACAAACTAAGGGACCAATTTAGCATAAACTTACATCTTAAATTGAACCTCCACTAAAAATCCACCTGGAGGAGGGGGAAACAAAAAAAAACAAGTTTTTTTCTAGGCATAATAAAATAAATATATAAATTTTTAGCCCTCTAGCTCTATCTAGTGTGGCCTGTATCTGTGAAACATATATACATAGCCAGCTAGCTAGCTAGCCAGACCAACTTAGAAACTGAAGAAACCTAAGTTGACTGTTTTGTTTCACAATTTCTAATTGGTAGTAGAAACAACAGTTAAAAGATTGTTTACTTACTCAATATTTCCTGAAAGGATTCAATTTGAAAGCTATCAAATTTTCAAGAAGAATAGACCAAGAAATTAAACTTCACTTAGTTTCTTTTGATTGATATTTTCAGCTTTACTGCTTGTTATTCATCATCATTAGTCTTTTATCATCCATCATTGGATATAAACTTCCCCAAGATGCACCAGACCTCTCTATCATGAGCATCTAAAAGTTATTACTTTTTGAACTTGCCTAGTTTTTCTTACCATCTTATATTCTGCCAGCCACTGTTTTGCTTGTGATCTCTGGGGATCCACGTGAGTTGGAGAGGAGGAGCAAGGAGAGGAGGGTTAGAGGGGATAAAGTAAGGAGAGTTAGAGGGGATAAAGTAAGGAGAGTTAGAGGGGATAAAGTAAGGAGAGTTAGAGGGGATAAAGTAAGGAGAGTTAGAGGGGGTAAAGTAAGGAGAGTTAGAGGGGGTAAAGTAAGGAGAAAGAGAGGGGGTAAAGTAAGGAGAAAGAGAGGGGGTAAAGTAAGGAGAGTTAGAGGGGGTAAAGTAAGGAGAAAGAGAGGGGGTAAAGTAAGGAGAAAGAGAGGGGGTAAAGTAAGGAGAAAGAGAGGGGGTAAAGTAAGGAGAAAGAGAGGGGGTAAAGTAAGGAGAGAGAGAGGGGGTAAAGTAAGGAGAGAGAGAGGGGGTAAAGTAAGGAGAGAGAGAGGGGGTAAAGTAAGGAGAGAGAGAGAGGAGATAAAGTAAGGAGAGAGAGGTGAGATAGCATGAGGAGAAAGACAGATAGAGTGAGGAGAGAGAGGAGATATAACAAAGAAAGAGAGAGAGCAAAGAGAGTGAATAGAGCAGTTAGAAAAGGAGAGAAAGGCAAGTAGAAAGAGATAGTGAGCAAAGCGAGAAAAAAAGTAAAGAAAGAGAGATAATAGTAAAATACAAGATTTTTTAAAAAAAATGATAAAACAAACAAAAAGAAAAACAATTACTTCTTGATTATCTGGTTCTGTGTTTTGGACCAACTCTTGCAACTCATTGTGCATTCCAGCCAGTGCATCTCGACGCATCAATTCCTTAAATTCAATGTCACTTGGTGTGCGTCTATGACTCTTTACAAAAGATGTCTGCAAGAATAAGAAAGTAAATAAATTGAATAATGCAAGACTAAACAAATAAAATACAATGTAAATCGGTGGGTGGAGGGTGAACATTAAATATTATCATCAGTCTTTTATCGTCCACCATTGGACATAGATCTTCCCGCATTCTCTATCAAGGGTGTCATGGAGTTGGTACTTTCTGAACTTGTCTAGTTCATCTATCAATCTTGTATTGTACCAGCCTCAGTTTCACATGTGATCTCTGGGGATCCATGTTGTGAGTCATCCTGTCCACCAGTTTTCAGCCATTCTTGCAACATGACCAGCAGAATTGCCATTATGAGTTTTCTAATGAATTCTACAATATCTCAGACTCCTGTTTTTTCCATATACATTGTGCTGTTTTGTGATCTTTCCATGTGAGGTTGAGCATGATTCTTTCATGTACACGTTGCATGGTTCTCAGTTTGAGGATCAGTCTCTTGAAAAATAATTTATCAAATGATACAAAATTTTCAACATTATTCCATATTAGCCTAGATGATTTTTAAAAACATTGATTAATAATGAAAAGAATATCGAGTGATAGCAGTTACAAAGAAGATGGCTTTGATGAAACTACTTGGAAAATTGTATGTTTTAATCATATGATGAACAGATTTTTTCTGTTTCTCTGTTCATGACAATGGACAGTTCCACCTTAAAGGTAACAGTGTTCCTATCAACCATTTGAAATAGTGGACTTTTCCTCTGAAACAAATTCAGTAGTTTCTTTTCCTAAAAAAAATTCATCTCAAAGGAATTTAGATATATCCATGAAATTTTTCACAAGGATCAACTACTTAACTGATAATGAAAAAAATTTCAAGTTATTGCAGTTACAAAGAACACAGGTCTGACGAAAATTCCCAGAAAATTATATATTCTCTAACATATTAGAGATTTTTTTTCATCTGTTATATTTCTGATATATACAACTTTCATTCTTTCTCCATGTCCCAGAAAAGAAAGGTAAGGCTACACAGAGAGAGAAAAGTAAGGACATACATACACAGAGAGAAAAGCAGGGACACATACATATTCAGAGTTCCAGGGAAAAACAAGAGAGAGAGAGAGAGAGAAAAAAAAACAAAGACAGAGAGAAAGAAAAGCAAGGACACAAAAAGAAAAACAGGGACACAGAGACATTTAATATCTATGTCATATTAAACGAGTTTTTTAATAAAATACTGTTTTTATTTGTGATTTTCTTGACAAGTGAGTGATAATATAGGTGAAAACGTTGTGATTCCACCAACCCTATACTGCAAACCTCACTGTAACAAATTGCGCTATGTTGAGAGATACCTGTACAATTACATATACGTACTCACATTTCTCTTTCGGTCATTGATACACATGACCACCACCTGTTTATTTACTGTGAAAGACTTGTCTAATATGTAGAATCACATGACATACAACCCAGACACACAACAAAATGTCTTCAAAGAAAATTCAACCAAATGACTCTGATGCTTGACACTCAATGTTCCAACATTTTTTTGTATTTGATTCCTCCCATTTATTTTATGTAGTGTTTGATGAGAACACAATTCATCCTGATTTGATTTCATCATGAGAACAAGAGGGAATCATCAGAGCATCAAGATGAGAAGATTCACTGCAGTCTATGAGTGGCTTTTCTTTTTTATCAAGTGTAATTGGAAGATTAATTTGTAATTTGTATGGATTCAGTTGACAATAAGAATAGACAACAATGATTGTATGAAAATTAAAATTTATTCCACTAACAAGTCTCGCCTTTGGTAAGTTCAGATCATGAAGGTAAAACATGTTAGTGGAATAATTTTAATTTACATATGCTTATTGCTTTCTCTCCTTATTGTTAACTTAATTCATACTGTTGGATATATTGTATCCTGATCATATATATATATATATATATATATATATATATATATATGTATATATATATATGTATGTATGAATAATATGCAATCATGTTGAAAAAACAAGCCAAGTTGTCATCTGTTATTCAAATAATTAATAATTTCATAATATGAATAGCACATGACAACACTATTTTATTGAATTATTATTTACTTTTAATGATTCTTTTGGAGTACAATGTATCCCCTACAAATAAATACTATGTATATAAAAAGAGAGAGAGACAAAGAAGAAATGTTTGTTTGAACATTTGTTCTCTATCTCTCGAGAATTGCACATCCTAGACAACATTAAAACTATCATCAAATTCAGCACATCTCGGACTAACTATACCTCACAAAGTTCGGTTGATTTTATGAGCGAAATCAATTTCATCAGATTTTTTCATATTTTTTGCATATTACGTTTGAAAAGTTCTGGTAAAACTCATGTGCATGAAAGTTTAAAGGACAAAATTAAATAGTAATTTTGTTTGTGTTTTTGCTGACAATGCAAAAATAAGAATAGTTTATAAAGCAAACACCTTAAATTTATCAATTCATTCATCAGTTTCATAAGCAAGAAAACTTGAAATTTGCTATGAATCTGATTTCATAAGTAAATCCATTATTTACCTTTCAGAATGCAAACTTGACTCTAAACAATATATAGGAAAATCTGAATGGCTGTAACACTACAGTTTAGATGACAATAGGTATAGAATAAAATCATAAGACCCTAACAAACTATTACATGTAGAACAGCTTGGCAGACCATGAATTTACCAGGGAAGCAAAATTTATCATCAAAGAATGAGTAGAAAATAAACCAGGCAGCTGTAGAGTCAAACTTCAATCTTACTTCCATTCAGACTGAAGATGATAACTGCAACTTTTATTGCACCACAATAAATCGAAAAAGAGAAATTTTTTTCAGTAGAAATGTATTTATTTGAATGAAATGAGTACTTAGATATATGTAAGATAAATTTTTGTAGATATGTAAGACTTGTCAATTTAGCTGGGTCAGTAAGAGATCCAACTACCAATCAGTTGGTTGTGATTTTAAATCATTATAGGTAAATGCTAATTTTTACTAAAGTTTCTTATGGTAAAAAAGGAAAGTCAACTCAAAGTTTGGATAAATCATTCCAAATTGACATTAGAATCCAATGAAGAGAGATGGCTATTTTGTCTCGAAACCCTATCCCCCATGGCCTTGATAATAAACTGAACTATCCAAAGAATATCTCTTTTTATCCCCCCCAAAACACCAAAAATTAAATGCAACACATTATACTTTTGAAAAAAAAAAAACACTTAATTCAACCCCACTCAAATATTACAAATTTAAACAATTTTAATATAGATATTAAACATTGACTAATTTAAATGAAATGAATATTTAATATAAAATTATATTCTAATCTAGCTCATATTTGAATTCAAATTAAATTGAACATGTTCTACACAAGTGAAATTGCTATACAACAGCATTCATCTTCTTGCTGTTACCACAATGTTTCCTACAGCCTTTAGTATCCTGGACAATATTATTCAATGTCATATCACGTCTTTTGTATATACTGATAACAAAAAAAGAGCAATTGTTACCTTTTCCATTTTAGAATCAGCACCGTTCCAACAGCAGAATAAGAGACACAGATGACAAACTAACCAGATCACTAATGCTAAAAATACTTAAGCTAACCTTAAAAATTTCAAGCCTAAGCCTCTAGAATGATGGCCATTTTAAAACAAGAAAGTTATTTACAGACTCATTCCTTCTCATGTATCTTTCCTTTGTTCATCCCACATCATCCACACTCTACCCACATACTAAGCATTTACATTTTACCCCAAATATAAACCAGATAAAGAAAGAGACAGAGAAATACCAGGAAGTTGAAAGTCCATACAGCCAATGACCTTTAAGAGTTTTAGAGACATGGATGATAAAAGGATAAGATATGGGCCAACCCGGACCTTGCTTTGCTCCGCCCAGTCTAGGGGTAATGATATAGATTTGTTTTATTACTGTTTGTCTTTCATTTGCTCATCTCCCTCTGATGGTGGCCACAAGTCGAAACTAGTTGGAACATGTTTACTCATACTCCAGTCTGTCTTTTACATACTCACTATTATTATACATATATATATATATATATATATATATATATATATATATATATATCTATATATATATATGCATATATACATATATAAATATAATGGATTCGCAAATCCATTATTTCCCCACGTATAAAATTCTATTTAAACTAAATGTTGAATGCGTAGAGCACTTTATAAAATAAACTCATTACACATTGGATATTGAATTCCTGATTTGTATTTTATATATGTGTGATTTGTACTTATATATAGGGGGGGTACGTGAGAGAGAGAGAGAGAGAAAAATGGAAATAGATCTGATAAGATGATGTGACAATAGTTAACAATTTAGAAAAGAAAAGACTTCAGGCTGATTAGGGCATCTCAAATTCTTTACAGGTTATGATAGTTGGTGTCTTAATCCAAAATTTGGACTTCTTTGTGGCTTCTCCTAAAGTTCAATAGAACTTCACACTAATAGTTGGTTTCCAAATTTTAATAACTGTTTCCATACCATCATTGACAATGGAACACGAATTTGCAATAGTGGATTGAATACAAACAAGTATGAATAATCAAATCAAGCATCCTGATTAAACCCAGCCTCCTGATATTTCTTTGTTTCTTACAACATCACAAAATCTACTACTAACACATTGCAACTGGGCTATGCTGGTTGTAGACTTACCATCGTTATCTCATGCCATTCTTTGCTAAAAGCTCTAAAGAAGTCCAAAATCAGACAATGACATCCACTATCATAACCAATAAATAATTTGATATGTACCAATCAGCTTCAAATCTTTTCTTTTCCAAATATTCTTCTTCATATCATAGATAGATGGAGCTTGATAGACCTCCCCTCACCACGTGCTAGAAGGTTGACAATCTTCTTTTCCACAATGAATTTGACTCAATGTTAGACTAAACTAGGTTAATAGCTAGGCATAGATATGAATCTATATAAAATCTGTTAGTATTCATCCAATTAGAGGAGAAAATGGTGTAGATCTGTGCTAGTTAATTCTTACTCTTTTAAGTAAAAACATCGACAAACTATAATTATATTATAACCCCCCTCGTCCCCTTACACACGTACTTTTGGTGATAGACACTGATAGACGTAAAATTTGGGCAATATAATGTGGTATTAACTAGGACATAGGAGAGGTAATTGTGCATGGATGCACTCCAAGATTTAAACAGTTCTTCCATAAGCTATTATGCACCCTTCTACAAAAATGAATGGAAATTCATCTGAACCTTCAGGAGATATCATGTAGATAGACATGAGTCTACACATAAATGTATGGAAAAAAAAAACAAAATTATCTTTCAGTCAAAAAAGAATTCCATAAAATTTAATTGAAATCCATTGTGTACTTTTGGAGATATATCATGGATGGACAGAAAGACAGGGGAGATCAAATAATTATACCTCTGTAACATTTTTGGCATAGGTCATTTATTGGATAATACTATATTTTAAAGGATTCCAAAATTCAGCTTGTATGTGGTGCCAGGAACCCTAGGGCCAGCTATGGGATCGAATTTATCTTTGGCAATTGAATATCAGATTAGGAATGACTTTCATTTCATTTATTGTTTGATTTTCTGATAAAAACATTGAGATATACAAACATATTTGATAAGTGAAAGGTAAAATATTAGCATTCAACAATATTTTTTTCCAAATCCAAAGGTCATAAAACATGTTCTCTATATTTTGTTTAATTCAAAGCAAAAATCAAATCCTATTCCCCCAAAAGCAACCATGTTTCAAAATCTCAGTTTATTCTACATTTTTCCTAGATATGACAACTTTTTGACATGGACTTTCTTCTTTTTCTTTTCCCTTTTGCAAAAATCATTACAAGAAAGAGTAAACAATCTTTGGGGCTTTTTTCTTACAATAGAAAGAGGCATTCTCCCAAAGACAATGAACAATGGAAAAGTACACTTGACTGATAAGTGCAGCACTCTTCTCTATTAGGTTTCACTAGGTACAAAGGATAAGATATTGTTAGCATACAAGAAAAACTATAAAAAGGAAATACTACAACTCAAACTCACAAAAATAATTGCGGTAGTAGCGGTTTTTTTTTTTCAACAATAACTCTTTACCATGTAACAGTGTTAGAAAAACTTGTTTTCTGAGAATAGTGACATTTTTTCTTAGAATCATACAAACAAACCTCAAAGATAACAATGTTTTACATAAAATATGAAATACCAAGAATATCACCAACTCTTTTTAATCTCAATATTCTAACCAACCCATCGTGTTCACCAGTCATTGACAGAAACTAAGTGTGCTTCTAGAGACTTAAAAGTACTGTATTTTACCATGTATAATCCACTACCATAGATAATCCATCCCCTTCCCAGTTGAGCTTCAGATTCAGATGGAAAGTATATTATCCCATGTATACAATAAGGTATACACACAAAGAAATGTGGGTTACATAAGGTAATATATGGTTATGTATTTTGATAAAAAGTATTGGTGTTCTAATTCACTTGATTGATATTTCTGGAACTGGCTTTGAGTCAATGAGACCAATTGCTCCAAATTGGGCCTCTACTCTAGTCTTGTCAAAAACGCACAACAGCACATTCAACATTTACCTAACACCACATTGCAGGTTTTGCAGAAAAAAAAACAATTCCAATTTTCTTCTGAATTCTTAAAAAGTTAGTTATGTTTATTGATAGTGTTTATAATTAGAAATCTTTTTAGTATACTTGAATTAAATCATATATCAATCAATAATAGAAAACCGTAAAATTTTATTTTTCTAAATTTGTAAGCACACATTTTGATTTCTTGCCATATTTCCACGGAGATGTAAATTCAATAGTAAACTTTATTCATATCTCTTAGATTCTACAGACCTTGTCTTTGAAACTGGGACCCTGCAAAAAATAATTTCAATATGGCCCCATAGCTCCTAAGGCCAGTTTGTTAATTTTGGTGCTCTAGTTAGGAATTGAACTTGAATGTTTCAGTAATGTTACATCCCAACACCTTATTATGAGCTACTTTTTTTTTATAAAAAAACAATATCTCCATTATTTATGATTGAGAGAGGCTGTTTGCATTCAACAAATCAAGCAAGTTGGTGTAAGAGCCAATTTTAAAACTATTTCAGCTAGCACTCTTAGAATACATATTTATCAGAATTCAGTTGAGTCTTTTTTCTATGTTTACTCAGAATAGTCCTCAGACAAAGACAAATACAGTGAATGCCACAACAGTTGGTGAATTTAAACATTATTCCAAGCAAACACAGACTATACACTAACACTAGTGCTCCACAACATACAACCACTGTAGAATGTAATGAGAGCCAACAAAATACTTAGGTCTAAAATTAGCCTTACTATGAATGACCTAAACTAACCATGAGTCACTAATGATCAGTTTCTATAAATGAGTGTTTTAATAAATGTGTGTTTTTAACAGGATGTTTGGCCTGGTGAAATGTAGTAAGTAATATTTGTTTGTCTCTTTTCTGGGGAGATGGGGTGGAAAAAGGATATACTTGGAATATATCTAGCAGCAACCCCATTACCAGCAAATGATAATACCATCTTTTTATATAGGCTCATCAAGTTAGGGTTACATAAAACAAGTGTACTGCACCATTATCCTTTACTAACAATAAGGTTCCAACTTTCAAATACTCTTACCCTATGTGAGAAAGCCTGATGGGGTGGGATGATAATGCATTGTCCCCCCACCACAGCAAATACTCATTGCAAAGTGTTCATCTGACATTTTAAAATTGATGTAAGGTTCTTATTGCCCTTCATTCTGTTTTGATGTTGCTTCTATGAGCATGTTGTTGGGAATAGAAACAAAATTAAAGCAGGAATTCTTTTTTTTATTATTGCAAATATCAAAATGACAGATCTAACACATGCTGAAAGAATAAAGATGATTAAAAGTGCACTATAAGATTTTAGCTTCAAAGCAAGGTTGAATAGAGATTTTAACATGTAGTGAATTCAAATTCTTCAAAGTGACCACAACAGTCAGTACTAAAAAAAGTGAACAAATCAATAATTAAAAGTAGTAATTGTCTCTCTTTAGTAAGCATCACTACACCAAATATAAGCCCTTGAAATAATGCCCGATGATGTCATCTCCTCTAATCTCTAAAATAGTGCAAGTCACTTCAGGTAATCCCAAACTATAAAAGCAACTGCTCTAACTTGCTCACTCTCTTATTGGCTCTTTTCACTCTGCTCTCTATCCTCCAGACACATGCCCAGATCTTCCTACCATGCATTCTTGTACCAAAATGTAAGTGTGATTGTTGAACCAATATGTAAGTGCCATTAATTGACTCTACTTTGCACTCAGACCAAAACATGCACAGACTCTAAAAAACTATTCACTAAAATATGTATTTCCTGTTTGTAACAAAATGAATAATTCATTCTCTTAAACATATAAAAAGCTTGTGTAGCCATTTTTATCACCACTTCCAAAATCCAATCAACCCACGTGGTCAGCCTTTTCAAACACAATATAGTACATTTCTTTCTACTTCATTGGTGACATATTCTTAACAATATATTATGGTGATCACCATAATACCATAACCCCTATCAACTGAGGGGCATCGTTAACCATGCATGACTAGGTAAGAAAAGGCAAAGTCAACTTTTGATCATTTCTATTTATAGGTCAAGTGCGGGCATTTTAGGAAACAAATCATTTTCTCTGGGAATTATATACAACAGCCATGAGCTTCTGGAACTTGCTTTTTCTCCTAATTTTATTTTTTTTATTGAAAGATATTTAGATATAACTTGGTCAGAAAACGTCTATTTTTCCAAAAGATTGCGAGAGTCATATCATTCAAAACATAATGGAAGGTGTTTAAAATTTAATTTCGGGTGTTCCTGGAGAGGGAAAGTTTTATAAAATCAAATCGAGTTTTAAATTTCAACTGCTACACTCTTCTTAAATTAAATGGTGAAAAAGAAAAAAATCATCATCAGCCTTTTAGTGTCTGTCATTGGACATAGGCCTTCTCAAAGATTCACCAGCCCTCTCTATCATGAGCATCATGGAGCCAACATTTTCTGAATTTGTTCAGCTTGTCACGCCATCTTACTTTCTGTCGACCACAATTTTGCATATGATCTCTGGGGATTCATGTTGTGAGTTGTGATGTCTACTGGTTGCCTGCCATTCTTGCAACATATCCAGCCCATAGCCATTTGAGTTTTCTAATCATTAAGGTGATAATGTGACTTTTGTTTTTCTTTTTCACTATTTAATCAAAGAAGAAAAGTGTAGTATTGAAATTTAAAATGCATTAGTAGGAAGTTATGGAGGCTCCCTGCAAGAAGGACGATGGTATCAGCAAATCTGAGGTTGATTAGGTATTCACTGTCTATTCTGATTCCCTTACTTTCCCAGTCTAGGTTTCGGAAGATCATCTCGAGGTTAGCTGAAAAGAGTTTGAGTGAGCTAGTATCACCTTGTCTTACCTTTTGAAATTTCGGACTCTTGTCTTTTCTCTAATATACTGTACTGTCTTCTGATCTCTCTATGTGGAATTGAGCATGATTCTCTCTTGTGCATGTTACATAATTATTAGTTTAAGTATTAATCTTTCGGATAGATTCCATGTTTCAGCTCCAAATATAAAGCAACAGAAGAGAGAGATAGAAAGGGGATAAGGCAACAGAAGAGAGAGGGGGGGATAAGGCGACAGAAGAGTGAGAGAGAGAGGGAGGATAAGGCAAGAGGAGAGAGGGGGATAAGGCAAGTGGAGAGAGAGGGGGATAAAGCAAGGAGAGAGAGAGGAAGGATAAAGCAAGGAGAGAGAGAGGAAGGATAAAGCAAGGAGAGAGAGAGGAAGGATAAAGCAAGGAGAGAGAGAGGAAGGATAAAGCAAGGAGAGAGAGAGGAAGGATAAAGCAAGGAGAGAGAGAGGAAGGATAAAGCAAGGAGAGAGAGAGGAAGGATAAAGCAAGCAGAGAGAGAGGAAGGATAAAGCAAGCAGAGAGAGAGGAAGGATAAAGCAAGCAGAGAGAGAGGAAGGATAAAGCAAGCAGAGAGAGAGGAAGGATAAAGCAAGCAGAGAGAGAGTATCCAAATTACATCAATATTGTATGTAGCCTACCGATGAAAGTTAGGCATATATGATATATGCAAAGTTCAACATCTGAAGTTTGTGAAGAAATAAGAAGTTTCTATTTGGATGATGATATGTTTAAAATAATGCTAGGTTAAGCTAATTGTATTTCATTATGAATTACAAGTGGCAAAAAATGCCTTCATGCCAAAAGACTGATATTAGGAAATTGAGAGAAATATACACCATTTACAAAGAGAAAGATCACAGAAAGATTGGGTTTTCAACTTGCACTGAATTGAGGCCCAAACAGTGTATCATTGCTAGAAGTAGTGGTGCTCATTCACTGGGTGTATGCATGTATCATCAAAATTCTACCTTGATGATTGCAGCATTAGGGGAAAAGGATGTAGATGCAGTATCCCTGATCAAAATGCAGTGTGTAATTTAGATTCTCTAATGTGAAGTAGACTGATGCATGCTGGGACAATGTAAAGATTTCCCTGGTAAAAAAAAAGGAATCTAAGATCATATTCCATCAATGGAAGAAGTCAAAGGTAGAGACTAAATAGCATCTAGACTATGGTCAACTACTGATAGATCAAACTTAGAATCCCACAACTCTTCTATTGTCAATTTTGCTGAATTATTTCCTGAAAAATTAATGGAGCTTACTAAACATAACTTCAATGGCAAGACTCAGAGCAGCACCCTGATGTCCTTAAAAGAAAATATTTCACATGAAGAAGTTATCTTCATTGGGGATTTTAGCAAAAATCATACTTTGTTGTCCAAGATGCTGCTCAAGGATTTTACTGGATCAAGCATTCATCCATTTGCTTTGAACTACAAGGATAATGGAGTGAATTGGAATGAGCAATCCGTTTTGTATAATGAATTGGATATCAGGTTGATGAGGGTTTGTCAATAGCCCTTTGATTACATTGGGAGGGGGGCAGAAATGAAGAAAACTTATAAAAATGGGTAATGTTCAGCTGGCTTATTCACCATAGGGAGCAAAAAAAGCACATATGATAGAGGTTACTTGGTGACAGTTTATTAGAAAACATTTTAAGAATTAGATGATTAGATGATTACAATAACTTTTCTTAAGGGACACCCTAGACAAAACTGCATCAAAGGTACTCAGGGTTCTATCTTACTTAGGATCAGAGTTCTGAACTTTCAAAAAATGTGAGTTAACCGAACTGTCATAATTTGGAGGGGGGGGGTCACAGACCCCTTCAAATTGGAATTTTGAAAAACAGATTTCATTTTTAGAGGTTCAAGCAGAAGCTCACTTGACAAGCTATTTTCATCAAAATTTGAGTGGGGTAGTTAAATGCCATTTATGATTTGTCAGAGAATGCACGTGAAGCAAAATGATCAAAACCTCAAATGTGAAGATACTCATCCAAGTGATTTTTCAAGGTTGTTTCTACTTCACCAATATCAAAAAGGTAATCAACCAAGTGGTAATTTTACTAGGCTACTAGCCAGTTTCTTAGCCATTTTAGTTGATCATGTAACAATTCATTCACAGGGAGGAATAAAGCTTCTCACTTCAAAATGGATGGGAAAATGTCAAACTCTCATCTATACCTGGCATTGACTTATTTTTCCACGGTAACAAGAATGATCCGCACAAAATTTCAGGTGTGTAAAAATCTATCATTTCAATCAAATAAATAAATACATTTATGAAATTAACATTTTTCCTACCATGATTTGGAATCACAATCAGATGATTGGTAACCAGTAAGTTCTCTTACCGACCAATCCAAACTGACAAGTCTTTACATATCAAACATTTATCTTACAGGTACACAAGAGCTTATTTCATTTAAATAAATAGATACTTTTATACAAGAAATATTTGTTCTTGTATCCTTTTAATTTCATTATATATACAACAAAAAGTTGCAGTCATCATCTTCGATCGGAATAGATGTAGGAGTAGAGACGAACCCTGCAGCAGCCAGATAAATTCACATGAAAAAGACTGCTAAGTAAACAAACATGTATTATATATTCACATTGGTGGTTATTAAACAGGTTTCATATTTCATTATTTCAAAACTTCAAGTTATTCATTAACTAAATATATGTAGTAGACCGAGAACAACTTTTTTTTTTTTAGAGCAGTGGAAATCCCTACGGTCATGAAGGCCATTACTCCACAAGGTGTAGACTCCGTATACCTCAGAGTGCGGCATCACATATTCGGTTACAGCAAACTCCTTCATCAGGCTACATAAAGATGTAGAGCCCTTTCAGGGGTAAGACAAGGTGATACTAGCTCACCCAAACTCTTCACAGCCTGCCTAGAGATGATCTTCATAAAGCTAGACTGGGAGAATAAAGGTATCAAAAAAGACGGCGAATATCTGAGAAACCCCAGATTTACAGACGAAAGTGCTCTTTTCGCAGAGAATCTACACAACCTCCAGCTAATGCTACATGAACTAAATGAAGAAAGCAAGAAAGTCAACCTACCCATGAACTTCAGCAAGACAAAGATCACGGCAGAAATAAGAACACAAAGATCAAAATTCGAAGACGCAGAACTGGAGAAAGAAGATGATTATCTACCTAAAACAACGAATCTCCATGAAACCCTCAAAAGGAGAAGAAATCAAGCGAACAATCACACTAGGATGACAAGCCTTTGACAGAGCAAGCTCAACCTTCAAAAACAAGAAGATCCTATTAATTCTAAAAAGAAGGGTATAAAACCAATGCATCCACTCAATAGTCACTTACGGGGCTGAAACATGGAACCTAACCAAGAGATAGGCCCGCAAACTGAAAACCATGCAACGTGCAAATGAAATAATTATGGAGGAGACGACGACAACAGAGGGTGGTTCGATTGTAGTTACTTTCAATTCACTACTTGTGGCACGGGTGGTAAATAACAACAACACGTTACCGTAAAATCGGCATATTTAATGTCAAACAAAAATCGATACTGAATTTCCTTAGACCAAATCTATTTAGGCACAAGTACACTTTTAAAATAATAACATCCTGTGAAGATCGAACACAACCGTTAGTCAAAGTAAAGATTAGCATGCAAACCATTGGACTGACGACAGTAACGCTACAAACAGAACGGTCGGTATTGTAAACATTACGCATGAATAAATACATTAAACAATAAAGAAAACTTCACTTGTTATGCAGATTCATAGGTCGAAAATCTCAAACGAAATGAATTTGAATAAATCGCAAATAAATCATTTGAAATCATTTCATGTTAGAATTACTAGACCAGTAGGGGTTCGCGGCACACTAATTTTATTAAACAAAAGCATTTAATAAACAAAATTGTTTTATCAGTATAACTGACACATATCATCCTTTTTCCCTCTCTTTCATCTGTCGGAAAAGATAGAGATCTCACGAAATCTAGTGGTAAAACTACTTAATTGGTAAATCTGTGATGGAAGCAGGACAAACATAATGCCCATAGAAGACACCTTCAAGGCTTGAATTGTCTGCACATTTGAAAAAATATACGCAGTACATTTGAAAGATAGTTACGGCACACTAGTGTGTCGCAGCACACAGTTTGAGAACCACTGCACTAAGCCAACAAAACAGGGCAACTAACGAATAGTGATTTTTCTAATTGATGGACAAGAGGGAAAAAGGTGTGATAGTTTTTGTCAAGGGAATGATGACAACACGGAATTTTAGATATTTTATTTTTGTTACGTTGCAGCAGTGTAATATTTCAAATAATGATCACGTACAACAGCGTGTTACGGGTAATCGAAACCAGAAGAAAAAATGAACACACGCGAAACTCGTATGAAAGTTAAATCTGTCATCGAACACTTTTTCAACCATTAGTAAGTAGAAAGAAAGATAGATGAAGGAAAATTTGATGTAAAAATTATTTCTGTACACCTTAAAACAGAAGATTTTTTTAAAAGATAGAATAAAAATTTGTAACCATGTAAACAAAACATGAACGTTATAATTTCTATTAAAAAATTCCCAACTTTTTGCACGCAAAACACCTAAATTTTAGACTGTTACCAAAAATCGCTTATTGATTGGATTTTACTAAAAACTTTTATCATAAAAGGAGAAAATTTTCTTTCAAAAGAAGTTTCCATTAATTATGCATTCCGTTAAGTTTTTACTTTTCCCTGTCAATGTTTTACTTTTTCAAGTGAAAAAAAAATCAAATAATCTTCATATCATTTTCAACAAAGAAAAAACTTCGAAACTTTTCTTTTAAATAATTCAGTGTTAAACTGTGAGAGAAGAATGTGGTTGTAACTAACAACAAGTGATTAGGTGGGACCCCGGGGAAATTTATGACGGAAACCATGTCGTAATCATTAATCACTCACCTCTGGCTCCAAGGAAAGGTACATCATATTGGCAGTACATGGCATGTCGAACAATCTAAGAAAATAACTGAAAAGGGCGGAGAAAGTGAATCTGAATTGTGCTCCCTCCTTTGAATGAGCAACACTCTGGCTTTGTAGTTAATTAAATTAAACTTTTCAGTCAGTTTTTGTTTGTTTAGCGCAGATCCTTGTATTTCAGATGCGTTTATGAGAATAAAGTTTCCTCAAAAGCCGCTAAAAAGATGTACCAGAAAAGTGCACGTAAAGTGGGTTGTTTTAGCTTTGTTTACAACCTGAATTTTACAAGTTTTTGAGGAGAATAATTGCCTTGCTAAAGACCGATATGTTTTTTTCCCTTTGACTCGACTTCACTGAAACTAACAATCCGAACTGCTTAAATCTTGCCTGTAAATATATATACACACTGAAAAAAAAGGGAGTAACAATAACAAAATAAATAAAAAAAATCCAATGTGCGTTGACCCGTCGAAGCAATTATGCCTCTGTCAGTCTGTCATTATAAATCCACGTAGTGGTTTTATAAAAAAAAAAAAAGAAGTTTACACCCACCTACATAGATAGACGCGCGTGATAGATTTGACTTGAGAAAAAGAAAAAACGTGACCCTCTCACACTGAGGAGAAGACCCCCCCCCCTAAAAAAAAAGCATACAATTTCATATGACGTACACTCCTCAATCGTAATCACAACGATATGTTTAGGTTTTATTTTCACGTAACAGGAAGGGGAACCAAAAAAAGGTTATAAGAAAAAAATCCAAGTCATTTCACTTCCAATTTTTTTTATTTTGTCATAACAAAATATTGGCGGGGGGCTATTTTTGCTAGAACACACCGTGTAACCACTTTGATATGGGTCATTTTAATACAGGGGATTTTAAATGGCTAAAAGTAGCTAGATTTTTTTAAAAATGGCTGTTGGGTTGATATAATCGCCAGATAATTGTGTAGATTTTATTTCCTCTCTAATTACGTTAATTTTGAATTTTAAAGGCGATCAATAAAATTATCTAACGGTCATTTTTACAATGCGCTTGGGTGAATTCTTTCAATTTATTTAATCAAAAAAAACATTCCGATAAACTGCATCAATTTTCTACTATATACTGATTCTTCATTTTTTTACAATGCAGATTATTGTGCTTTTAACCGTTTGATTGTCAAAAATTGGTATTTTCAGATGGAGAGTAAGATTATTTACACAGCAGGACAACTCTAGCCAATTTTAGCCATTTAAAATTGCCAATGTAAAAATGGCCGATATGAAAATGGCGATTATTGAAAAAATAGTTCAAATCCAACCTCTAGTGTACTATTAATAATTTTTGTGAACGTGTCTTTTACTTGCTCATTGTGTAGTTCACAGTAAATCCACAATTGAAAGAAGGTGAGAAATAGAGGCGTGGCTGAGGGGGGACTTCGGACCCCCCCCCCCCCCATGGGGCAAATAGCTGTATAAAATACAGTTCACATACTGCATTTCTATTGACATTATACTATTGCAAGGATATGAATAAATAATTGAAGTTATTTTTAAGTGATAGAGCATGTCTATCTACCACAAATTTTCCCATTTCATCAAATCTCATTGAATGTTGGGAGGGGCCCCTCGAGGAGCCAAGCACCCAAATCTCTAGCTGCCTTTATCTGTATTCCCCCTATTTTCAAAAGTTTGTTTTATGCCACTTAGCTTCTATGTAAGACCAGCCTAAGTACAGTAATCCCCTGCTATCTGAAAATGCGTCTATTAATTCATAAGAGAAAAATTTTTTAAGCGTTCCCAGACCAAAAAAAAATAACTTTTTTCTACGTCTACCTGCTTTGATGTTGAGGGTCTGATGTAGCTGGTATGGAGGGCCAACATGTTTGATCGCTTAGCCTGATGCATTTCTTCGTATGCAATCAAAACATCCTTCAGACCAGCCCTTAACCTATGTACCTATTATTATAGGCTGAAATTCAAAAGAAATGTGGGGAGGTAAGCACTGAACATTGTGTAGAGGGGGTGTAGCAAGAAGAGTATACACTGCACACATCAGATATCAATTATACAGAGACTGTACAAAATTATCAATTTAGACAATGTCATACAATCAAATCATGCTGGAAAAATTGTAAATAACCTTTTAGTTTTCAAATCAGAAACATTCAAAGTGCAGGGTATGACATAGCAAAGGTATGGAAATTTCACACCTGCACACTCTCAATGTCAAAAGTGACACGTAAATAAAAAGAAATTAGAGAATTCATGCAGAAGCTGATACGTGAATTATATTGTTACTGCTCTAATTTTCGACACATCACACATCTGTATGACATCGCATGACACCACCTTGTCTAAGTTGTATCAAGTGCACTTCAAGTCTCAAGTCCCTCTATGTCTAAAAGCAAATGGAAGCATCTGTTCTTGTTTACATAATCAAAATACTAGTTTTTAAGCCTAGTTCCAAGAGATTGGTTCCCCTGGCAGTACCTCCTCTTTGCACTAAAAGGTGTAGCATCAGTGTGCATACCCTGATGCTTGCTGCAATATGCTGATTACGCAATTTCTGTCACTGTATCATCTTGTGACCAACATCTTTTGGCAGAATGCTGTATTGGGGATGATGTTGAAAAAACGGATAATCAATGGATAAGTCGCTTCTCTCACCATTTTTTAGGTGATGATCACTAAAAAAATCCAATTTACAAAAAACAAGCCTGAATTTTGTCAGGCACAAATTAGGGAACCAATTTAGCAAGAACTTACATTACAGACAACTAAAAAACATTTTGGAAAGGAATTTTCAAAAAATGAAAGAAATTATTATCTCTAGATATAATCAGTAAATGTTTTAATTTTCAGCCATGTAGCTCTATTAGTGTAGCCTGTATGCATGACACATACATTCATAGCCAGACAGACCAACTTAAAAACTAAAGAAACCCATGTCAATGTTGACATTTCTTGTAGACGTTTTTTGAAAATGCAATTCAAACCCAGGATCAGATCAGTCAAGCCAATCCTATATGTTGACTAAGTGAATCATGCAGATCTAGTTTCAGAGTCAATGTACGTATAAACTTGACATAATTTGATTTTCAAAATATCCTTTTTGCCGAGGCTGTTTATGTTAAATTGACTCTAATGACATTGGGCAAGGCATGAATCCATCACTTTCAACTCTAGTTATGGGCAAAATAGCAAGGCGGACTGAGCTCTCTAGCTTTGGTAAGGCAACCAGTCTAGGAGAAGGATAACTCTGATTTAAAACCAGAACTAGGGAGTGGAGCTACCTTAAGGTGGTTTGATGCAAACTTTGATGTCCTTCCGGCAGCTTCTTTAGCAAAATTGTTGCCTAATGTATTACACTTATGCTTTTCTTTGAGCTATATCGAAGAGGCTGAAAGGGGGATTCTATTGACTTGGCACCCATTGATATCCATATACTTTGTCCAGGCTTATGCCCTGAAGTGGCTACTTCAACATTGTTGCATTGTTCATTTAGACAGAAAGAAGCCTTCTTCTGAATCTATTCGCTTTTCCTTTCAACTTTGGGAAAGGGATGATGAATTCTTCGCTTTATTTTTGATAATTATGAAAAAATACAAACATCATCCCACAGGCCACTACTACGATAATTACCAGTGCATGTTTGTACTCTGCCTCGCTGAAGGACACGACTGACATAGTAAAATAAAATTTTATGTTGCGATGATGTAATAAAAATGATGAATTTGAAGAATGATGAAAAAAAAAAGTAATACGAACAAAAACAAAAAAAAATTTTTTTCTAATCTGTGGTCAAGAGAACGCTATTCTCCAAGCTCACTGCAATGTAAATCTCTATTATCCAAGTACATGGCACACAATGTGTATCCATACATTTCATATATGATATCAATTTTGCTGGCTAGGGTGAACTAGTTATTTGATGATTACCATAAATGAATCAAATTGATCATCAGGTGTTTGTCAATTTGCTTTTCTCTTTTCTATTCAAGTTGGTTTTCTCTCAGATCTAAACCATCTCAAAATATCATCAACAATCATTTTTATCTAAAAAGAACCTACATGATCTAGAAAATGAAGACGTTTCAAAAGCGGTTATTAGGGCTTTCCCCTTTCTGTTGAGCAGTTTAATTCAATGGTCAAGAGCACTGTTATTGGTCGCGGGTTCAATTCCTGCAGTAGCCCCATTTTTCTTTATTCTACTTACATTGTTTAGGCTAAGTGATATTTTCTATGTACAACTGGAAGTCATTTCAAATAGAGTTTCAAATAATGCAGTGCATTCATAATTATTTTGTCGGATTATTTCTTAATACTAGATAGATATATATGTACGTATAAGGATGAATGTAAATATCATGTACAAACAAGAAGCTAAATTAATCTTATTCAAACTTTATTATTTACTCACATCATCCTACGGGACATTACATCTGGGAGTGATTTTCTGTTTCTCATTCATATCCAAATAATGAGTATAGAATTAAAAAATGGGGTAGATGGAGTAAAAAATGTATACATGAAATAAAATGATCATTATGTGATTAATGATAAACAACATCATATATATATATATATATTTTATTGTGTCATGCACAGACAGCTGTTTCGATGTATTACATCTCTTCAGTGTGGCTAGAGACTTTCCATTATCCCATCCAGTTCCACAAGGTAGGATTGAAACCTTCGCTTCAGACCCGGAGGCCGATATCCTACCTCTGAGCTACAGAACTGGACAGTCAGTAAGGCTGAATTTAAGCAATATATTTATTGATGCATAAATTCCTCATCCACCAGAGTGCTCTATTCCTATGGAAGAGCATTGCATAAGCTTACAATGAATGAGTTACCTCACTTGAAGAGTGCTCAACCCTGAATGGAGGAGCATTATACATATATGATAATTGAGAAGAGACGATGTGAATTTTTTATTAACGAATTTCATTTTTATGACATATTCAGCTTTCCAAGAAGCTTTTGCAAACAAACAGAAATGAAAATACAAAAAGGAGAAAGTGAAGGTAAAGAAAATGGGGTTCTGAGGTGGATGTGATTTTATATGTGAGTCCCCCTTCTGAGTGAGAAAGGAGTTGGTAGGAGGGAAATTATGGGGGTGCGTGTATATAAGTAATGAATGTGTTTATAAACACATACTGAAAAGGATCTTTGCATCTTTTAGTTGTCAAATGTGTGTCTATGTGTCTATAGTGATGGGCATGTTGATAAAACCGTGGGTGAAGAAATGGATGTGTGTGTACATAAGAGTCGTATGTGCATGGTTGTGAACAAAAATAGATGTACAAGTATTTTTTTATGTCAGATGTATGAATGTGTCTATAGTGGTGGGCATCTTTGTATTTGAACTACTGAGTATATTGGTACATCATGTTTGTTTGCATTGTCTTGGTGTGTATATTATTGAGATGTAATTCTCTGGTGTATGTATTGCTATGTTTTTTATGTGATGTACTACCTGCTTCAATTGTTTGGCTATGTTTGCATTAGGTGTATTCAAGTGTTGTTATGTGTGTGTAGGCATGTGCAAAAAATTTATGTGCATTTATTAGATACCAGATGCACATTTGTGACTGTTGGGTCGGGCATATCTGTATGTGTATTAATGAAAATTTCGATACATCATGTTCATTCATGTTGTCGTATTGTATGCATTATTGGGATGTGCTTCTTGGGTGTGAGGGTTATTGTGATATTTATGGGATGTATTAATCTGCTTCTGTTGAGCATTGATTGCTTTGTTTGTGGTGCTGCCTTGTTGTTTTGCTATTACCTTATCTGGGGATATGTTACAGAAACCTGGTTGTTGCTGGACAGTGTTGCTGTCACATATACACACACACCCATATACTCCCTCGGTAATGACCTTTAAATCTGCAAACTTCTTTCTCCTTATATCATACCATTCTTATACATGGACAAGTTTGCTTCATCAAAAAAATCACATCCACTGATCTCAGAATCCCCCCTTCCTGTATTTTAATTTCTGTTTGTTCATCAATGTTTCCTCAAAATATGTCACAAAAATGAAAGTGTTTTTTAACTTGCTTTCTACATTTCCATTTTTCCACCATCATCTTCGTCGTCGTCGTCGTCGCCGTCGTCGTTGTTGTCGTCGTCGTCATCGTCGTCGTCATCATCATCATCATCATCATCAGTAGTCTTTTAATGTCCATTGTTGGACATAGACCTTCCCCAGGATCCGCCACATTTCTCTATAATGAACATCGTAGAGCCAGTATTTTGTGAATTTGTCAAGTTCATCTCTCCATCTTGTATTTTGTCAGCCTTGGTTTCTTATGTGGTCTCTGAGGATCCATGTTGTGAGTTGTGATGTCCATCGGTTGTCTGTCATTCTCGCAACATGACCATCCCATTGGCATTTGAGTTTTCTAATAGATTCTATGATGTCTCGGACCCCCGTTTTCTTCCTGATATATTGTGCTGTCATGTGATCTCTCCATGTGAGGTTGACCATGATTCTCTCATGCACACACTTCATGCTTCTCAGTTTGCAGGTCTGTCTTTTGGTTAGGTTCCATAATGTTTGATAAATCTTATCCAATTGTACACCACGTACATACATAAATGTAGATTTGAACACATATGTACATATACACATTCATGCATAGACACGCACGTGTTCGAGAAATGGCTATCAAATAAAGAGATTAGGCTGATTAGTCAAACAATATATGAGCCATGTGGAATACATTGACAAATAGTCAAGTATAAACAGCCCCAGAGAGTTTTAATTTGCTTGCATATTTTGTTTACTTGTTTACATCAATTGAACAAGATGTGTTTTTCTGTAGACCATTGATAGTGTAGAGAGTTTATTTTTCACTGTCTATAACTTTGAGAAGAGTCATTGACATGCCAACTTTTGGGGGGTAATTTAAACTCTTCATCTCATTTACAATGTAGTCACGATGTTTTATAACTGATCCATTCATACATTTATAGAAATGAATCGTGCGAAACGTTGCCTCCCCCAAGTTGGTAAGCCAAGTTTGATAAATACCTTCAAAAGAAAAACAACAAACATTAGGAAACATTTTGAAAGAACTTAGCATTCAATGTGAGATTTTCTCAAATAAACAACTGGATGTTTCTGTATCAGGTTGTTTAATATGGAATAGCAAATCTTTCAGAATAAGATAAATAGAATATTCATAGAAAAGACTTTTCCTTCAATCAAAATATTTCCACTTGTCCTCAAAACAAGTGCTTTTTGAACTTGTGAATGATTCACTCAAGGGCTTATGAAATCATTTTGGTGGTGAATGAAACTAGAGGAGTGAATAGAATATGAATGAAATGTGAATGAAACATGGAGGTTGAAGGACTTAATTTACTTAGATATGTATATTTTTGTTTACTTAAAAAAGGCATGGCCATTGAAGTTATTAGTAGGCTCTTATCACTTGCTAATGGCAGTGGAGTTTTAAATTTGAGATGTCTTTTTTCTCTCCACTTATGTTTTTTAGATTTCAAAGTAACAACATATTTCCCAAAATTTATTTATTATAACCTTTTAGGATCAACCGTACAAGCTCATGTTAAAAAATGAATTACGTATAAAATTACACATCAAGAGAAAAATCATTAAATACATAAAGAAATTTGGTAAATGGGTGAACAAAACTTTGGGATAAAGACTCAAAAATGAATAACACTGAAATAGTTCAAGAATATCAGCTCAATATATTTATTTCCCCTTGATAGCAAATTATTAAATCTCTGTCTAAAAAATTTCTTCATTCTGAAAATTAATGATAAATTTATTGAAAGTTTATTCAATTTGATTCTGATTGAAAAAAATTTTGTCTCTGGCTGCGCAAGTCGTATTCCACTGTAGGTTGTATTTTTACCCAAAGGTTATTGAAGGTATATGGCATAGTTGTTATCACTATAATATACATATATAATTCACAATTTACCCAGAATGCAGCAAAGAAAATGAGATGATACAATACATACAATAGTCAGCACAACAATAACTAGCAGATATACACAGACAGCCGACACACAATAATCTCAAGACCAGATGAGGTGACCCAATTTATGGTCCAGAAGAAAGAACATGACATATCGACATGAAGAAAGAAGGAAGAAAGGAAATAAAAAAAGGTTCATGTACAAAACTGAAACCTAAAAAGTAATGGACTACACCTAAGCATCTTCTATAAATACCTCCTCTCTTATTGTACCAACCATTAGAGAAATAAAGTCTTAGTTTAGGTTACATAAGTCTGGCATTTTATTGCCACAAGAAACTAGTCAAACATTTTCAGAGTTTTCATAGTTAAAAATCATAAGTTATAACAATATATATGTATATACATACATATATATATATATATATATATATATATATATATATATATATATATATATATATATAATTTTGATTTCATTTTATTTATTTTATCAGATGAACTATTGTAAATCATTCTTATTAATTTTTTGCAACTATTTACCTACATCTTAATTGTTGTTGCTTTGCTTTACAGCTAAACTCAAGCTGGGTACCCTTCAGCACTAAATAGATAAATCAACAGCGTGGATTGAAAAAAGAATTAATTCTAGGTGGGAATTGAACTCACAACCTTTGAGGCTCACCAGGAGCTTGTTATATATTCTGGTCCCATGCTGTTAATTTATTTAATCACTGCAGAAGGATACCAAGCCTGAATTTTGTTGCGGTAAAAACCAACACTATATAAGATGAAGCTAAATCGTAGCAAGAAATAACAATAATGATACATACACACACACACACACACACACACACACACACACACACACACACACACACACACACACACATATGTATTTATCTGAGTGAAGGCAAGGTAAAAAACAAGAAAAATATATTAGACTGTACAGCTAGTAGTATAGTACGGTGAGAACATGTGGGAACAGCGCTCTCTTTAATTTTTGGTCAGGGGAAAGCATTTTTTCACTATTTATATACAACCAAAATTCTCTTTTTGAATAATTCCCTGATAAAAAAAAATAGCCAGTATATGTCCAAATACTCATCCCATATGGCCTCAAAATGTCTCCAAAATTGATTAAATTCCCTCTTATTTTTTAGCACTATACCACAGTATACAATTGATACCTTTGCTACGTATAATGTTCATGTCGTGTATGCTTTGATTCGAGCAGAAACATATGTCAAATCTTCCTGAATTTACAGGTGAATGAACACATGCCTTAGTCCTTCAACCATGATAAGGCATCAAACGCCCATCTTCTTGGATCTACCTAGTCGAGCTTTCTGATTAATCTGTTTCTATTGACTGAACAAGCCTTACCCAGTCTATTTTTTGCTCTGAAAACATTTTTTTACTGACGTAACACTGCAGTAGACTTCCATAAAGTGTTGCTGACTGAAAAACTTATTTTGACTGCTTCATTATCTATCAATTTTGCTGACAAGTCTATTTTCTTGCCTTCATTGAAAAACTTGTTCGCATTTTATGAATTTAAATGCTTACATAATTAGCTCAAGTTATATGATCTTAGCTTTATAAATTTGGTAATAAATAATTGTGTAAAACAGTGAGACTCTTTTTCCTTATTTCAAAGGACATCAACTTTCCTGGTCTCCCAAGTTTGATTTCAGCAAATTAGGAAAGTTGACATATATAAAAATGGGGGTAAAAAAAAATAAAGGAGTAAACCCAGACAAAAAATCCAGGGAAAGGGACCCAAAGTCAGTTGATGGACAGATGCTGCATTACATCATCCTATATTGTCCCCAGTATCTGTGCTCATCTACAAACATAGTGAGCACCTTTTTCCTACGGAAGCTTTTAGCACGGTTAAGAAAGAGGAAATTGAACTTGGGCACAACACTTCCATCATACTAACTGCCCAGGCATAGAAGCTAAAATGTGTAAGATGAAGCTGCTAAGACCATCTGCCAACATGAAAAGAGCCAACAATCGTGTGTAGCTATGAGGATGACTTAGTTTTTAGATATAGGGAGCATTTATCATTTGCAGAACAATTCACGAGTATAGGAGGTTCCTCACTGGGTGTTACATTACAATGATATTCCAAGATTGATAAATAGATATGAAGGTGTAGGTATATGAGAGAATTTTTAAACTAAATTTTGAGAAATATGTTTTTCAGAACTACCTTCATCCTTTGTCTTTCAATTATCTAATGGACATCTTTCTAAATTAAGGAATCTATACATTTGTATAGAGGAAAGGGTATATATTTCAGAGAAGAAATGAGTTTGTATGAATGCTTAACTATTTCTAAATCGATTCATGTCCAGTAATTGAAGAGATGATATACAACGAGATGACCATAAGAGTATTTTCAATGTTGTGAAAAATGTCAACTTGAATACAGTTGACCCCATGAAACAAAAAAGAGTGAATGAGTTATAAAGAGATAGATTATCTGTTTTTTAATGACAGCCTGAATATGCTAGTTTATACATACTTCTGTATTAGGTTATGTCTAACTTAGCACTATGATTCATATACAAAAGCTTCTATGAGAAACAAATTGTCCCCAGCTTGTGGAACAATTTTATTAACCTCTGAACTACAAGAGCTCTACTTGCATGCATGTGTATATATATATATATATATATATATATGGCATGAAGAAATGCATACATAATCTGACATAATAATTATGAGAGCTTTATTTTTATTTTAAACTCTATTTGAACTGACATCCCGTTTTTACATGGTGAATATGCCAGTTGGCCTAGACAGCATAAATAGAATAAACAATTAAAGAGATGAGCCGCTACAGGAATCAAAGTGGCATTAAGGTGTATACATAGTCATTTACAGTGTTAAACACTAAGGATGTAAAATATTTTTTTTTTACACTTACGTCATTTCATTCAATTATTTTCAAACAACTGTTGATGCAATTAATGCGATACTTTCAAAGGGTTTTATCTTTTGCATAGAATTAGATATCATAGTACTATAAAAGAATTTTCTTGTTAGGATCATCAGTTGTTTACCATGTGACTGTTTCTGGATTTAAAGACAGAATGGTTATATTAACAAGGCTCCCCAGAAGTGTTGATCAGACACCACCTACCTTAACCAATATGTACATTGATATATGTATGTATACATTCACCGACATTCACTTGTATAGAAACAAGAATGGTTACTATATATATTAGTGTTGATCTTGTGTATAGGTTGACCCTTGATTTATAGTCACTAAATTATTTCTGGTATGTTTTGTGTATAGATCAACCCTGGTTTCTCAGGGATGATTATCACATGTCAGTAAGTACTCAATCTTTATTGTTAATTATAAAACTATCCAGAGAGTTTTATTGTTTTTTCACAACTCAAGGTATAATTATATTTCATATATGATATGTTAGCCTGTATTAATAATATCTGTATAGACAATTGAAACCATATATTATGAGAAGCTACACAATTTCACGCTTATTTATTGAAGTCATCGGACATATTTTCATTTATAATTGATATATGTTTTGAATGTTCATTATTTGCTGGCAGTTACTATTAAATATCTTTCATTTTTCAAGCTAAGGGTTATCACTGTTTAAATTCAAACCTTGCAAAATTCTTACTTACGTATAGGTTAACCACTTATTTTTTGCCTAAAAATTTGGTCTACAAAACTCAACCTATGCATGAGCATATATGGTAAATGGAATTTTTTTAAAAACATTTGTAATGTATCAATGTTTAAAGTGATTTTTATTTACTCTGGAAAAATGCACAGACAAGTTAAATCTGCATATAAAATAAGTTTAGATCTTTCAGCTTCCCTTTTTTTATATAACAGCATTATGATTGCAGTGTTCCATTCATCTGGAACTTGACTGTTTGAGGCATAAGTTGAATAGATGGGCTAATTTCCCAGTGATGATTTGACCAGGTTTTGAGTAGGTTAATAGTGATATTATCCTTCCTTTATTTTGGTTTGTTTGATGGCTTACTTCATCTCGCACAGACTAATTTCTGTGAACTTCTCAAACTTGTTATTCGTGATTTTTGTACCTAGTTCATTGTTTTGTGATCCTTGTTTGGAGGAATGAATTTTTTTTGGGTAAAATTCTTGGATGCATTCAACAATATAGTCCTTATCCAATTTTAGGTTTCCATTTTCTTTGAGCACACTATTTATTTACATTCTTCCCATATTGAGAGTTTCATTAATAGCTTTGTAATGCCAACCTTTAAAAGTTTTTCTATAACTGCTGTCATATATTTTCTTCTATCTTCTCATTGTTTCTTTTGGATGGTTTTGTTTTGTCTGGTTGCTTCAATCTTTTCTCTTGTTGTTGGTGGCTTGAAATTTCTGCATTTTTCAATGAGATTTTTAGTTTCTTCTGAGATTGAAATAAGATGACAAATGCAAAAATACTTGAATCATTGGACTGTTATTTTCTGCATGATTTCATAAGCTGATCAAATAATATTAAATTATTAATTACTTTAACGTGTTGTTATATCTAAATACACGCCAGATTATTTTCTGAATCAGCATTATAGAGTGGTGGTTAGAGTGTTAGTTTTATAAACTACAGGCAATTTTTTCAATTTTCACAAATTGTATCAATATATTTGACTTTGTGACAGGTTTAGAAATCCTGGTCAATCGAAAATATGATTTATTTACACTTCAGTACAAAAAATTGTGCCTGAATCATTAAGTTCATTTAGCCCAAGAAGAAAAATAAAAATATCAGTCTGAAGTTTTCAAAGGAAAAATCTAGTATTGTTAATTTAGATGTTCTATTTGAAATTTACTGTATATTTTAATGTAAAATTACATTTACCCGGTCAGCTGGGCTTATGGCTCTAGCTGAACCCCTTTTTAGAAAAATTAAAAATTTTGCCAAATCAAGCAAGGTCTAGCAAATGTAGATCAGAATTAAACCATGAAAACCTGTACTTATCAGTACAAAAAAGTTTCTATCAGGGTAAAAAACAGAGGAGTCTCTACAGTCATCATTGTTATCAAACATATATATCAGTACACTTACCAATATACGTAAAATATAATTAAACTCTTCATAGAGGCACACATCAAAATTCTACAACTGCAACTCCAAAATAGAGAAAATTCACATTAAACTAAACATATATTGATGATAAAAAACCTGGATACTTTTACTTGCTGGCAAATATTGCTATCTGGTTTCCTCTATAAGTTCAAGAACCATTTCATTTATGTATTCATGAGTCGTATGACCTAAAATATTGTTACACCTTTACTACTACATGCATAACTATGTAACCAAGCTTTAATGATAACATGTTTCAATGGCTTGGATCATCTTTGAACAAACTGGATATCTACAGAAAATCACTAATTTCATATTCCTCAATCAAACTTTACAACCATGTGAATTGTCGTTTACACATCTGGTCACTTGCCATTTGAGCATCAATCAATCGATTAATAATGTATTGTACTTCCATCAATAATGCTTTCCCAATCAAAATAATATACAATAAACGCTTTATTGCTTCTTCTTAGACGAGAACATATCAGAATTTTATTGTATATTCTAATGTAAAATTATATTTACCCTATCTTGCAAAATTATTCCAGGGTTAAAGACATTTGCTGGAATTTGGCCGATAAGGACACCTAGAAAAGGGTCATGTGACCAAGCTCCCTTGGGGTAGCTAGGAAATCTCTACCTCTTCTCTTCCTCTTTTTGACAAGAGCACCTTGGTGTAAAGACGTCCCTTACTTGGGCGAGTGGGCCTCTTTTGCCCCAACCAGTTCATCTTTAAAGAATATTTTTATCAATATGCAATGTGTTGAAATACCTTTTTCAGGCTCTGGGTGAAGAGCATAGCTCCCTTTTGTTGCTTTCATAGCCAAAGTAACAGTTTGTAGCCAAACCAAAAGGGCAAAATGAAAAGCCGTGATATTGGTCATTACGAAAATCAGCACCGAAGGAGCCATTGTTCATTCCTCTTATAAACTCAACATTCAGAGAAAAATCAGCATCCACAGAACTCAAAAAGAAAACATTAGCTTCTCTGCTCTACTCAATTAACTCTTTCAATCTAAAAAATGAACTCTTCTTAACTAGAAACAGAGTAAGTTTGTTTCCCGTGAACACACCTAATCACAAAGACTTTTCTTTTTTCTATCCCTCTGCTCTTTACCTCACTCTGGTAAAAAAAAAAGCTCAAGATATTTAGAAAAAAAAATCAAGAATTTGCACTTATTTCATACAATTGCTTTGGGCCAAGGTATGCCGATTTCTGAACAAAAATTCTCAACAGTTTTTTTCTAGATCTAGATATTTTTGGTTTCGTCTAGATCAAAGAAATGGCTATTTAGATGATTCTTAATGAAATAAAAAATATTTTAATTCAACCTATAGTAATAAAATAAGCAATAAATTTAATAAAATAAGTAATATTCTGATAGAACAAATGTTGAAGATTAATGTCACATTAAGCAAACAATTGGGAATGAGACAAACTTGGGTTTAAAATTATATGGAGACTTTATTTGTTAATTTATTCATAAATGAATTAATTAGTATGCTATAAATGTTTTGGGAGGGGGTTCC
This sequence comes from Thysanoteuthis rhombus, assembly GCA_963457665.1. Taxonomy (NCBI): domain Eukaryota; kingdom Metazoa; phylum Mollusca; class Cephalopoda; order Oegopsida; family Thysanoteuthidae; genus Thysanoteuthis; species Thysanoteuthis major. Next base: position 12,213,220 of record OY735205.1, read on the forward strand.
CATCTTCACTAGTATGTGTGTACCTTTTAATGGTTAAAAGGTTTCCATAAAAAACAAATTTAGCATCACATGTTTAGCTTTGAAAGCAAAAATAGAAATTAAGAATGAGGATTCCTGGGAGGTCATGGTAGTGAGTTTGGACTATTCAGTGTCTGTGAAAAAATCTCTCTCTCTCTCTCTCTTTCTCTCTCTCCCTCTCTCTCTCTCTCTCTCTATATATATATATATATATATATTCTATTATATATATATATATGAATATATATATATATATATATATATATATATATATATATATATATATATATATATATATATTCTAGAAAGATTTACAGCTTTAAACACAAAACATTAAAAAATTTACTCAAATTTTTTTGTGTCACTTCAATCACTTGTTTTCCAATGTCAGTCAATGCAATTCATGTAATTTTCATCAGAGTTTTATTTTCCCCTGTTTTACATATGCTTTGTCATTATGGTACCATGAGTAAATTTTCTTTTGTTGGGATCATATATATATATATTAAAAAATCTAGATATTTGGGGTTATTTTTACATGTTTTCAGACTCAAATTTAGATATAAAACTCAAAATAAGTTTCGCAAAGCATGACATATCCCACTCCAAATATCAACCAAAGTATACCAACATTTATTAGTAATATTTGACCCTAAGTCAGCCTGACCTAGATCCCTCCCAATCACTATTATGTCTTCTTTGTACCTTTTTTTGACCTTATGAATCTTTATGCAGGTATATTCAAAGCTGGAAAAATCAAAATAAAAAGTATAACACAAAGTGAAACGCAAATCCTTACCTCTGAAATTATAGGTACTTTATAAAATCAACAATGTGTGAGAGAGAAAACTCTGGATGTTATCTGTCACAAATATTTCATTAAAATGAAATAAAAAGTGGTTCAAGAGTTTCGACTCAAAATAAACATTGATGAATGATATAAGATGACATAAAGATAACATAAGTGCATTTAATACATCAATTTTATACACTATTCATCTCACTTGGCTTAGACTGACAAAATGCTAAAAACGAACATCAAAATATCACAGCACTAATGTTGATCACAAAGACCCAGCAAGAATAACCTTGACATTAGTGCAATAGAGGAATAATGTTACCTTGATACATTTTCTATCAGATTGGTCATCTATAATTAATTTTTGACAAGTAATTTCTTCCATCTTGAATTTTATAGTTACTTTCTATTGCAACTGTACTAAAACAGCGAATAAACAGCACAGATCAGAAATAAAGACTAAAGGGATCTAATTCACTTTACAACATCAAAATTCTTGGATGCAAAATCTTGAAACATCCACAAACTCCAAAAATGTATCTTGATATGTATTTACTAAATTTACTTGAAGAATAAATTGGAATTTGACTTAATTAGGGCCAACTATAAACACTCAAACTTGATTCATTATTATGTTCAAACTTAGCAAATTGCAAATGAATAATGGATTAATTATCGTTGTATCCAAATTGCCAGATGCTATGTCGAGATTTTCCTTGCTATCAAATAAAAGTTGGGTTGATGGTAGTAAAACTCTTTGTTCATAACAGGATTCTCGCCATTGTAAATGGTTGCTATCAAACAAGATTTCTCCTCTAACAATGAACTGCTTTCCACAAAATGGCTTCCATAGAATGGCTACCACTGAAGGCAAAAAACTCACTGCTTTATAGAAATCATGTGGCCTTCCTATTTGAGAATTTCCAGTAAAAACATGAGACTTACATAGCTACTAAACTTTTTGATTGGGCAAGCTTGCTTCTATCTTTGTATGGTTTTAGGTTTGATATTCTTCAGCATTTAATTTTCACTTGTTGCATAAAAACTGAATCGTTAACCAAGCCAAAAATTTTCGCACTCAAAATTTAAAATGTTAACTAAAAATGTAAACAAATGATGTTCTTCCAGAATCTTGTATTCATCAAAAGTTAAAGAATGATATGATAAATAAAAATCTTCCTAATAGTCATTTCTCATCCAGGCTTACATTTTCTTCACTAAATATAAAATCTATTGTGGTGCCCATCTTTTCCAGCAAAGAGAAAATCATACATAAACGGAGTTATCTGTCCTTGGCAGGGATCTACTTGCTATCCCCTACATCTCTGTAGAAATGGTAAATTCCTTGTCACTTCCTCTTTGACATCACACAGAACTACCAATAAGATAACTGATTGTTATTTTTACAGTATTTAAACAATGGTGGTAAACTATCTCTCTCTGTTCCGATGGCCTCGAGGTAAGCTCGTCTCTCCTCTCTCTCTTTAGTTAGGATAGTTAGTGTAGTTTTTATTCACACTTTCTTTTTTACACACACATCATCACATATTTATCTCAAGAACACATTCTAAGTTAAGCACTCTCACAAAAGCTAGGTCAGACTTCCTAAGATAACTTCATAGCGGTTACAACTAGGATGACCAAACTGACAGACATTCTATATACTCTATCTCGCATTTATTTAGTGAGATTCCTTTCCTTTCGTTCTTCCTATTTCTCCATCCTTATCCTGGTAGATCCCTCCACATATCCATGTCAACAGAAACTCCAGTCCTCATTTATTTCAATTCACTTCTGAATTAAAACTTGACACTGTTGTTAACCTATTCATTTGTACTTATTTCTGCGTTTTGTTAACAATCCAACTAACTGTGTACTAACCTAGATTTTCTGCTTAAGCAGTGAACACGCTACTTACTAGGATTTATCTCCTTAGATATTTTGGGGGCTAATATAATCAGCAGCCTTAAACTATGAATATAAGACTCTGTATGAAGAAATTTTCAAAGATGGGTAGTGTGACTTACAGATAATGTAACTGTACAAGTATGATTTAGTAAATTTTCATTCATCTATTTCCGTGTGCATTTTATTGTACATGAATAGACCTTTGGTGGACTGAGAGAATTTGGCAAAATTTGGAGAAGATCTATTGTAGATGTCACAGATTCAAGATCTCTTGAACCTTTTAAAATCATTGCGCCATCTTATTTTCTGCCAGTCACAATTTTGCATATGATCTCTGGGGATTCATGTTAGAAGTTCTGATGTCCAGCAGTTTTCTGACATTCTTACTACATGGCCTACCCATTCCCATTAGAATTTTCTGATAATTTATTCTATCTTCAGATATTACCAGATTTGAAAACAAACAGAGGTCAAAGTCTTACATTTCAATATGTTTTTCCCCTTCAGCTTACACTTAGTTACATCAATTTGTACATCAAAACCTTAACCTTACATCAGAACCGCCCTTTCAAAAGGTTTTGCTGTATAATTTTTTTCTATTATCCATGTATATAAAATACAATGTATATCTATATATTTCATACTAGCCAGGATATTCGGCATTGCCTAGAGAATAAGTCACCAGACGTCAATACCACCTATCCTATATTCAACCCTAGGTCAAGTTCTCTGATAAGCAAATGTTTAGCTTGTAGAGTTCCACTATTTAGTAGTCTATAAAAAAGAAACATACTCCATCTTGATATACCATTATTTTTGGCAACATGAGCACATTAGTAATTGTGTAATCACAAAATTTCTGATTCAAACCTAAGAATGTCTAAGGAAACAATCTTTTCTTCCGATGAGGGTGTAGCTCAGAGCAGGAGTGTAACAATCATGAATAAATAAATCTGAAAGGTAAAGTGATGTGTAGGAACAAAGGGTTGATTGATGGAAGGAATAATGAGACAGGTGACTTAAAGTAGCAAAGCATATATCTCAGATTCATATCAGATTAGAGTGACATCATAGGGTGGAACCTGCGAGGTTTGTCATGAACACAGATAAAAATTCCATTGCTTAATTTTCTTCCTGTCAAAATATGAATCCTTTTCTTTAAAGTTCATTGACATGAAAAAACTTATTCATAGAAGTTTTTTTTTCAAATTTGGATCAATTTTATTTTATTTTCAATCACAAAATATTGATAAAGAAATTAAACAAAATATTCACTGTCAAGCTCCTCAATGCAGAGTTGTTGAGCCTTCCTAGCAGATACAAAGAAAAAAAAATTGCAATCAGCTTTGAAGATTTTAAAATCTATAATCCCCATGCATGGCTGGCCCATGGGTTCCCAGTGCCCAAGGTGAGCTGGATTTGGTGCCCTTCAAAGTATAGAATTAGGAGCAGTGTCCCACCAAACTAGTTAGGTCGGGTTGAGCTTGTCCTCAATCATGAGAATTTCCTTTGCCAGTTGTTCCTCTTCATTTCACCACGACCAAGAGTTATTAATTGTCAGAAATTTCTTAAAAACCACACTCCACATCAGGGAATTTTCATATTTTGACTGTTTTTATTTCATTTAATTTATTCATTTTACCATTATTCTATTTGTATACTGCAAGTCCTACTGCCTCAGACACATGATAGTCGCCCTGTAGCACTTGGCGCCCTGAGTGACTGCATATTTGCTAGTACATTGAGCCAGCACTGTTCCCATGTGAGGATTAATATATATATATATATAAATATATACATATATATATATATATATATATATATAATGAAAAAAATAAAAGCATTTTTTCTAGACATGATAATGAGCAAACGTCAAAATTTTCAGCCCTCTAGCCTGTACGTCTAACATATACATATGTAGTCAGCCAGCTCGAATCATTTAAAAACTGATGTAACTTATGCAGACAGTGAACAGTTTTGATTGATGGTTCTAAATAAATTTCCGTAAAATGGAAATTTAGAGGGCAAACATACACATACTATCTTTTAGGGAAAAATAATTTTGTTTATTTTTGAGATTTTATCTTTAATCTTTTAAAGTGTTTTTTCTAACCCCAACTCTGTTCTTAATAAAGTTTGCAGCTAATGTACTCGACTCCTTATTGATAGGGTTTTTCAATTCAGCAGACAGTTACCCTTTGCCATTTGCAGATTTTCAATTGTGGTTTTGATAATTTGCGGTTCAATCATGAATAATATAATGGGAATATTTTGAGGAGTTTTGCAACATACTAGAAAAAAATGCATCATAGAGAATATACAGTACAGAATAAACGATGAAGTGAAGTTTTAAGAAACATAAATCCATACGTTGTTTTATATATAGAGATTACCACTGTCTTTTGACAAAAATTGACATGTGTCAATATAAACGTCTGGAACTAGTAATCTATCAATTTTATTATAATGAGGCTTGTAAAAAAATTATCAACTTAAAATCATTTATACATCCAATATAAATCCGGAGATGAATTGTGGTTGAAAACTTGCTCACACAAACCAGTTAACTATGAGAATTCGCATTAAGAAAATCTAGCCCAATTTCCACACAGGTTTTTTTTTTAAATTTTAAGGAATTTATGGTTTTCATTATGGTTCTCGTTAATTGACTATATTTTTTTCACTATATTTTACTGCATTCATTAATTATTTTGTGTGTTTACAATTTGGGAATAGTGAAGTGTTTGTTTATTAAAAGGTTTATGGTTCAAGATCTATTATCTGCAAATAATAGATTTCATCCCTAACCCCATGAATAGCAAGTGATAACTATACAAGTTGGAATTTAATACTATTGCAAGGGAAATTTTCAAAATATTACCTCTTTCTAATGAGACTATTCTTGCTGGAATTATTCAAATGAATTTTTCTAAGGAAAAAAATTATAGAAGTTATTTTTCTACAATATAGAATGTAAAAAAATATCTTTGCATGGGTGTCCAGGTGTGTGGGGGGCAAGCAGGGCATTTGTTCCCTCTCTAAGATCAGGCCTTATTACTGAGGGCCAGGGATTCGAAAGTTGGAATCTTAAAAAGATTGAGGATCAAAGCATCACTATGAACAGTGACAGCTTAGGATGAATCACAGCTCAGGCACTGCTCAGCCCCTTACCTGATGACTGATATATATTTTTAGTGACCCCCAGCTTGTATATATATATATATATATATATATATATATATATATATATATATATATATAGCAATGGGCTGGTCATGTTGCAAGAATGGCAGACAGCTGATGGACATCATAACTCACAACATGGATCCCCAGAGATCTCATGTGCAACCGAGGCCAGTAGAATACAGCAGAATGATGATGATGATGATGGTGGTGGTGGTGGTGGTGGTGGTGGTGGTGATGATGATGATGATGATGATGATGATGATGATGATGATGATGATGGTAACAGAATAGAGCAGCCTTTCTCAACCTCTTTACATAGGAAGGACCTTTGAAATAATTTTTATAGGAACTTCTACATAAAAATATTATTTGTATAACTAAGAACACATCAGTGCATCAAAAAATTTATATGTATTATCTAAAATAATTTTCAGTATTCTTTAGTGTACAGGAAGATATTTATTCATTTTGGTGAACATTTCAAGATACTCTATTCATCTATCAATTGTGCTTTGCATTGCATTGTGAATTGACTCCAGCCCCAGATAAAAAAAAAATCTATTGCACGGAGGTAGGTACAAAAACAAAAAAAGTTTTTTTCTAGCTGAAATAAGGAATAAATGTTTAAATCATCAGCCCTCTAGCTCCACTGGTACATAATAAGCCAACCAGACCTTGAAAACTGGAGAAACCTAAGTTGATCTTGACAGTTTTGTTTGATGGTTTCAAGCAGTTTTCTAAAGAGTTTTGATCAATGAAAATAAAATTCAAATTAACTTGGGAAATTTAGTAGCAATATGAACCAAAATACAATTGACACATGAATAAAATTTTTGCAGAACCTCTAACGATCTCTCATTGAGTCCCGTTGAGGAACCCTAGGGGTCTGGAGGTCTTCAACATTCTTTAGAACCCCAGCTGAGAAAGGCCAGAGTTGAGGGAGACTCTCCTGATATTAAATCAAAATTTCTAATTCTCATGTGATCTACCTTGACATCAAGGAGAGGCCTTTGCAACAAAAAGTTAACTGATGACGGAAGAATGGAGTAAAAAGCTTTCTACAATCTATATCAGATCATCTTTTGTTTTCTATCATTTTCCCCTACATGCAGTTTTACATCATTTTACAGCCTAGTTTTGCCAGTAGATTATGGCATGACATAGTGCATCAGGGCAGGATAACATGGCAGGATGCAGCATGACACATCAACATTGCATGGTGCAGCAGAGTATGAAACATGACAGGATACAGTATGAGACATACACATTGTATAGTGCAGCATTATATATGAGCCAATAGAACAAATAAATCAAATATAATTTGTGAATAGATGGAAAGAATGAATTATAAAAACAGATTAATAAAATTCCTCAAGATTCCGTACAAGTGATCGTTTAAGAAAGGTAAGGGAAAACCCCACTCTAAGACAAATGGTCAACTACCATTAACAACCACTGATCCGAGCTCCATAACTGTCCATATTGAGCTCCAGTAGACAACCCTTTAGTCATAATATCCGCACATTGAATGCAATCCAATATTTGCATTGTTGAAAAACTGTAGCCACTAAAAGTGGTGAAGGATTCTATCGCTTTTTTACATGTGTGTGTGTTTCTGCATTCCTGTGTATCTGGCCATATGTTTTGTGCACAGACTTAAAAAGTGGCATCAGTATTACACTAGACCCCTACTAATAATGGTCTTTCCTATTTGGGAAAAAAGAACTTTCGTGACCTTTTTGGAGCTTTATTTCTTTACTCTCTTTCTTTCTCTCAACTGATAACATAGCAAAGTCACAAAAGAAGGGATAATGAAGAATTTCTGTCCATGGAGCATCCAGAGTAATTAAAAATACATTTATGGTTGTCAAACCTGAAATCATGGACAACACAGCTAACAAAATGGACATCAGGAACCTTGAATAAATGGACAGTTCAAAGAAATCAAAGTTGTGAGCTACTCTGTGACACTTTAGTATAAGTAAACCTCAAGAACCACCAACTTACACAATTCCTACACTTCACACCTTGAAGTTGTGTCAATTGTCCCAGCCTTAAGTTCTTATATTCTTGGTATGATACACAGAACTCAGCAGCACATACATCTCTGCAAGAGATTTTTCACCTGCACAACAACACTGCTGAACCATTATTTACAATATTCTCATACCATCTCCTCTACATTTGTGCCAGACATACCAAAGAACTCTTAGACGATTCACCTTAAAATACCAAAAAGAGAACTTTGTCCTATCCAATATTTAGCCAGGACATTATTTTGCTTGTGTTTATCTTTATTGTTAAATTAAAGGGAGATGGGGGGTATCCCCTTTGCTCATCCTGACTACTTGGTCTGTGACTTTAAACTCAAAGTCTCATCTGAACCAAACTGGTGGAATATACATTCAAATCAAGTCCTATTTTGGAGTAGAATTCAATCAATATATGCTATCACTACAGTGGTGACCCTCTGACGTAATGAGAACAGTGATAATTTTATTGGCCCCAAACAAGCAAGAAAACGCTTTCTTCAAGAACAAAATGGAAATGCACACCTGAGAAATATGGTCTACAAAAAACATTGACAACAAAGACAAACCAAAACACAAACTTGCCACTGACACATTAGTTCACAGAAACGACAACAGCAACAGTAACAAAAACAACGATGACAAAGGATGAACAACAATATATGAACTGTTTAAAAACAAAACAGAAAAAATTTCTGTTAGTAAGTGATATTTTTAGAATCTCCTTCTCACTCACACGTACAGATACACACTACTACTAAATATACATACAATTACATTCAATTGTCCCATATTGCTTTCATCTTTTCTAGTATGACCACATAGGAGATAGTAGTAGTAGTAGTAGTAGTAGTAGTAGTAGTAGTAGTAATCATCATAATAATAATAATAATAGTAGTAGTAGTAGTAGTAGTAGTAGTAGTAGTAGTAGTAGTGTTATCAATCTAGACACAAGGTTAATAACTTGAAAAATTTTTTTTTCCTTTCTAGGATATGGCTGACAAATTAAATACAGAGGTATTGCAGGTTAGTGTAAAATTGCCAGAATTCATGGAGACATCAATAATGAGTTACAATCCTGGCAGCCCAGTTCCACCTAAGGGAGATTATGGCAGAAACAACAAGATTTAATTCTATTGTAGCAAACTTGCTTGTCAATGTAGTGAGTAGAATACCTTCGATAGTGCTTAGTTCACAGAACTATGAGGAGTCAAAGCAATCTGAAAAGCCTAAGTCTGAGATGCTTAATAGGCTCAAGAAAACTATCATAATAACTGGGCACCCCACAGTATATCTACAGAATATGCTGTTGATGGATGAGTGCATTGGCATTTGTGAGGATATAGTACGGCACAAATTTCTACAGGCACTGCCTCCATTTTTAGCTCCTCTAAAAGCCTCACAGAAGAACTTGACGCCTACACAATTAGGAAAACTGGAAGATGAATTGATGACCTCATTAGCTAGGGGCTTGGCAGCTTTCAAAGTGAATCTCACACAGGTGCACTCTCAGACAAATAACACATGGTCGGGTAATAAAGGCAGCAATAACACTACCACAATACCCTCAGGACTCAAACCTTTTAAAAAGCATCAAAAGCCAAAGAGCCCATATCTATTGTGCAGATTCTCAGGTGTGATAGGTTTTTATTGGAAACTCATCCCTAATTATGCAACAATAGTATTCCTACTATCGGAATGTATGTGGTTATTTTGGAAATATTCATTTGAACTAACAGTACAGGAGAAACAATCCTCTGACAATGTTGTGCAGCAACTTTCTGATATAACATCTCTGAGGCCAACACTAGATACACAGCATTTGAGAGTTGTTGGCAGTTTATTTAGCATTGATTCACTTTCACCACCTCATCAAAGGTTGCCAGGTGATGTTGCTGATTGACCACAATCTATTATGTAGAGCTTATCACAATTCAAGCCCCCCTAAATCAGTCTGTCAAAAACACCTGTCAATACTCACCGAGTACATTGCTGATTTGATACACATAAAAGATAACCAAAATATTGTGGCCAGCACTTGCAGTAGAGATAGATATCTGCGATTCACCAGAAATTGTAGAAGCAAAAGTCCAGGACTAAGAAAGTAAGTCTCTCCCTAACCTCAAGGAGTCCCCTGTGTCTAGTGATAACTATAAGATATTGTGTAATATGTGCAGAATGCAACCGTTGTCAACAGTTGGAAATTAATAGACACATGAGGTCTCCAATTCAAAATCTTAGATATTCTCAACTAAAGAGCTACACCTAATCAGACATGTTATAACATTGCATTCTTCATGAGTGTGTTCCTAACTAAAAAAGGATGGCTTTCTAGAAACATAGGATAGGGGCTATTCGAAAACAACCCCAGTGACCACCAGTGAAGGTGGGGGCAAAAGGTTTGTAATAGTAGTTCAACAATTGTATTTCCACTAACGTCATACAATAATGAGGATATGCCTATGCATACATTGAATTGCATAAGTAATAATTTAGCCTTTGGGATTGTTTCTCACAAATTAAGTGATAATGCATATCTATCTATTGCAAATTTTCCTTTTTCATCAAATATCACTAAATTTTGGAGGAAGCCCTTCAAGCAATGTCTTTTATTAAAATCAAATGAGGGTCTTATATGCCAGCATTTGGAAGCCTATTAAGGCATTTGGGAGCCCAAGGAACTGATGGAATTTGGGTTTCACTTATCTCACTAAAATATATGTATTTTTATAATTTTAAAATTATTGAATTTCTTAAATGATTTTAGATATACTTTTAGTAGATTTCAAATTTCTCTTGAGCTCAAAGTTTTTCTTAGATCCAAGGTACTGTGCCTTTTCTGCTTAATTGATAATATTTCTTCGCAGTAGGTAAAAAAAAAGTTCAAATTGAATTCTTAAGAAAGAAGCTTAGGTTTTCATAGGTGTTCCACCTTCTTAAAAGCTATTCAAAGGCAGAGCTAAAACTCAACCCAGCACTAAAATACAAGAAAGAATTACATTTAGAACAACTTCAATTATATACAGTGCACAGAATGTATTTTCTCCAAGCCTTGTATATATGGTGGTGTGATTTTGGTGTAATATATAATTGAATCATTTTTTAAAGGATATCTTTTATCTAGAAAATATCATCATGGTAGTTTCCCATGCTAAGTTTTGCTAGGTATCTCAGAATACCATTTCAAAGGGGCAGCAGACCTCATCAGCCAACAAAGGCATCTGCCTAGAACGAAACTCCAACAGAAAACTTACCACCTTGAGACCATGCCTCCATCATCCCACTTTGGTGGGTCATGACAAAAAACCCTTAGTTTAATAGATGGAGCCAGTCATATGTATGCCACACCGCATGTAAACCTTCATCACTATTCCATGTACAAGTCTCATTTAACCTGTAGGCCTGCAAGTAGTGGAAAACGCTAAAAAATCTTTATTCGCAACACTTGAATTTATCTTGCATGTGTGTAATACAAGAATACATTGGCAATTATTAGTTTCTATTTCTTTGATGAATTTGGATTCAATTCTGGTGGAATTCATACGACATAACAAAAATGTTGGGATTAGCTACTGAAGTCAGTCGATGAAGGTACCATCTTCATATCTGGGATCAGAGATTCTCCTGTTCTATGTTCCTCTCCCCTCCCTAATCATTTGCACCATGTTCTTTCTCTATGGTATGCAAGTGGTGTAGCAGTCAGCAACAAGGACAATAGAATCAGCAAAAAGTTAAAACTCCAGTTGTGGCTGTTAACACTTACTTCATACAAGTGCCTTTGGCAAATAGCTAGGGATTTAGGAGTCTAGGGAGGATTGGCTCCCTGAGGGTCCCTCTCCAATATTTAGTAAGTTTTATCTGCAGAAATTCAGTACTACCATTTGTATAGCTTTTTATAGGCTAACCTCCTTTGGGGGCTGGGGGAGGACATTTCCAAATAGCCCCCTATCCCTTTACATCTGCACCTCTGGCCCTTGGGAAAGACATGAACCAATCTCTTCTTTCAGTAGGTATGGTTAATATAGTAGGGCAAACAAGGCTCTCTAGCCTTGGGTAGACAAACAGTCTAGAAGACGGATAATTCTTAATCTGAGTGGAGCCTCCGGGTTAGATGCCAACTTTGACATCCCTCTTGAAACCAAGCTGATATCAAATGTATCGCTCTCCACTTTCCTTTGAACTGCATCAGCAAGGCCAAGGGAAGGATTGTCAACAGGGCCTGCATCCTGGATGGATCACCCCAGTGTCATTCCATTATCCATCAAGATAGATGGAGGGCTTCTTTTCTTTCCCTTCTCTAAGTGCTATATCAACCAGTTTTCCATTATAGCCACTCATATAACTATTTTCATTGTGGGAAATCTGTCATGTGAACAGACAAATCTTCTTTATGACCCTGATGAATTAGACAAGCATACATAGAGATTTAAGTATTATTTAAAAAGACTCGTAGAGTACCTGTTAAAAATGTTGGTGCCCCGTTTTTGTGTATGGAGAGGCACTTTTGTCTAGGATCATTCTGTCATTTGATTCCATATATGATTGACTATAAGACAAATGGTTCACACGAATATTTGAAGGACTGCTACTCACTACCACTCATCCAAGTTCCATAACTGTTCATAACAAGCTTTAGTGACCAGTACCCTAGTCATAATACTAGCACATTGGATACAATGTAATATTTGTACATTTATTTTTTGATTAAATGACCATCATATACCAGCATATACATAATTCTAAATTTCATTGAAACTGCATTAGATGGAATTTGGATTACAAACCCTAGTATTTGGCCGGAACACATTTACCACTGAGCTACAATGGCTTCACATCATTTAAATATTACTTATATAATGAACAGTGTAATCTTCTTGTTTCTTTGTCAATAACAATAGACTCTTCAATGCAAAGGTAACAATGTCATTGATAAAAAAAAATCTCCCACCAACCATTTGAAACAATGGACTCCTCCACTAGAACAAGTTTGGTATTTTCTTCTTTTTTAAAAAAATAATCTCATTGACATTCAAATATATCTGAATTTTTTCACAGTGATTAACTAGTATAAATCTAAGTTCTCTATATAATGAAAGCTTCTGTCTTTACACAGAAAAGAAGGAAAGAAAAATGATATCATAGATTCCTTGGAACACAAAAAAGGTTCAGATGTAGTAAATGTTCCACATGAAACTTTTTCATTAGGAACTGACATTGCTCAACAAAATCATTAAATTCTTTCCAGTTATTTAGAATAGGTGACTTTTATAATTAATGGAAGCAAACTTTGTTTAGGCATCAAGAGTGGGCACCAATCCATGGAGTAGTGATTAGCAGCTAGCCTTGTAAATCATGACCACTCTGATCAGTTTAGTTCTCACTGGGTCCACCACACTGAACTTAGTGAATATATATTAAGTATGAATCACCACCACCCATGCTGTTTTGAGGGTGATCAAATAAAAAGTTTGAAAAAGGTGTGGTCAATGAATAAGTTAATTCTCTCACCTTTCATAGGGTTGTGATCACTAAAAAAAGTCTGAATTTTCAAAAAATAGGCACACACAAAGTAGCATAAATTTACATTGCATATAGAGCCCCCCTCCACTAAAACCTATTTTGGGGAGTAGTTTTCAAAAAACAAAAAGAACTATCTTCTTTTCTGATTGAGAGGAGTGTGTGTGCAAAGAGTTTCTTCTATAAACGGTAAGAGCTGGGCAAAGTGCAGATGAATAGATGTATACATATAAATATCAAATCACATTAATAACTTAAACCCAGCAACAGTGATTAAACCGGTCTGTTGTGAGTTGTTGGGATTCATTTCGTTGAATTTTACTCCTTTCATTTCTAATTCAATGTTCTTTTGTATAAACTCCAAATAAAATAAACACCTGAATTTTTTATATACTGCCAAACGGTGACTCACCCTCGACCGATTTATGTCTGATTGCAGATATATCCCATAAGAACTTGAAACCTATTAATTATGGATGGTGAGAAATTCATTTATTGCAGTGCTGTGGCTCATCACCAGATGATGAAATTTCTATCATGTTATTGTTAGCTTGTTAAAGAGAACACAGTGTGTATGTTATGTTTGTTTCAAGTTCTTTAGACAAGGAAGGTAACAAGTAGAAGATGTAAGAGCAGACACCTTCCTTGAATAAGCTAATAACCTAGTGAAAAAAAACATAATGGATAACATTTGTACCTTCCTAATCACAAAGGGAATGTAGACGTATATACAATATACAGGTTTAGGTAAATATGTATGTGTCATGGTATCTTATGTTGGTCAGTACATACATTTTACTTAAACCTATGGAGAGACGAGCTAGACAAATTCAGAAAGTGCTGGCTCTGCAACGCCCACAATAGAGAAGTGTGGCCAATCCTGGGGAAGGTCTATGTCCAACGACAAACGTTGAAAGACTGATGATGATGATGATGATGGTGGTGGTGGTGGTGGTGGTGGTGGTGGTGGTGGTGGTGATGATGGTGATGATGATGATGATGTTGATGATGGTGGTGGTAGTGGTGGTCATCTCACGGCCAGGTCAAGATGCAGCCATTCTATCAGATGCAAGCCAACACATGGCTGTATTTTGTTTTTTTATTGACAATTAAAACACTTTGCAAGTGAGATGTCTTCACATTTTTATCTAGAAGTCAGCTGCAATCAAATAATGGTTTCACACTTAATATCACTGCACTAAAAAATAGAAACATCTTGTATTTTACATAATAACACATAGATTAAGAATAATATGAAAGGATTATGGCCTCTCCAAGAATCCATTATTTCTATAAGTGAATGTAAACATCTTGGGGCTCAATCAAATAAGAATTATACTTTTCTTTTGGTATTGAAAATAAAAAGGTGATAATCAGAACTTAATAGTAAAAATCAAATTTAAGAGTTTTTAGAAAACATTATACAAGGGATGTGCACAAAAGAGGATCATGCTATATGTCACATGTAGAAATCACAAAACTGCACATTATATTAAAGAAGAAACAGAGATATGAATACATTAGAAAACTCAAATAGCAATGGGCAGGCCATGTTGCAAGAATGTCAACAACTGGATATCATGACTCACAACATGAATCCCAAATGGATCACTTGAAAAATTGAGGCCATTTTTCATAATCAACAAAAAAAGATATATTGTTTACAGTTCCAATTTAGTCAAATGAATTTTTTCACAATTGTAATGGGTACTTGAGTCAAACATATATTAATTTTACATTTTCATGAAAGTCAGCATAGGTTTTGGTGAAAACTGTCTCTAGCCAGTGTTTTTCAACATGTTTTTTTAACCCTATTGAATCTGATCAAATAAACAATATCTCAGAAAACCCTCTTACAATTTTCACTTTAAATTTCATGCGGAAGGTAAAATTTAATGGACATCCTACTATAATTCACCAAGTGTCTGTATATAACACTGTAATTCAGGAACCATAAACATATCCAAATTAAATTTTCTCTGTGTACTTATGGGATTTCTATGTATGTTTTTAGCAAGTAAGTTTTTGGAAGATCCAAAGCTTTTCAGGTTTTTGGCCAGGGGTTCGATGTACAATGTTAGTATAATATAAAACTAGACCCTTACTTTGTGCCTGTCATTTTAGCTAAACTGAACATTTATCTTTTTGTTTAATCGTATGAAGTAGATATCTAGCTGAAATCTCAATCAGCTAATGCATTTAGTTTCATTTTTCTCATCTGTAAATTTATAAATGCAGCCCCTCATCAACTTTTACTTTTTATTAAGTAAAATTAAATCATACTTCATGTCCATAGTTACAAAAAACATTCAAAGCACACCACCATAGCAAGTCTGTGTCATAACTATAAAACAATTAATACTAACAACACAACTGATAAGGAACGAATAGATAAGAAAAATCATCAGAGTAATATGAATCCAGTGATTCACCCAGCGCCAGAGAATTAAATGATTTGGCAACCTGACAAAAAAGGTAGCTGGCCAATCAGTGTTCAGAGCCTACAATGTCACAGGTACAGGTCTTCAGGCAAGAGAATAACCTCACACACGTTGGATCAAGGGTGTGGAAGAAATATCCTAGTTTCATTACCTGTACCTTAGAAAAGGCAACCTAATGAGCCATCAACTGCCATTTCAACAGATCCATGACACCCTACATTGCACAAATAAGATAAAAAAGAAGAAAGAAAGAAGTACAACAGAGAGCAACCTCCGCATATGAAATACGAGATTACCAGCGTTACATGCATTGCTGTGGATTAGTCTAACCAGAATATTTGTCACGACTTCTTTTCTGTTCAGAACTTTGAAAAAGGGAGTGAATCTAGTGGGAGTCGAATGAGATGTTGGCTGGTGGTCAGGAACTCAGGTATAAGTATGAGGGGAATGGCACTTGGAGAAAACGAAATATCATAAGAAAAGAATTTAGTCACACCCTTTTCCCACTCTCTACAAGCGAACGAATTAACAGTCAACAATCGATTTGAGCATGAATTATTAGAATTAATATCTTTTGAACAGGGCTGCTGGTCTAACTGTCAATTGTATGTGTTGTTGAAACATTCTTCATCAATTCACAGTACAAAATGGGATAGGCCAACAGCCACAAGCAGGTTATGTGTTTGAATTGATGACACACATCTGTTTTGTCACAGAGTGCAGTTCCTACATTCTGTCAATATTCAGTTAAACCATTTTAGATAACCAAGAAAGAAAGTATTGTATTTGATAATTTGTAGATATTAGATAGGTTTTATAACAAAAATTTCAATATTCAATTCACATTGATTTTTGTCAACATGAAACCAAATATTTTAGGCAATGAAAATAGAAGCATTTTGCCAGAGCATGAATTTCTGTAATTCCAGCCCATCCGATGTTGCAGTAAATGATCCCTGATACCTTTTCATTTGTATTATTTGTTTTATGGAAAGATGCCATTTTCCCTGATTGACTTCGCTCAACTAGTTGAGAGGAAACAAACTGTTGATTTTTTTCAGGGTTAAGTTTGGATCAAACTTTTTGTAGTGTTGCAACACCTTTATTTTTAGTCAAAATTAAATGTGAAAATAAATAAGAATTAGCTTTAGATACAAAACCCTAAAAATAGTCCCATATGCAGAATGTCACTTCCTTTATCGACTGTCTATAAAAGCACTGAATGCATGTGTCCACTCGCTCATCTGAAGCCCCGGCTTTCTTAGATGGTTATTTCTCCCCTCTTTCTCTCTCAACCTTTCCTTCTTTTAAGGATCAGTATTATTTTTCTGACTCCTAGCCAATTCAAACTTAGCCGTTTTTTTTTCCTCTGTAACCAATCACTGTTCTAAACATTGCCCATTTCATTTCACTGATGTTGATGTATCTTTCATACGCTCAGCTACTCAATCGTATCCTTTTCTCCAGCTGGAAAATACATTCACACTTCCATCTCCCGTGAATGAAATTACAATGCACTTACTACTCAACTGTCACGATTATCTTCTTTCTACTTCACCTTAATTCAGGATGAACATAAGTTAATATATATGAGAGATATGTTTGTACGTATTCTTTTGATAGCACTGTTATCACATACACACAATATACTTGAAGCTTATATGTTTTAATATTGTCCCTTTTATAAGAGGCAGAAAGAGTAAAAACAAACTTATGGTACTTACAGAAGGATAAATATGAGTGATAGCTTGAAAAATAGTAATGAACAAAACTTATTATTTACTGAAAATAATAGTACAAAATACAGGAAAATATTACAGCCATATTGTTTTTTTATTAATCAAAATTACAAAAAAACATGAAGGTCACCAGATGATTGTAAAAAACTTTTCTATTGATTTCACTTCAAGTCAAACTTTGCTGAAAGATGACTCTTATATTAAGTGAAACCCAACCTCATGGGTTTTCAAAGTCTATTCTTTTGTTGTGCAGTTAATCTCCTTTGAGTAAAATGTTAATTTATGATTTAATTGTAAACAGTAGTCAAGTAATTTTATTTTGCCATTTTTAATAGCCAATTATTAGTATGGATAAGACCTTGAACTCCTTGGATAGATTTTTTTGTGGGATTTAACCAGTGGCATAGCAAGGGTTCTCAGCATACAGGAGCTGAGACAGCGCCCAGGGGCAGTTGCACTATATCCTTGGGGAAGGCATGGTTATTAATCAGCAAACATTATGGGCCTGAGGAAAATCATACCTGCAACAGTTTCTTCTTGCCCACCCTCTTGCTATGCCCAAGGCCAGATTTATAGGGGGGCAAAGTTAACAATTGCTCCAACACCCTGCTTTGGCCCAAGGCCCCTCTCTATACAAGAATATCGTAATTAAAAAATTGGTTTCTTTAATAAGAAATAAATTAATAATTACTGCTTGGAATTCAATTCATCATAATACCTTCAACTGTTTTAGATAAATTAATAAAATTACTGTTTATAATTCGGGTCTGTAGTAATTAGAGTATGGGTTACAAAAATTAATTTGTCTTACCTAAACATCTACCTCAAGTTTTGTTGGCATGTATTTACAAGTATATTTACTTGGGATATGATTAATTCAACCTTTCAATGTACATATAACTTGTTAGTTCCAATTACATGCAATAAAAAAACTTTCATGTGTAAATTTTGTGATTTGCCATGTATCTTAATTTTCACATATAAGAGGTCCATTGACCAGATGAGCCCCCAGCCCTCAAGGTCTAAATCTGGCTATGGCTACACCTTGGATTTATCTTCTTGCCTTTGACATAAATCTTGAACTTGATAAGGGGCCAGGATCAAAATCAGCACGGATTCAAGTTTGCTGTTATCTTTCATCTATGAACCTTTATTTAACATTATTTGTTTTCAAATTCACATGAATTGTCAAAAACAAATTACTTGATAGAATTCCTTTAGGCCCCTTTGTACTGATCCATGCATGAATAACCTAGGTATATTCTAATAAGATTATAAAAAGATCATAAGATGATAATAAAACTCAACATGGAGCAATGGTTAACAAGCTATTTTTGCAATGATTCTCACTTGTGCTACACATTTGTGACCTTATTCCAGACTAAGCCCACAAGAGCACTTAGCTGACCACTGAGAACTAGTGTATTAATAAGTTGAAAAAACATTCAATTAACATCAATCAGCCAGCAAATCCTACACGCTGTTGCTAGTGGGTTTGATCATCAGTGGACCTCCTAGTAGAAATAGTCAAATAACAATTCATGCTCAGTTACTACCTAATATAACAAACAGAGCGATTTTCTGGGTTTGCTATTTGTAACTCTCAACCCTCTTACTCAGGCATAAAAATTTTGCGGATAAAGGTACCTCTTCCTCATCAATTGATACAATGGACTCTTCAACTGAAACAAATTTGCTATCTTTTTTTCTAAGAAAATAGACTCTTAGAAATTCATATATATATGTGAATTTTTTTCACAGGTATTAACTAGTTGCCATATAATTACACAGTATTTTACACAAAAAGTCTTTCATCTTGTTATGAAAACAATACCCTCATTCATAGGTGAACGCTTTTTAGCACTTGTAATTGGCTTTTGATTAGTTATAATCTGGTTATCTTCTTCAGACCACAACAATCATATTATGAAGAGTGACTTCATAAACTGCATAAACTTTCTTGACATATTTCAACAGATACATTCTTTGATCTTGGATATGTGTTGCATCCAGTTTTCCGAATTTGTTTAATATTTTTTCTCTTTCTTCCTCCTTCTTATCTTATAAACTGAAGCATTTCATCTCGCAATATTATGTGTAATTATCTTAAGATACTCCTAATTTCATAGATGAAGCATTGTTATTAATATATTTTATGATCAGTTTTTCTTTGCCTTTTCAGAATAGCTATCTTGAATTCATTTCTTTCATGAAAAATTGAACTTCTTCCTGTTCTTGATGTTGTCAACACTACATTCCATCCAATCCATTCTTCAGCCCTCATCAAGTCTATAATCCATTAGAGAAAAAAAACTTATTTCTATAGAAAATTGCAACATAAAAAAATGGTCATTAATACACCAACTGGACCAGTCCATTCTAGTGGTGCTAAATACACAGATGAAACCATACTATCACCAAATATACAATGGTTAGTTCCCAAACCTTCTTTGTTAAGTAAAGAAAACCATACAGTATTAAAGTCCATACTAGCCCAACTTATGCATCTGGTCAACAAGCTGATATATACTGCCTCTTTCAAAACCCTCACTCTCCAAAGGTGCTCCCTGTTAATGTGAGAATAGGAAAGATTAGAATCAGTCCTCTTCAACATGTTTTGTCTTAGGAAATATAAATGAGTTCAAATGGAACAGAGCTTTCTTTATTCCTGTCTAAAACCTTGTTTGAATGATGGCTTCTTTGAGTGACTAACTGGACCAGTTATCTTATATTTTAAGTATATATTAAGCATAGGTTCAGAAATCTACAAAATCCAGAAAGGTAGGTTACATCCAGATAAATGGTCTGGTATTATATTGAAATCTTCTGAGCACTGGTCTCCAAATGTGTTTGAATTTACACTTGTTTTGCTTTGCATTCATTTTCTAATAAATTCATATGTGCAGCAACTTTCACTTTATGGATTTATGACACCAAAGCTTTCATACACTCCAGCAGTTGTAAACACAGTGATGCAGCAAATTTGGGTGGTAAGGTAAAAAATCAAACAATAATCGTACTGACAGCATTTATACTAGTTATACATAGAGAAGGTTTTGTTTTTTTTCTTATCGCTGCCCACTTCTCTGCTTGGCCTTTGCCATTTTTTGTTCTAACAAACTAAATACTTCTGGAAGCAGAGAAAGAATTTGATGATTAGGCACTGAATTTTGCAATTTTTTGTGTAAAATTTGTTTGAGGAAAGTTCAGTATAATTGGTCTGTGTTGACCGCATTCCTGAAGGGACATTGTGCCCCCTTTTCTTTCCACACAGTATCTGCATTAAAACTTGATACATCATATAACTGAGAAAGACTGAAGAATTCATCAGCTTTTATGAGTAAAATAGTCCAAAAAGTATGTATGTGATAATGAAAATACTTCACTTAAGAAAAGAACTGAGACTTGCTGCTAATGTAACCTGCAGTATAACAGGTAGGGATCATTAAACAAATACATAAAAGCTTTCATACACTTTTATGATTGCATATATAGTCACGCAGCAAATTTTGGTGGTAGGAAAAAATTGAACCATGATCATGATGACTACATTTGAAGTAGGTATACATAAGGAAGGTTTGTGTTTTTCTTACCCCTACCCACTACACTGCTCAGCTTTTGCCATTTTTTGCTCTAACACGCTAAATCTTTCTGGAAGTAGGGAAAGAGTCTAGCAATTTTTTACCTAAAATTTGTCTGAATAAGCTTTGATATTCAGTCTGTATGATGTGCATTGGAAAAGATTTTCAAAGGCCAGGAATTAAGGTAAACATTATGATTATTTTATAATATTTATATACCATACAGATGAGCATGGCCCAATCCACCACCAAAGACTTTTAAAATGGTACTCAATGCCTCTTTGCTTAACAATTCAGCCCAAGGACTAGAATTGAGAAACCTCTCCCATAGGCAAAATCAAAAATATACCAGATCTTGAAAGATCGCAAAAGTTAAGCAACGCCAAGCCTGATCAGTAAATAGATAGGTGTCCATTGAGGGATACCAGGTGCTGTAAGCAGAATGAAACTCCAACAGAGCTAACAACCCAGAAATAGATCTTACTAATAATTGCCCTTGTGTACCTAACCCAAGAACATAAGTAGAAAATAATGATACATAGATAAAAACAGAAAAGTAAAAGTAAACAACCCCGTCTCTCAAAAGACCACTCTTAACGGAGTAAGGGAGAGGCAATGACAAAGTATTAGTTCCTTTGCATGTGTCAGCTTAATGATCCTTGCAAATCTCATGTCTGGTCAAGACCAGGACGTTATTCCCTAAAGTTTTTAAAATTACACCTTCGGTAGGATGCAAGTCCACCAAAGAGATACCTCCAACCTTATCACACAGCTTAGAGGGTGCTCAATTTGCTATTGAATGCACATGGAAATTTGTCCTGTTGAAGAATTTTGTTCATTCATACAAGGAATTAAACCCAGAACCTTCTGCATATGAGACACTATCTGAGAGGACTTATACATACATACATGTAATTGTATTTTGGTATTGAATTAAAATTTTTGTTTCATAAGTATTATTTATGTTTGGCTAATGGCTATTTATATGAATCATATATCAACAGATATTAATTCAGTTCATAATCTCTTTTAAGGATAACAAAATTATTTGAATTGGTAAACAATGATTGATTTGCAAACAAAACAGTCCTTTTATTATCGTATATAAATCAGGGGACTAAATGCTACACCCTTCAAAATTACATAGTGATATGCAATTAATTTAATGTTCAATTTGTATTTTTTTTAAATTTCATTCAATGAAACTTTCAATATGAAAAAAAAGTTGAAGCATGAACCACAAAGATTGTGTGTGTGTGTGTGTGTGTGTGTGTGTGTGTATGTGTGTGTGTGTGTGTGTGAGAGAGAGAGAGAGAGAGAATTTATAATACTCTTCATAAAATGGACATTTGAAAAATACATCTTTTCTGTGTAAGTACATTTCTATGAATGTAGATTAATTGTACTTTAGGAATATACTTGCTCCATAAAATGAACTTTTAAAGGTTAAAAACAAAAAACAAAATATTTTAAGCACTGTCTTAGTTTGGAGAGATTTGATCTTTTTTCAAAAAACATTTTTACAAGAAAATTAACAATTCAAAATGAAGATAAGTTCTTCATTTCCAAAATAAATAAATAGAAGTTTCACTTACATATCTATAGCCAACCGTTAGAAAATTAGCAGAAGAGTTATAACCATTCTCAGAACCAAATGCATCTTTAAGTGATTCTTCCATTTTTTTTTCTTTTAATAAGAAAGTATTGTAAGAACTCAGAATCTACCTTGAATGTTGTCTGTGACAGGTTCACACCTGAGGCGTGTGAGAAAGGTAGATGCACTGACCTACAATCAGCTGGACAAGAAGACTATATTTAGTTTCATTTGGAATAAATAATAAAGCTTTCAGAAGAAAAAAAATATGCTGTAACTGGTAGCATATCACTATTTATTGGTAGATAAGAAAGAAAAAGGAAAGGTAAATGTGAAAACAAAGTTACTAAGCAGAGTCCAGGGGAGGAGTCTCTACAGGAACTCTAAGGTGTGTATGGGCTGCATGTATATATGAAAGGACAGAAGTGTGAGGGGGTGTTGAAAAGAGAAAGAAGTATAATTAAAGAGGAATAAAGAGAAAAAATCATTTCTGTAAAATGTATGTGTGTTTTGAAGCAGGAGAAATGCGTTTAAGTCAGTGTTGCTAAGTAAGGTCTAGCTAAAACTGCCCACAAAAATGGCTGAAATCGGCTAAATTCTATTCATTATGAGCTAACTTTAGAGCTACAAATGTTATATACATTCATTTAAAATCCATCTATCAAATGAAATAACTACATACTAAGAGCCCTTTACAAATTATTCATAAAATTTCTACATTTACTTTTCTTAAACATACTAATTATTTTCTCAAAGTGGACAAATTTTCGGCAATCAGAGATTTTTATCAGCTAAGCTGGGAGCAAAATCAACCAGAAGTAGCCAAAAAATGGCCAATTTGACAACATCGGTTCAAATAAGGACTAGATTGAACAGAAATAAGGAGATATTGTAACATGGGAAATAGATAAATAAGGACAAACATTGATTTTCAACAAGTTTACCTTGACTCAGGAAAAAGACCACCCAAGATCGAATTCAATATCAGATCACTAACCATTCAATTATGACTGATCAATATATATGGGCACATCAATAAATCCATAGCTTAATGATTAAAAAAGAAATTTTATTTTATATAGCAAATGTTCGTTCTGAACGTAATCTCCGTCCTTAGCATTGGTTCTAAACTTTCTTTATCACCTTTAATAATTGGACATTGCCTGCACACGTTTTCAAACAAATGATTAGTTTGAAATGAATTCCACATATCTGAGAGAAAAAATGGAATTTGATATATTATGTTCATCGGAATATCGTGCAAACATACCAAAAGTGTCATTAACATACCAACTTTTATTCAGACAATCTCATTTCATCTTCCAAATTTTGATGTTAACACAATGTTTCTGCTGATTCATTCTTCTGTGTTCTTCTTGAGTCAACATCAAAGATGGAAAGAAGAGATTAGATTGCTAGGACAAAAGATGGTGTGTAAATGACACTTTACAAAGTTATAGACAATTGTTTGAACAAGAGAATTCCCTGAATAATTGGGGGAAATCCTTACTTTTTTTCCTGCAGGCTTGATTTCCCACTTGAAATTACTCACTCAAGGGGGCATGCCCCCTGGTTGAGAACCACTAAGCTATATGAATAAAAGAGAAAAGAAAGAAACAGACTATTGAAGAGAGACGGACAAATCAACAGGTAAAAAAAAAAAGAATAGTGAGGCACATAGGAAAATGAAGAGTTAAAAAGGGGAGGACAATGTTTTGACCAAGGGGAAATACACTGTGACAATGGGAGGAGTACACAGCAAAATTCCACCTGACAGAAAGGTGTGGATTGCATGGGGGAGGAACAGTAAACCTAACCCAGTAACCATGAGCAAACAAGTTATAAACTAGAAGAATGAAGGGCGAAGCACTCTCACTTAAGAATGAGCATCATGCAGACACGTACATAGACATATGACCCTATGCACACCAAGATCAACCCTGAATAGCAATCTTATTATACATATCATTTCTCCATGTATGTTAAGGGGGGGAGTCGATTTACAAAGTAAATACATGCTAAAATGCTTCTTTTTTTTTGAAAGCTAGCCCTTTTTTCTAGAGCCACTGGGTGCTGATAAAAAATTGCTCAACCACAAAATAGATACTTTGATATTGTTCATAGAGAGTGGATGGGAGTAAGAGGAAGAATGTCAAGCTACGTGTGAGTACATTTAACATTTTTCCGAGATCATAAAAAATTATAAACATCACGCGTATCACTTTTTAAAACAAATTAAATCAAATAATATCAGATATCTATCCATCTATCAGAAACCATCAACCAAAACTGTCAACATAGGTTTCTACAGTTTTTGAATTGGCTGGCTATCAATGCATCACATAGACAGGCCACATCAATGGGACTAGAGGGCTGAAAAATTAAACATCTACTCCTTGTCTGGAAAAAAATTACAATTTTTTAATTCCCTCTCTAAATAGTTTTTTAGTGGAGGGTTCAATCTAACACATAAGTTTAGGTTAAAATGATCCCATAGTTTGTGTCTGAAGGTATACACACTTGATGGTTTAATCCACGATAGTTTGTTTCCAGGGCTTTGATTCAGTCATAATAAAACAGAGACTAATATGAATAGGCGTAAAATGCACTGCAACAGTTAATATAAATGCACCATTATGTACAATCACATACATAAGAGCCATGTATATCAAACTTATAGTATCAGAAGCAGCACTCTTCCTATCCTCTTATTAAACTACCTGAGTTTCTTTTTCCCCCTCTCCTTTCCTATCTTTTTATCAAACTATCAATCTTTTTTCTCCCCTTTCTCTTCCTACTCTTATTAAACTACTCAAATCTCCCCACCTTCCTTCCAACCCCCTCATTAAATTACCAAACTTTTTTTCTCTCCTCTTCCTTCCAACCTTATCTGTCACACTTATAGTATCAGTGGCAGCCACCAGTCAAGCATGCTATGATAGCTGTCAGTGAAGCATAGGGTTATGGATATATATGGTTATGAACGAATAAAAATACCAAGTCAAACACAACGTGTTTGTATCAGAGTGAATATCAAGAGCATTTTCTCCAATCCATACAGTGGTTTTATTATCTCTTTACTCAAAATATATGCATATGTGTTTGTTGTTTGCAAGAGAGGTGATCCCATAGAATATTGATCCATTTTGATGGTTGCCAGCTACCCGTTCCAGAAAACTGTATGCTATTTACATGTTTGAGATTTGTGGAATGAAACGGGGATATTTTTGTGTTACGGGTTGTTCAGTAGGAGTGAGGGGGCATTTGTTATTATGTTACCGAGAGTCAGGTTTGATCTGAAGTAAAAGGGGTCTATTGGAGAAGGGGTCACAGAATGTTTGTATCTGTGTCTGTAAGCATCAGGCTGGTCCCAGATAAAAAGGATCAGTGAGAGGAGGGGTCAGGGAGATAAGGGCCCAGCTCATCAAAAGTATACATGACTCCTTGACACGCAGATGTATCGAAGCAGCTTTTATATCCCAATG
This sequence comes from Thysanoteuthis rhombus, assembly GCA_963457665.1. Lineage (NCBI taxonomy): Eukaryota > Metazoa > Mollusca > Cephalopoda > Oegopsida > Thysanoteuthidae > Thysanoteuthis > Thysanoteuthis major. The sequence goes on from OY735205.1 coordinate 12,239,518, forward strand.
CAATATAATAACTCAGAGGCATAGACATATCCATACGGCAAACCCTTTGAATGCATTGATTTTGGAACAGAATCACATAAAAACAATACATTACAACATTAACATACAAGGAATTGGCTAACATACAACAGAACCTTTAAGAAACAGTATAAGCACACACATACCACCCCTTTGAGGAAAGAAAAAGGTAAGTCTCACCCACTATCAACCAAAAAGATTAAAAACACATCCCACTCCTATCCCATCCCATAAGTGTCAACACCTATCCATTAAATGTAATGCACCATCTATCCAAAAAAAAATCCTCGTCTCACAGACCCTTCTGATTTCAGATCCAACCAGACTCTCACCTACACAGATCTGACAAGTCTTTTGCCAACAATTTTGAGCAAACAATTCTTAACCAGCAATTGATAGCCATTGCAAATTAATAACTAACCATTTATCACCATTACAATTGATAGCAGTATACAATCAATGGCTTGATTTCACTGAACTGGAGTCACAATTCAATGTCTGCAAATAGGACCCCATCCCCTAACCCAGGACAATAATTTTGGTACCAGACACTCCAGGAGCACCAGATGTACTTACCCCTTAAGTCTTTGAATCTTTGGTGACAATGACAATTCTGATTTTAATTCCTTTCATATGACCTGGCGCTAATTCTACATTGTATAAATTTATTCGTAAAACAAAAACATTCATTTGTTTTGTATTATCTATATGCGATTTAATAATATCAATTGTAATTCTTCGCTTTGTTCGTTATGTCCTAACAATATTTACATTTAATTGTAAGCAAAAAATCTATTCTTAAAATTTCATTCGCCTTGTTTATGCTATGAAGTTAATTAGTGATTTCTAATTAGAAAGTATATTCAAACAACATATTCATCAGATACGATATAATGATAACATGATAATGAAATTGAAACATCTTTATTCATTCAAATGTACAAAAAACAATTGTATTCAAACAATTTTGATAAATAAAATCTACCATCTTTCAATACTAAACTAAAAACTAAACTCACAAAAAATTTGATGCCATATTGTTGATTTTTTTTTTTTTAGTTTTTGGAATGGATACAAAAGGAAGCTTCAATAATAAACATTGAAAAAAATTTATATTGTCACCAATTACTTAAAGTTTTGTCATGTTTCAATCTAACCAAAGAATCTGTCTTGTATTCCCTTTGCCTGTAGTTTACTGTTATATTTGACTTCCCTACTTGCAGAATTATACCATTTATGAGACAAATCAATTTTTAATGTTTGAACTATATTGTGCCACTGCATTAATATTTTTCACCTATTTTCTGTTGAAATTTCCTTGTTCAGCGTTGTTGAAGTTTTTACAATTATATTAACATACTGTGCAAGCATTTTTCTTGGTGGTGTTTGAATGTGTGTAGATTTCTAATTTGCATAAATAGATCTAAATTTATAAGGATAATCAAACATATTCATCAGATGCATAATAATAGCACAATAATGAAAGTGAAACACCTTCATTTCAAATTTACAAAAAAAAATGGAGCATAAACTACTTTCAATGTTGTAAAGACAATAATGTTTTAAAATAATGTTTTAAATTCTAAACTAGTAAACTAAACTGAAAAAAAGATTTTTTAGATTTTGGAATCGATGCAAAAGGAAAATTTGATAATATACATTAAGATCAAACATTTATACTGTCACCAATTATCAAAAGTTTGATCATGTTTTAATCTGACTTAAGAATTTTTTTATTGTATCTTAACATGGATTTCACTCTCATTGCATTTCTAATTCACAATCTTTTGTTTTTAATTAATTGATTATATTCTATTTTGAAGCATCTGTCTTGTTTGTATTTCTTTTACATGTGGTCTACTTTTTTATGTTTCAATTCGGTTCTCCAATTTAGCGACACCAGATCCTTAAACAATGAAAATTAATGAAAAATAATCACCCCTTCATGAGTTTCTTTAATTTAGTAACACCGGATCCCATGCTTTAGCAATTAAATGTTACCTGACTCTGAACTGTCCAGCTATCAATTGTTTGCCATGAAAAGTGTATTGCTATCAATTGTGGGCTATCAATCATGGGCTATGAATGTCCCGTAATACATAGAGAGACAAACATCTTCCTCCCCCACTCCTACTAAACAACACACAATACAGAAATATCCCCATTTCATTCCACTTATCTCAAATATGTAAACAGCATACAGTTTTCTCTGCACAGCAGTAAGTTTTCTGAAAAAGGTGGCTGGCAACCATTGAAATGCATCAAAACATGCCTATATGATAAAAGAAATTTTTGAGATGCAACACCTGCTTTTTCTCTGGAAATTTTTTTTGCCTTCCGAATGTCATTTTACCAACATATTCATATATGTATTTATATATATAAATGTAATACACATATAATATATATATGTATTTATCTATACATGTATTCAAATAAGTAAACAATTGGAATGAGACGAACTCAGGAGTAAAAGTATGTGGAGGCTTTACTTGTTAGATAATTAACTGAAAAATTAATTAATTAGTATCGTATATATGTTTTGGGAAGGGTTCCCATCTCCACTAGCACGTGTGTACCTTTTAATGGTGAAAATGTTGGGTTTCCATAGAAAACAAATTTAGCATCAAATGTTTTACTTTGAAAGAAAAAATAGAAATCAAAAATGATGATTCTGAGGAGACTATTGTGTTGAATCTAGACTGTTTTGTGCATGTGAAGGAATCTATGGTGATTTTGTTGGATCTTTTATTGGAAGTAGTAGCAGTCATTATGGGTATTTTATTGGTTCTGCTGGTCAAGAGAGGTGGGCATGCTTGAAAATTGTTTGTCATGGTTATTGGGAATCTTGAATAAATATCTTTATATGCTAAATTGCCAATAGGTGTAAACATAACATTACTTGATGGATATCAGTGGTGGGGTAGCCCTATAGGTGTATTGATAGTATGTCTGTGTGTACAGTTGGGGTTTAGTAAGAGTAGAGATGAAGTATTTGAAATTATTTGGGAGTATTCCAGTGGTGGTCTATGGGGTCAAAGCCATCTCTAGTAATAATCAAAGTGATGGGATAAAAGTTAAGAGAGGTCCTTGTAATGTATAATCAAGTATAAGTTGGGAAATGCATATTCTGTTTCCTTAATGGTCATTGTAAATGTTCTGAAAAGTCAGCCAACTCTGAGTAGTACAAGTTAAATGGACCACATATAGGTGTCAGTGTAGGTAGAGGTTTTGGTGATTATGAGTGATGATGTTCCTAATGTTAGATACACATGAAAGAAGAGTTAGGTAAGGATAGGTTAATTTGTAACATTAGTTCTATGTAGGCAGGGGTCTAGATTATATAGAGGAGAATAAGAGTAAATGTAAATTGAGGGGTATTATCGTGCACATTTATGGCCCTGGCTGGAAGTATGATTTTGGGTGCAGGTATAAAGAGAGTGAGTTGGTAAACATGGAGTAATTAGGAGTCAGAAGATTATAGGGTGAAAGCTCGGTGTTGTTACGGTTGTTAAGTCTATTATTGAGTTCATTCAGAGAGAGAGTTTCAAGTTTATCAATCCACGTATCTTCATGAAGTATCAGAATTTTAGTTGTGTTGGGAGGTATGATTTTTTTAAAAACTTTCGATAATGGTAAATATACATTATATATATGTATTTACCATTAAGAAATGGATACATAAGTATATATGTATATAGCTTAAATTCAACCTTACTGACCGTCCAGTTCTGCGTAGGGAAGAGGTAAGATGCCAGCCTCTGGATCTGAAGTGAAGGTTTTGATCCTATCTCATGGTACTGGATGGGATAATGGATAGTCTACAGCCACACTGAAGAGTTGTAATACAGCAAAACAGCTGTCGATGGATGACACAATTATATAATTATTATCATAATCATATATATATATATATGTATATATATATATACATATATATATATATATATACATATATATATATATATATATATATATATATATATATATATATATATATACACTTAGGGAAGCCATAATCAAAGGTAAAATAGAAAGATCTGATATGGCAGACCACATTTCGAGAAAAAAGGCAAACACTTCCCTCTCAGGGGAGAAATTTGTATCATAGACAGGGAACACTGTTGGAAATTGAGAAAAATCAAAGAGGTAGCCCATATCGACATGTTGACTGAATGTGTAAGTCAGACAAGTGCAGAGATCAACCCAATAAGGCTTCCACTAGTGAGCAAGGACAAGGTATGGAAATCTAACAAAGAAAGAAAAAGAAATTAACCCCACCCGCTTTCTACTTTGTAACGTAGCTACCATCAGAATATTCAGTTTACTACGATCATATTTGGATAGTACACCTGAACGAGTCCATAGAATGAATCAGCCAAAAACATTGTGTTAACAACACAAACAACAAGAAGGAGTTCAATCATCTGAAAAACTCTTCGATTGTATCCAATCTTGTTTATAGTCAAGTTCGTTGCAAGTATTTTCCAGATAACATTTTTACATACATAAAAATGATTTCAAAATCTAAGATGTAGTATAGAAAAATTTTGAATTCTAACCCAGAATACCTAAAAAAATTCAACAAACAGAACAGGGTATATATACAATCATGCTATGCTTTTTTAATACACAGATGTGTGAAACAAATTTGTATTGAGGATTCCATAAGTATTTATCATATATATATATATATATATATATATGATCTAGAAAGTTTTACAGCTTTATAAGCTAAACATTAAAAACTTTCTCAACATTTTTTGAGTCACTACAATTTCTATTTTCTGATATCTATCAATGCAATTCAGATAATTTTCTTCAGCGTTTTTTCCTAGTTTTACAAGTATAAATTGTTTCTTGTTTGGATTATCACTCATTTACCATGTAACTGTTTCAAGGATTTTAAAAACAAAACAGTTATATCAACATGGTACCCCAGCAGTGTTGATTAAACACCACCTTCCTCTCAGCTATGATTTTAATACACAGTTTATGTTAAACACATAGTTTGTTATTTTATGTAGGGTATTAATTATCGTGATGTATTGTGAATGGATGTTGTTTTATATGACAACTCATTTAATTTTTGACACAGGGCTTACTTAGGTTACCCAAAAAACATATTTAATAATGAAGGATCTGTGAATATAACAACAGACATGACTTGTGGTTCATGTCACTTCTATTGAGTGTTCACCTACGTGAATATTAGAACCGTTGTGTCGGTTTTAATCTCAGACTACATGCAAACCAGCTTATGATATCATCTTTAAGAATACTTATTACATAGAAAAATTTGATTTGAGTTCATTCTCCACCAACATATCCAATTGAAGAATTTGAGTATTTTTTCCACCAACCTTAAAATTATATATATATATATATATATTGCTGCTTTATTTTCTTAGCTGTTGGTAACACTTGTACAAAGGTGGGGCATTTCTCTGACATGGTAGTTTCCCACGACTGCAGAAGTTTGGAGCGATGTTTGCATAGGGATGTCAAATTGCAACCACATTCCGCAACAAATGTAAATATAACACAAACACACGTACACATTTCAACATATCACGAAGACAAATATTGATACATTTCTTTTAAATACTTGTCTGTGACTGATGGTTGTTTAGGAACTTGAATAATATTTCCATTGTTTTAAACACACACATGCACACATAGATTTTACTGATGGCCAGCCATATGGGGCACATCCAAAAGCAGTTTGCTTTTGATGACTCCAGTCATTATTAACCCACTAATGCCCACTCTAATACATATATTAGGTGTTTTTAAAAGGTGCGATTATATCAACTTTAAATCATTAAATTATAGATTCAAACATTACTCAACTTTAGGTTGTATCCATCCAACTTACCACATGATGGCTTGGCTCCATGAATGGAGATCTGGATTGGTTTTTCCCATCTTCAGGTTCCAAGTTGGCAGGGTCAGTATGTGAATAGCCTGCACAATGGAGTTTTAACTTAGATGAAGAGTGCTGAGCGCACAGCCTACCCCACCCTTTAAGCCAAAAGTTGAAATGCTATAGTCTACAAAGTTAGCACTGATATTAGCAAAGCCCCTAAATCATAGATCTGACAGGAGGTTCCCTGTGGCAGATGCCTGAGCTAGCTTTGTAGGAGTATTCCAACAGAGTGGCTGACTTGAATGGTTAAACCACAGGACATAAATACTAGTATATAAAGGTGGTATGAAAAAAATATACACCAATGACTGAAAAAATCTGAAGCAGGGTGTGTTGTTATTTTATTAGAGAACAAGACATCTCAATTCCACACAGGGTTGGGGGCACATGTGTCAACACCAATCCATTAAATGCTAAACACCACCTCTCCGTTCTAAAAGAAAATACAAAACAAACCTCTCCTGAGAACTGACCATTTTTATCCTGACCCCTCCTTATCTAAGACAAGCCCAACACTCACAGAGACAGATGAAAATACCCTCTGACCACTCCTCTCATAGATCTTTCTTATTTAGAACCAAACTTGACTCTCACCTACACAGATACAAACACCTCCCCTTCCACTCATACTAAACAACCCACAACACAGAAATATCCCGATTTCTTTCCTTGACCTCAAACATGTAAACAGCGCACAATTTTCTCTACACCACTGCAATTTTTTTCTGAAAAAGATGGCTGGCAACCATTGAAATGCATCAAAACATGCACACATGATAAAAAAATTTTCAAGACATAACACATACTTATATCTCAAGTTTTTTCTCTTCACCTTCCAATTGTCAATATCATAAATATTCTGTCAGATCACTTCACATCCACAAAACAAACATATACAGTCATGTAAACTTTTCTTATTGGAATGCAGAAAAAGAGCAATTTTTATACATGAATTTATGTATTTTACTAGATGCACCCATCAGTATATATATTCACATATAGTATTTCAAATTATTACTCAACTGTACCATGTATCTGCCAATCTACAATTTGAGTCGGAAGCATGAGCTTCAATATTATGTTCGAACACTCTGCATTATGCTTGATAGAGAGTTCAAGCTTCAAAATGATATTTTTTAAAATGAGCATTGTAGCTCTAAAAATAAAGACAATATCAATTTTTCAAAAATGATTTGCTGGATTCTTTTTATATGTGGCCACACATTAGATACAAAATAAAGCTAAATATGCACTAATGTAAAATAATATACTATAAAAATATAAATACATGCTAAATATACACTAATGAATCTATAATCAGTCAAAGTGTATTTATGGCAACAATTTATTTGTTGAAATGCAAAATGATTTGTTCAGATTTGCACATTAATGGGTTAACTACAAATTCTTGCCATATCTTGGGCTTGCCTATGCATACAAATACTTCATATAAGCCTGCGTTTGTTCTCTTGTCTGAGTATAACAGTATTAAGACCAATTAATGGGCATCACATGCATGACTAGACACCACAATTACTAGGTCAGTTTCTATGTATTATTTTCTGCTAAAAAAAGTACAAAAACACTGAGAAGTTAGAAATTAGAATTATTTGTTGTTATTAATTGCTTGAATTGTGCTGTCTTGTGATCTTCAAGACGGCACAATATGAGTCCTTGGTCCCGTAATTCAGTTCAGGATTTTCTCATACCCTGTACCACGTCGTTGAGGCACTCATCAAAGGTTTTCTTCAACAAGGTTGCCTGAAGGAGCCCATCATTCTCTAGGCTTCCTCAATCCTACTCTTTATATCAAATGCTGAGCAGAGAGGCATTGATCCATTTTTGAAGTCTTTGGTATGACTTGGCCATGAATTGAACCCACTACCTATCCTAGAAGCCATTAGGAAATTAAATGGCAATGGGCAGGCCATATTACAAGAATATCAGATAACCACTGGACATTATGAATCACAACCTGGATTCTCCGAGATCACAAGTGAAATAGTGACCAGTAAAAAATAATGTGCTGATTTGGACAAGTTCAGAATGTATTGGCATCATGACACTTGAAAGCAAACAACTGGAAGACTTTGAAAATGGACATAAGAATCTTCTGCTGCTGCTGCTGATGATGATGATGATAAATAGCTTGGATTAAATATGATTGCCATTTCTCTGTACATTTTTCATATCTAAAAGAGCATAATTTTCTAACCAGGACTATTTACGTATAGCAATTGGGCTCAGAACTTCTGAACCCAGTTATATCCATAAAACATTAAAATCAAACTTGCAAATAAATTAAAGTTGATGGTCAATCCACATGATCTTCATCCCCCACACTCTTCAAGTGGATTATTTTACGATGAAACGATCTGAGTATAAAAACACACATCAATATCAAAGAGAATTTGATAGATCAATATAAATAGCTCAAACTTCTTTAACTGGCAAGTGTAATAGTTGTCCATTGCAAGATAAAATTCTTTGTCCATGGCAAATAATCCATTGCAAGATAAGAGCCGTCAATCATGAAACCGAGTTGCCATCAATCAATAGAATGGAAAGTTCATTGGGTTAGCCATAGAACGATGGAAATTTCTGTCAACTGCAGTTGATGGTTTAATAAAATAATTTGAACATTGAACAAAAAAGTGTTAGGTTCAATTCACAGAGCTGAAGTGTTTTCGATGTTTGTTACCAAAAGCATGAACCTAAATTCTTATTTAAACACAAATGTGTAGTGATGGATACGTTACTTTACGCATAGGATGCCACATTGTGGTGTCATGGCTAGCAAGATCATTACTACTGCATAGTGAGTTCAATCCTCACTGGGTACCCCATATTTGTGGCCATGTGCCAAAACTAAACTAGGCTTAGTACATAACAATTCTACCTACAACTTACCCAGAGCAATATACAAACATGGAGAAAAGAATACATATACATATAAACAGCTAGTATGTACATTCATATATGTATACATATTCTGTGCACGATTATATGTGTATGTGTTTGTGTATGTGGGAGCAGATATGAACTAACTGAACTCGTATTAAAAATAAAAGAATTGTTTGCTATTACAATTGCCTTTTTATTCATGTTATATTCACAATTCTTTTCTCTCATTCCATCAATACCAGATGTCATCAACTGTGAATTTTCATAGACTGCAACACAGATTATGAAAAAAATCAGTGTATAAATTTATGGAATCGAGGCACTAAGGCTACTTACATTCACTTAGTGCTAATGCTCTTCAGAAAGTCATGACCCTCACAAACGAGCACTGTGTCCCACTGCCAGTAATCTTGGCAAAAACTGACTTGTCTCTTGGTATGCTACAATGGTTGACAGAGAAGGGAGTGGATGAGTGAGCAATAGAGCAAACCACTTCACCATAACTATCACCCACGCAGGAATAACTGTAAAACATTGTTATACCCAGTTGACAGCATGATACATGATATATGGTGTCATTTGAAACGCTTAAAATATCTTAGCTACTGTTAACTAGACAAAGTACCCATTTAAAAACTGACTTGTTTGAAACAAAGTAAATTCTCCATCACTAAACAGAAAAAAAGTTCCCCTTTGCTTTTGATCCCTCAAAGGGAAAAGAAGTTTCTCCCCTCGCTTTTGATCCAAAGCAAGATTATCTTTTTCTCCACTGTCAGCTTTCAATCAATCACTGTGACAACCAACAGCCGGACATGAAATGAATGTTAATTTTAGCATAAACTTACATTATGAATCTAAATCGACCCCCCCCTGGAAAAAACTTTGGGGTTCGTTTCAAAAAGTAATTTTGAAAACATGCCAGGTCTGATTGGTACACACAGAACATCTCAAGGGGAAATGTATTGTGGTTTCTATGATAGGCTGTCACATATAGACAGACATACGCTGAATTATAATAAGAAATAAGTTGGATTTTCTTTCAGTATTTTTGCTTATAATATTCAAAAGTGAATAGCTACTCAAGAAAAAGATAAAAATTTCTAAAATAATGATGGCATAAGAACACAGCGTGAAGAAATAAAAGCACTGAAGGGTGCAATTTGGGAATACAGACAGATATCATGAGTAAATGAATGGCTTCTATTTGTCTCAATTGATAACAGATATAATAGTCATTGCTGATATTTCCTGGGCATCAATTACAAAGTAGATTAAATTCCTTGTCTCATTTACCTACACAGTAACCATGTTTGATCGATAAAAAAGGATGTAACAAGATTGATATGAATAGTTATAGTACAGGATGTGGAAGAAGATAATCCTCAACTTCACTTTAACCTATGAATTCTAAATGTGGGGAGCATTTTGAATATACTGGACGCAATTTGGATTTTCGGTGTGAAGAGCAAGAAGCATTCCATGGTTCAAAACTGAGTCTTGTTGAGGCTTAACCAATCAATTAATAAATAATTACACAATAACTATTAATGACTAGTTTTATGATTAATTTATAATAACTAACACTTATTTCATCCATTTTGTGAGGTATAAAAGCAATGAAGTAATCGCACTGTTACTACATTTCATTTGAGATTAGTGTTAACAAAAGAAAAGTTTGTCCCTATTCAGAGGATGACTTGAAGTTTGGCTTTAAACTTCACAAAGCATTCGTGGTTCTTTTTGTCAAACTCTAGTCCAAACCTAGAGTTGAATTTTTTTTTTTCCCATAACAAGAATGAGAACAACAAGAACAATACTCGGAAAATTTGAAAGAGTAACAATTAACATTCCCCTACCCTGATTGGAAATCACAACCAACTGATTTGTAATCCTGTTGCTTGCCAACTTAGCTAAACTGACAGATCATATGAATCTACCAAAATTCATGTAATAAATGTACTACACTGTTTCTTTGGACCAACTTGGAAAAAAAACTTGGTTGAAAAAATTTGTCAACCTAAATTTATTAGTTTGTCTCAAAGTAAATTTATGATTAAATATGATAAATATTACTTTGAGAAAAACTAATAAAATTATGTGTAACAAATTGGAATAATTATTCCAAGTTTTACAATATAGGGCTTATTTCATTCTAATAAATAATCCATAAAATTAATATTCCTCTACTATGATTTGAAATCATGACCAACAGAGTCGTAGACTGGTGTCTTACCAACTGAGATAAACTGACAAATCTTACATATCAGTCACACTTATCTAACAGATTTGCAAGGACTCATTTCTTCCTAATAAATAAGTACATTAATACTAAAAAAAATGTATTTCTATAATTTCTCGTCTAATATATACAGAACAAAAAAGTTGCAGTTATCCCTTCTGTGGCACTGGACTGATGACTTACTAAGACGAGTCTTCTCATCTGTGGCGCTGATCTGATGAGTTGCAATTGGTTATCTCATCCATGGCTGCAAACAGGTCATATACTTGACCTATTTATACAAAAAATATGTCGCCAAATCACATTGCATACATCGGTTGACATAAAATCATCAAAGTTATGCACTGTTGAGCCTGGCCATTACCCAGATGGGTGACTGTCTGGGAATATCAGGTGCTATATGCAGCAACAACATTGTTCTGTGGCCGTCTCGGCCAATTATTCTCTGTTGCCGATTGACTGAGCATTTTGCTGAGTTAGAACCAGATAGTTCACACAGTCCTTTATCAAACACATATTCTCCTACTGTGATTTGAACTCACAACCAACACATTGTCAGCAGGCTGTCTTACTGACTGTGTTAAATTGACTAGTCTTACAGATACATACGGGCTTATATCATTCTGATAAATAATTTCATTTTTACAAAAAAATCATACATATATATACATGATTTTTTATTTGTTATATATACTTTATAGAATTGCAGTAATAATCTTCAGTTGCTATAGAAGTTAGAGTGGAATTTGACCCTGTCGCAGCAAGGCTTGTCATATCACAAGTTTTCTCATCTGCAACAGCAAACAGGTTGAGCTTCCTTTGAACTGAATTATGTTTTGTAGAGTGTTTTCATGTGTATAGAGGTTCATACCTTTTCCAAAAATTTTCATGCTAAATAAATCTTAGCAATTGATGACCAGATTTTACATGTGTACCCCGTTAGGAGGCAGGTGTTCGGGTCCAAGAAAACCAACTACGTAATAACTAAGCCGTGATAACTACAGTGTGGGTATGGGCAATATTCAAGGGTGGGTAATAGATGAAATATGGCAAACATTGTCCATCATCGAGAAACCAAGTGAGATTTGAGCAAATCAAATAAACAAAGGTATTCTTCAATGTTTAATTTATCAAATAATACCATCAAAATAAATATGATATCTTATAAAGTTTACCAAATTTCAGTATTTAAAAACAAAATATTTACTTATTTGCATCAATGACTTAACCCTTAAAAAAACATTAACCCCTGCACCTTGATATACTCTGGATTTGAGCTGCTAGGAGGGAAAAATACTTTGAAAAAATGCTTTGTTTATTGTCTACTGAAATATTTTGTCTAATTCATTTAATTTTTGCAGTTGGTTTGCCAGCCTGAGCCAAATATATTTTCTAGTGGGGATGGGGTGGGAGTTGTGTCAGCTCTGTCATTGAACAGACTTATGGTGTAGTAAAATAGGACTCAGACTGAAATATCATCCTTAACGGGTACAAAAGTAAATTCTGTTTTTATTTGCAGTTTTTATCCTAACAGGTGGGCAATAATACATGTAAAAGTGACCACCTTATATCATGAACAGCACCATAATGAACTGTATTATATAGAGAGAAATACTGTATCACTAACTCCAAATTCAATCTTACCTTAGATCAGGGGTTCTCGAGCCGGGGTACATGTAACCCAAGGGGTATGCGAGAGTTTGTAAAAGCAAAGTTTGTAAAAACACTGTAACTTTGAAGTGAACATAACTTTAAACACAACTCATGAGTTTGGTACAAGGTTTCTTAGCAATTTGTGTAGCCCGAAACAGATTTCGTGCAATACTGTTAATTGATAATGATATGCAGGTGTGTCTTCCTAAAACTGCTTAGAATTCCTCTATCACATAGCAAATCTAAGATTAAATTAAATTAAATCATAAACAAATAGTACATGTCTATGATCTATTTTGTGGTATCCTTAAATTTTGCTCGATATTCATCACAAAGTATATACCAACAATGCTAAACAGGACAAACGGGTGTGCTGGAAGAAGTAGCGTGAGAACATCTACTTTAGGTTATTGTTCCTAGTAACAATGAGAATAGACAAGCAAATCTCTTACTTTTAAATTATAATTACCGTATTTATTCATATTCAATGATATCTCATGTACAATGCAATCCACTGCTTTTGTATATAAAAAGCAAAAATACATTTTTCTAGCTTAACTCCTATACCACAAGTGCAAGACATACCTGATACATCTAATGAAGTTCATTTTAACATTTTTATACATTTTTAGAATTCACAAAATTTGGCCAAAGATTTCTGAATTCTGTACACAACTGTTCAATCTTGAGTAGCGGCTCACTTTTTTTGTTAAAGTTAATTACTAAAATGATTAAGTATTAGATTTGGTTACAAAACACTCAATTTAGCCACAAATTCAAAACGTCACTTCCTTGCTACAAAAGCTCTGAACGCACATGTTGACTAACTTGTTTGCCCTGACTTTCTTAGTTGGTTACCATCTTCTTTTCCTTTGTTCTGAAATCACGACTGGTATAGTTTCCATTCTTAGACTGATATTATATATATATATATATATATATATATCGTCTTTTGTCATTAATCCTCGATGTGAGACTCAGGAAGAGCTTTATGCAAATTCAGCAATGATTTCACTTATCTAATTTCGGTGACACAACACAAACACTGTACTTATCACTTCACCCCTTTCACTCAAGCATAAGCATCCTCCTCTATTTTTATCCATATCTTTTATATTGCAAGGATGAATGAGAAGTGAGAATAGAAAGAATGAAAGATTATAGAAGAAAGAATAATCTGAAAATGTAATGGTTATATATTCAAACATGCTGAATAACAGAATAGTTTTCATGTATCATGTAATCACAATTTCACTATGCTAGAAGATATGAAACTGCCAGTTTTCACAATGCATCGTCTAATTGTTAAGATGATTTTAGAAGCCAGTGTAAACCCTATACTTGGATATCTTTGGAGACTGACGGAGGAGCAAAGATAAGATTTTCGGTCATGGAAAAGTATCTGTTGGCTGTTGGGTGACCATACAAGAAGATAAAATAGTACTGCAAGTTGTTCTAACCAAACAAGAGCACATGGTTCGCTGTATATAAGGGGACTACTATACACGTTGGTATCTATTGCCATACCAGTGACAAAAGGATATATATATATATATTCAATACATTCATGTATTTGCTCTTACCTGATATTTCACTTGATATCTCCAAAAGCCCTGAAAAGAATTTAATGAAATTTTGTGGAGCATTGGGTCAAGGGCTAAGGAAGAAGTGGTTAAATTTGAGGGCAAATCCAAGAAATTAGTTCAGATTGAGAGATATTTTCATTATTTTGCATGAGAAAAGATTAAAAATGAGGAGTAAATGAAAATGCTAAATTCAAATTTCAAGGAAGGTAACTCAATACTAGTACATATTGCAAGAATTGCATTATCTCCTCAGTTTTTTCTTTTATTTTCATACAATTTTTAGTTTGTGTACCGCATTGGCAGAGATATGCAATCTATGAGTGCTTTCTAGTTTTAATATTTGACCTTTGATATTTTAGAATTTTTTGCCTTATTTGATTTTTTTTCTCGTTATGCTCCAGCCTACCTATTTTCAATTATCACTTGGAAGTCTTCAAAAGTTGGGAAAATATGATAGCCTTATATATATTAGTATTAAAACCATCATGCATCTAAATCAAACACAGGGCTGGCCCTACGCACCAGCAACAACAACAGCACTAGCCCAGGCTGCCAAGTGCTAGGGGTGGCTATCATGTATCTGAGACAGTAGAATTTCCCAAATACTAAGGGAAAAGTTGAACAATTAATTGATTTAATAGTCAGAATTAAAAAATTCCCCAGTATGCAGTCAGATTTGAATTCCTATTGTGGTGAAACTAAGAGAAATAATTAGCAAAGGAAACTTTCATGATCAAGAAGAAGCTCAGCCTGGCTAAGTTTTTTTGCTACAACAAAGTGCTCACAATAGTTGAGGCCTGGGAAAGAAGGTGAGTGGTTGCCAGGGCAGGCCCTGATCTGTATGAGGTAAAATTTTCAAGCTTTCCATTGATAATTTTTCCCTTTTGCTCCTACTTTACACAATTGGATATGTATATTTTTAATTGAAATTTTGAAAATTGACAATGCAAAGATATTGCTCAAGTTAATATGGCTGCCTATGTGAGTCAGCAAGATAAAATTTATCGGATACTGCATTTAAATGCATTATATTGAAATCAAATGGATGCTTTCATACACAGACTTTGTTATTATGACACCATAGAATATAACAGTAGCTTTGTATTCAACAAAATTATTAACAATAGAAATAACCTAAGAAAATCATTATTATCTGATGACATTCTCCCATCTCTTCATTTCAACATTATTTTTTCAAATTTTAGAGCCAGTAAGTACTTTGCTGGCATAAAGAGATGGTCAGTGTCAGGTCATTTCCAGAATAGATAATTTTTCCAACAGAAATATCACTAGCCCATCATCTATCCTTTTCCATTTTCTAAGCTTGGGACAAATGTCATAAAAGAGTTTCAAAGAATAACCTTTCATTTTCATAATTTCCATCCAAAAACTGACCAAGAGAACTAAACTAAAAACTTGGAGTTTGCAATATTCAACTTGTTTTCTCCTTAATATATTTTTTAAAACAACAAATATAATTCAGCTTGTCAGACCATCATCAACATCCAGTCAACAAATGCATCCAGATTTTATAAATTGGTCAGAAATTATTTCAAAATGCTATCATTGAGAAAAATAACATAATGTCCGGCACAAAATTTCCATAACATCTGGTTATATCATTTGAGCAATATTAATAGAGGATCCCAGCTCAGACATTCAGTGTTTTTTTTGCAAGTCTAGGTCCTTGGCATTGCATTTCTTGAAGAATGTGACCTTGAATGCTTCATGGAATTTTAAAGTTTGTGTGAGTAAACTTGGGCGTTCACTTGCATAGTGCTTGAGTAGAGCTAGGCTGTCATTTTGTTTATACCAGTCGTAGCGCTTGTATCGGTCATTAAAGCACTCCCTAAATGGGTTTTTTGTTTGTTTGGTGTTATGTGTGAGAAAAAAGAAGAAAAACTAACCAAGGAAAAACATTCAATCTTAATGAACAATACAGACTTAACAGGTATTGGAAATGGTTTTATGGTACACCAACTATTATGGCTCTTTCTTCTCAGCTGCTTTGCCAGGGTAATAAGCATCTAGAAAGTGTGGTGCCCAAGGTCTATTCCCTCCACACCCTTTCAGCCATGCTGAAAGCTTCCAAAGAGAAGGAGTGCTTGATATGTTTGGAGATCAGCATGGCTGCAGAGGATGCCTTTCCAGCCTTCCCTGGGTTTCCCAAATGGTCACTGACCAGGCTCAACTTTGCTTAACTTTAGTGATCATATGAGAACTAGCATATCCAACATGATTTGGCTGTAACATGTATATTATATAATATTCATATAATACAAACTGAATTTCGAATAGTCTTTAACCATTTGGGAACAAGATATTTTTGCTTGGCATCGTATTGGGGGAAATAACTCAACAGAATAGTCATTGCATTAATTTCCACACCATCGACGAATTGTCTTGAATTGCTATCCAATTTACTGCCAGAGTAAAATGACTCAGTATGAAGAAATATCTTATGATATATCTTAACTATTATCAGGTGGATTTCAACACTTGGGTAACTTTGAAATAAAATTTAATATTATTTCAGTAAATATAAAATGATCAAGATTGTAGTTTCATAAATATGAGGAGGATACAGCATACAAAAAATCAAAAACTTTCTCATCAAAAGGAATTTCTAAACTATTTTTCATTCATGAAGGAAAGCTAAGCAAGTACAAAGCAAATCTTCCATGACTTAATCAAATATTTCTTTGATAGCTTTGTGTATATTGGTATTAAAAACATTATGCATGCCAATCAAACAATAGATGTGAAATATTTCTTTGATGATTTTTCATTTTTGCTTTGAAGTAACATAATTGGAAAAATATATTTTTAATCGTATTAAAAAAAATGAAAATGCATAGGGTTTTTTTTCAAGCTAATATGACTGCCTACCTGTATCAGCGTGACAAAATTTACCAGATACTGCATTTAAATGCATTTGCGTCCAGAGTATACCATCATGACACAAAAAACAGAGCAGCTAATGGCTTTATACATGACTATTAAAATTATTTCGAGGAATAGGGAATTTTCAAAAACTTATTTACTGAGAACATGCCTCGAGGTCTCAGTAATACACAGAAAATTTCATGGGGGTATGTTGTGCAGTTGCCACGCTACACTGTCACATACAGACAGCAGACAGACATTTGATAAATTATAGTAGGATTTCCACCTAAGAACTGACCAGATTCTATCTCGCTGATGCTGTCTAGATGAAAAAAGACAAGGAAAAGTCTTTGGTATGGGATAGCTAACTACTAAAATATTTTTGAAGTCCCACATGTAGGTTGAGTCTTTATCAAATCTAATAATTTAGAAAATATCAAATCTTAATGAACGATCAAGGCTGAACAAGTTTACAATGGAAAATGGTTTTATGACACATCAACTTTTATGTAATATTCATATAATGCTAATCGAATTTTGAATTGTCTTTAACCACTTGGAACCCAAATATTTTTGTGTAACATCATACTAGCAAAATATCTCGTCAGCTATTCTAGAATAATAATTGCTTTGACCAAGTCACCATCTCCAAATTGTCTCGAATCACTATCCAATTTACTGCTAGAGTGAGAAGATCCAGGACGAAGAAATTTCTTGTGAGATATCTCATTGGCTGATCCCATTTATGCATCAAACATCTTTATTTGTATTTCCAAAATGTTAAATTGTTGTAACCTCTTGTATGTTGGAAGAAAACTGTTTAGTGCTGTATAAAGCCAAAATATGACCTGGAATTATGCAAAGCTGAGAGAAAATGCTGGGATAATAAGATAACTGCATCAAGTGAAAATAGGGAATATTTACACAAGATATACTGATAGTGTAAAGAGTACCCAATACATTGCCAAAGTTTCATTCTAATAATGGACAAAATTTAGACAGAAGATTTCAGATTTTTGTATATTACTTCACTATGATCAATCTATTTTTTTTACTTTTGTATTTGTTGCATTATTATTATTATTTGGTCCAAATTCGGTCAATTTTGAACCTGAATAAGTATGTTAAAATAAATTTTTTATAATGTATCTGATACTTTTTGCACTCATTGTAAATTAGAAGTATAGGGTTTTAACTCTAGCAAATGATTCAACTCACATCGACGGTAAATTTTGTGTCACATGAGCAAATTTTACAAGTGTGGTAGGGAAATTATGCCAAAGTTTTTAACACGTTCATTATTTTGATATGAATTGAGAGGTACTTAGCAGACTATACAAGGAAAGACGGAATGATGTAAGGCACATTGACTCTTATACATTGAGCTTTTTTCCTTCATACTGTTATGCTTCAACCTACCTATTTTGAAGTATCATTAGGTGCACTCCAACACTTGGACCAATTTGTATCTTTATAGAAAACATTACTGAAATTCATTTAAGTAACAAATGAAATGATTAACATCAGAGGTACAATGCAGCTAAAACTCAACAGAGTGCCTCTCTAGCACATCTGTGAGAAAAAAAGCCAAAATAAATGAACAGGAGGAAATGCTCTGACTCCTCAAAGGTTGTCAGCTCTAGTATCTAGAAAGCTAGCAATTGGAAATATATATTTTTAATTAGAAAAAAATGACAATGCAAAGGTGTTGCTAAAGTTAAATTGGCTTCCTATGTGAGTCAGCTTGACAAAATTTATCAGACACTGCATTTATTTGCAGTATGTTGTAATCAGATAAGTGCATTTGTGCAGAGAGGATGTTGTCATGACACCATAAAATAAAACTTAACGGCCAGTGGCTTTGTATTTAACTATTAACCGTAAAAATAACATGGGAAAATTGTAATCTGATGTCATTCTGCCATCTCTCTCCTAAGGAAGGCCTAAATGAGGCCTATTGTCCCAATAAGAGGTTATGGATTTGAATTACATGGATATTGAATCATACCTTATTTGAAAATCATTACTTTCATGAACTCTTGGATTACATTGAATTTACACATCTAGGGGGATTCAACAAAAGATAGGTATAATGTAGCGTGATACATAGATAAATGAAAATTAAATCATTATTACCAGTGTGAGCACAAACACTTTGCTAATATTTTTCAAAAACTTACTTGCCAGAAACATGCCTAGGGGTCCAATTAGTATATACAGAAATTTCAGTGTGCTTTATGAGTTACGCTGTCTCAAACAGACAGATGAACTGTGTTTTGATGAATTACAGTAGGATTTCCCTGACCAGATGCAGAATTGTCTTTACTCTTGCAGTGAATGGGATTTTAACTATCAGTTGTGAAAATAAATTGGGAAAATAATTGTTATCCGATGTCATTCTGCCATTGTTTCCTTTATGATTCTAAATACCCCTTTTTAAATTTTATTATCAACAAGTATTTTGCTGGCTCAAAAGTGTCACTTCATTTCAGGAATTAATCATTTTTCCAACAGAAATATCACTAATCAATCACCTATCTTTTTTCATAAATCAAACTTAGGACAAATGGCATGATATGAATTTTCTTGATGGTGCAGCTGTTAAAAAAAAAAACATTTCAAAAGTATGGAGAAAGAGTGTTCACACCATACATCTCTGCTCAACTTGAGAAAAGCAGCTGCATTGATCTTGTCAGGGATGTATACCCATCCACCAGCTTGAAAGCCTCAACCAGACAGAAGAGAGGAAAGGGAACCAAGAAAAGGGAGGTTCCTTCTATAGTGATGCCAAAGAAATGGATGGACTTCCTTCGATGTGATGAAAATAAAATCAAATAGTTTACTTTCCTGTCATGCAAAGCTGTTCACCTTCCTCTGGCAAAGGGTAAGGAACTGTATGCATCAAATGGAAGGAGAGTCCTCTGCTCTCCAGATGACTCATTCCCCCATGTTCACATGAGTAGAATTGACACTCACCCACTTCTGAATGTGATAGATGCTGTGCAAAAGGGTCGTAAGAGAGTGACCATACAAACCGTTGATACTGAAGTGGTGGTACTGGCTATAGCTTAAATCAGTAAGAAAGATCTCAATGAGTTGTGGGTTGCCTTTGGGGTCAGGTCAAGCTTTCAGTGCATAGCTGTTCACGAAACAGTGGCCATAATGAATCCAATACAATCTGACTCTCCTAGTTTTCCACACTTTCACCAGGAGTGGCATTGTATCTGCATTCACTGGCAGATGAAAGAAGACTACCTGGGAAATTAGGAAGTCTTTATCAGAGGTGAATGATGCATTCATGAACACCTATGCATGCCAAGGGAGGTTTGTGAAAGATATTGTTTTAAAATAGAATAGTACCATGGGTCTATTCTGTTCATTCTTTTGTATTATCATCCATATAGTATCAAAACAAAGCAATATTTCATCATATTACATAGGTCCAATCCAGTGCCATAAAACTAAGATCAATATATTAGCAAAAGAATGTCTTTTAAATTTTCTTTCTTTTTTTACTTTGACCTCAGTCTAAATGCATTTCCTCAGGTTCTGGTGATCTTGAAAGTATCATCAAATGAATGGGTGTTCCCAACTTAGTTGGAAATGTCACCATGAATGTTTTTTGATCGACTTGGATCCCATCTTGAAAATTATACCTTTCCAGTGATCAGACTGTAGTAAAATTTTGATATATGTTATCAAGTACACTTAATACTAAAAAAAAAACTTGTCAGGGGTAAATAATGAAAGAATACAATTCATGTATGTTATCAAGCATACTTGAGACTACAAGAAACTGTTGAAAAAGACAGCCTGGGGTAAATAATGAATGAGAAATGGGCATTTAAAAGATTTGTCAGGCATCTTGGACACAATCTTGAAATTAATACTTTTCCAATGGACAGACTGTGGTAGAAGTTTGATATGTTATCAAGCATATATATTACTACAAACAACCATTGGAAAAACTTGTCTGGGGTAAATAATGGACATGTAATGGAAATTTTAAAGATTTGGTGACCATCTTGAAAATTATACCTATCCAGTGGTCAGACAGTGGTACACTTTTGTATCTTATTGAACATACTTGATACCATGAAAAACTGTTGGGGGTGATAAGGTATTTCGTTAAATTTTTTCCATAAATGCACCTGACTATGTGACGAATATGAGAAATGACTGTAAATTATGACATTATAAATTCTGGTCTATAAATTTCCTACCGCATTGTTGAAAAAATAAGCAACATGTTTTTTTCACATCTGCCAAACATGTACTCTGATATTTCAGCAAGGCATGGTCTTCACTAATGAAAAACAATATTCTCCATCAAGCTGGTTCCAACTTCCCCGATTAACAATTGACAGATCAGCTTTGCACGTGGAGTCTTGTTATTGAGCATTTTTTTTTTAAAGATTTCCATCATGAATTTCCTGATTGTGATCAGGACATTGAGTCAATATGCCCTTTTCTGGATTTCAAGAAAACAGTGCTGACAACTTTTACATGCACTTTTAATACAATCATCCAATTCATTATCAACTAGAAAATTATCACTTCAAATGTTTGTTTTAGCATTATATTAGTATTGTATACATGGAGTACTTTGAGGAATTGGCCTTAGGAACATCACCACTAAGGCCAAGCATGTGGCTTTGATATGTAGATGACACCTTCGTACTATGGCCACATCCGGAAGACCTACAGTTACTACTTGACCACGTGAACTCAATCAGAGCTTCTATACAGTTCACAATGGAAAAAGAGAGTAACAATAAATTAGCCTTCCTGGATGTACTGGTAACAAGATCAGAACAAGTTTTCAATACATCTGTGTATCATAATCCCACGTTCACTGGTCGATATCTCAACTTCGCCTCTAACCATCCATACAGCGTTAAGAAAGGGATCGTCCAATGCTTACAGCACCGAGCAAAGCTAATAAGTAGCGACACTGACACATACCTCTGTGAGATGCATAACATAAGCAAGAATCTCCAGAAAAATGGTTACCCCAAAGGCTTGTCACCACTAGAGAAAGGAGAGTGACGGAGGAGGAGGATGACAATCATAAACCAACTGCAGTCTGTCTCCCCTACCTTAAGAATGTGTCTGAGAAGATCCAGATTTTTCCCCCCTAAAATATCCGGGTTGTATTCAGAAGCAGATCAATGCTACGCAGCTACCTCTCCCGCACTAAACCACCCACTGAGTTATCGAACACCAAAGACTGTGTATACTCAATACCATGCAGCTGTGGGCATGAATACACAGGTGAAACATGCTGCCCCTTGAAGGTTTGGGTGGAAGAACACCAAAAAGCGGTGAGCAAAGGTGAAACCAACAAATCAGGTATAACTGATCATGTATGGAAAGAAAAGGGAGACCACCTACCCCTCTGGAACAAGGTTGAGATAATTGATCAGGAAGAACACTGGAAAATTCAAAAATTGAAAGAGTCGGCCCATTTGCTAGGCAAGCAAAACTGCCTCAGTAATCCTAGCATTGAAATGGATACCATATGGGAACCTCTAATAATAAAAGACAGAAAACAATAACATCAAAAACATCAAAACTGTCACCTGAGGTTCAAGGCTCCTAAAAATTAGCACCTGTTGTCCACATGGACACATAGCGCAGTGGTTACAGCATCAGACAAATTACTGTCAAGTAATCTGATGGTTCTAGGTGCGAGACAGTATAACAATACTACTAATGCTAAGAGGGTAGTACGGTCAATATACCCCCGTCGGATAAATAAAGGGTTCGGTTCGTTACTTCCCCACATCTACCAGATGATACCTGACAAAGGCTGTAGAGTGCAATGGCCGAAACGTTGTATGAAAAACAACCAAGATGAGGATGGTCTGAATATCAATAGAAATAATAATAATACCTCATCTCAAAAATTCAGAGATATATTAGTATTATTTGTTTTCAACAATTTTATTGCAGAAAAGTTCTAATTGTTATTATAGAAATGAAGCATTATTGTTTGAAAAAATATCTTGAAAACCAAACAAAGAAGATAACAACCATATATTTTGGTAGATAAGAGGAAACCTTAAAATATAGGGTCGTCCAGTAGGCCAGATACAAAAACAGTGACTAAACAGTGAGCTAAAACCATGAAATTCAGGCTGAAATTGGGGTCTCATCAAACCTAAAAGTTGCCTTTTAAGCTGAAATACAAAGTATTGACAAATTATTTTACAGCGTTCAAATATCTCAAAGATTTTAAGAAAGCATTCCTAAGAAAGATGATAAATGAATGAAAATAAGGGGTTAATATGAACATACATATTACAAATTTAACATTCACAACTCAGGAGCTTCCATAGAGTTATATAAAAAATGAACAAAACAAATTAACACAATATCTCAGAAGGAGTGCTGTTTGATCACTGGATTGAGGAGAAAAAAAATTGTTGATGTTAATCAGTCTTTCACTGGCATCTCGAAGCCCTTGAGAAAAGCAAATACTGCAAGGTGTGTCATAGCAAATGAAAAAGCTCTAACAAAACAACTGTTCAAATCATTTTTAAAATGTATAGGAACATGCTCCCCGGTTTATTCAGACCGCTACTTGATTAACTATCAAGTAAAAGAATTATACGCTACAGGCCCTGCAGATTTCAAGGACCCCACACTGAATGCTTGAAAGCTATCAATTCTGATTCAGTAATTTTGCATTTGCTTTATTATTAGAGTACTAAACCGTTTTCAGCTTTTATTGACAACTGGATGCTTAGGATTAGTGATTCAAGTCAATTATCACCTTTCATTGAAGTAATTATTCTGATGCAACAACTAATGGGAGTTTGGTATCTATGTGATATGTACAACACATAAATACAAAAGTATTTGAAACTGAAGTCATAGTCACTGTACAATGATCAAAATGAAAACAGAATACATGATGCTATAACTGAAATGTCAAGCATATTTGTCTGGCTGGATAACATAAGAAAAAATTGAATTGCTTTGCAAACAAAAAATGTATGTTTTGAAATTTATGTTTTGCTTTTTTTTTATTTGGGCCCTTTTCATAATACTACTGGTTCTTCCCTAGCTTAATCCAGTCTTAATGAAGACTCGTATGTTCCATATCATTTCAGTTGGACACTACGTTTCAGCTAGTCCTTTCTCCAGCTTTCTTAAGGTGTATGTAGTATGTGGTGAACAGTTTTCAATCAATCACACTGGGCACAGATGCAAAGGGGTGCTAAATTTCCTCTAGCCTGTAATGCATGCCATTTGATAATTATGATCTCCCTAGAATATAACACTATTGCCCCCGGATACTATCTGTATGCCCAAGCAATATTTTTGCCCCAGGGCATTGAGACCTTTGCTACACAACTGAATAGAATATATGATAGGAATTTTCTGGTACATAGATTCTATGGAAGAGAAAAAAGAATAAAGCTAACTTCAAAGAAACTCTCAAATTCCACTTTTGATACTACATTTTGTTGTTCCTTCCATCAACTTGGGTTTTATTCCATTTGATCATAAACAAGAAAATATTCTTGATATTTTTCAAGTACAATGCAATGGCAAGGTTATCCAAATTTAGGATTATCCAAACAAGAGACCAAGGTCCTGAAATTGTGTTCAATATGGCTTCCTTTTCTTCAGATCAGTTATCCAAACGATCAATTATTTCGAACAAAAAACTCCCCACTCACCTTGGTGAGATATTGAAGGTTTCTCTGTACTAAATAAACCGGTTTTTTGATAAAAGTTTTGAAATACTGTAAATCTGTAGATATTTACAATACCTCTTGAATAATGTCAATGTAAAGCAATTAAAAAGATAAGATTAAAAGGTATTTGAACTGAGAAAAGGATCAAACAGATAATTGGCAAAAAAGTAAAACAGTATTCCTGTTTAATAAACAATGCTTATATATGTATATATATATATATATATATATATATATATATATATGTATATATATATATATGTATATATATATATATATATATATATGTATTTATATATATATATGTATATATATATATATATATATATATATATATATATATATATATATATGTATATATATATATATATGTATATATATATATATATATATGTATATATATATATATATGTATATATATATATATATATATGTATATATATATATATATGTATATATATATATATATATATGTATATATATATATATATGTATATATATATATATACATCTATATATATATATATATATGTATATATATATATATATATATATATATATATATATATATATATATGTATATATATATATATATATATATATATATATATATATACATATAAATAGTAGAATGTGGATTCACTACACAAACTAGCTCATGTTAGGGCAGAAACATGAGCTAGTTTGTGTAGCAAATCCACATTCTACTATTTATTTCCAGCTCTACTCTAAAACAACTCAACTTCATGAGTAAAATGTTGTATGTATCGAGCACTCCATGAAATAAATCCATTACATTTCAGAAGTGGCTTTATATCATTGATATATTATTATATTATGTTATACTGCTAGCCTGATCTGTTCCACATATATATATATATATATATATATATATATATATATATATATATATATATACGTACACTCACACACACGCACACACATTGGTCATCATTTTCTTTTTAATAATCCTTAATATCAATTCAACTAGCAGTGCCTTTGTAAAAGGATGTGCCCGTATGAATTTTGGTATGCTATTAAACCTTCTTTTTTACAAGTAGTCATAAAAAATGAATTATTGTAATAATTACTTCTACACAGCCTTCCAAAGAAAAATGCAACTTTGCAGTTGGAATCAGCCATTGGAAACAAGTATTTAATCAGACTCCACCCAAAAATATAATGGAACTGTGTTCAGTGGCTTCAACAAAGGCTTAAGAAATTTTGGGAAAATTTTCAGACTGATATATTCACAGAAAGAATGCTAGCATTGGCAAGAAACACCGAGTTTGCGCTTGTTCAAATACTTATGAGCCGAACTTGTTTACATCCACACCCAAAGTTTATATGTACAAATATATTCATATATAAAGATTCTTATTTAATAATGATAATATTCTTCTTTAAATTCTATTTCATAAATAAAGAGAAAAGTTATTATAGAGACACACACCTGGTAGCCTTTAATCTTTCAGGTGAGTTGTTCGAGTCTAATTGTGACCAACATAATATACCATGTATATCATTTCAAGCAGGTGTTAACCATATGTCATCTATCACAACCACAATAGCAGTACAGCTATGAGTACGAACAAGTAAGAACTAAGAGAATGGACAAATAAAAGAAACAAATCTATGCTTTATAGAAACAAAGGAGGTGTGAATCGCCAAGCAGTTAACTCAGGTGTGAATGTCCAAGCAGTCAACTCAGGTGTTAATGGCCAAATGGGTAATGGCACAGACGATAGGATCATCAAGCCGAGAGTTCAAACTCTAACTGAGACAGTTTACACTCACTTCACACTTATGCCTTGGAAAAAGGTATGTAATCCATCACTTCCCTTCTATCAACACATTACAGGCCAGCGTGGCAAGGTAAGGTCCATTACTCCCAGATGTCTTATACTTACTTGGGGAAGGTAGGCCTATGTCCAACAAGAGACCTTGAAGGCTGATTGAAATATATGTATATAGAAACAAACCAACTAAAAGAAACAATGAAAGAATCAAAAGGAACATTTCAACTAATAAATTTGTCTTCATCTCTTTCTTAGTATAGAACCAGCAAAGCTATAGGCTATAAAATCTTTACAATAAGTTATTCTTATTCTGTTGTGATGAACAGACCATCTAAGGAATATTTGTGGCAAAGCAACGTATTGGAGAAGCAAAAATATTATTGACAACGATGATATATTATTTTGAGGAAAATCCACTTTATAAGCAAAAGAAAGAAGTTGATGACAGGAACAGAAGAGAAAGCCTTATAGGAATCTAAATATATTTGATGACCCACTATATGAGACATTTTTCATTCTTAATCTAAAATCATTTGCCATGATGGCTCTGGTCTGATCATTCAAGTCAGTGGTTCCCAGACTTCATTCTCTACTTCCACAATGGTAAAAAGAATCCTTTTTCTATATGAACAGTACATTTGAAGAGGACCATACAATGGATCTGCCTAATTGTTGTGTTGATAACATTATAGACATAAAAAGATTCAATTGTCTAAAAAGATTTGGAATGTTAATGTCAAAATTATGGACATTACCTCTCAACACTTTGCCTGCAGAGCAAATTTGTCATTTAAAGTACATTGCATGTCTTCAACATTCTCTGCCATACAACATCTACAAAAGATTGCACTGTTTATATGTTACCATAGAATCAGGTTCCTAAATCAAAGTTGGGAAAAAAGGCAACTAGAAATTAAGATGAAGGTGAAAACCAGTCAAAATTAATAATAAAGATATCTACTAAGAGTTTTCCTGTTCACTGATCATCATCTTGAACTTTTTCTAAAACCACCAGAAAAACAATTTTGCCCACTTTGAGAACCACTGACCTAAGCTAAGTAACATTCTATTAGATCAATACCAAATGATCAACCAATTAGGAATTCAAGATGCACTCAGTAAACTAGCATGTCTTGATTAGTCAACATCTCATTGAATGGTCGAATAAAATAAAGCTAGTGACTGCGGGATGCCCATAAGTCCTTTGTGAATTCTACCAATTCTTCACCAACAGATTTGTTTCAATAATGTGTATACCAGGTACCTGTAGAGATACAGATGGTCTAATGCTTAATAGCACAGAGCTTTAACTCTAACTGGGATAGTTTGCCCTCACTTTCCACAGATGCCCTCGGCAAAGGCATGAATCCACTTCTCTCCCTAACCAAGGGTAAATAGCAGAGTAGCCCTTTAGCTCTGTAAAGCAGTCTATCTTGAGCACCAGGCAAGCATCCTAGCCCTGTAAAACTCACAATTGCTTAGAACAATGATTGAGTCTCCATGGATCACTGGAGACAAAATGATTGCCTTTTGTGTTGATTGACATGGGAAGCAACTTAATCTGAGGTGTATGTGTCTCAGGTGTCAAAGAGTTTCTGAAATTGCAATAAAGTGATTAAGGAGCTCTATCTCGTTTTATTGTTGCATCATAAAAAAAGCATGATAAAAATATAATGGTGAATTCATTTAAAAAAATAAATCAATTGTAATCTAAAGATGACATATTTGCAACATTAAAATAAAAAATAAAACTTTATTTTTTTAAATTTTAAATTCAGGCCAACAGGGACCACCAAAACTGCCCCAAAAAATCCATCATCAAAAGGATAACATTATACATTGGCATCTACAGCATCAGAACAATGTCAACTGACGTGCATCTAACATATCTAGAAAGCAAAATCAAAAACATCAAATGGTACATTATAGCCATTAGCAAGAAGCAAAGACCCAAAGAAGAACTAATTGAACTGAAGAGCCAAGATCTTCTTTACAGCTACGGAAAAGAGAAAGTAAAACAGAGTGGAGTAGGCTTTCTCATCAATAAGGACCTCAAAGACAATATAGCAGGTTTCAAAGTGGTCTCTGAGCAAAAAGCCGGCATCACCATACAACTTTCAAAGAGGTATTAACTGAATATCATCCAAGTCTACGCTCCCACTTTACAATCAACCCAAGAGGAAATAGACAACTTCTATGAAAACTTGAATTCCCTACTCCAAGACACCAGAAAATACCTCATAACGGGAGACTTCAATACACAGGTAAGACAAAGAAATGAATATTGCGTTGGCAAATTCAGATATAAAGTATGGAACGAGAGAGGAGAAGATCTTGTAAATTTCATAACATCTAACATGTTCAAAATCACTTTCTTTAAGAAGGGACCCAATAGGAAATGGACTTGGAAAAGCCCCAAACCACAAAGAACGAAATAGACTACATCCTAACGGACAAAAGTGATACCATCAAGGACATCCAAGTCCTAAATCAAGTCAAAGTAGGAAGTGACCACAGGATGGTAAGATGTAAAATGCAAGTAAGTACCCATAAAAGAGCACACTCGATCCTTCAAGCTTGAACTGAAAAACAGATTTAAAATTCTTTCTGTACAAGACAACGCCAACATCAACGAACTAAACAACAAAATGACAGCATCTATGATAGAAGTCGTCACTATATTTAAACCAATGAGCACACAAACCATTAGTAAAATCTCAGATGAAACCAGGAACCTCATGAAAAACGTAGAAACCTCAAGCCACCAACAACAACTTGAGAGAAAATTGAAGAGACCAAACTAAATAAAATAATCAAAAAGAAATTAAGGGAAGACTGAAGATACACAACAGCAGTCATTGAATCGAGGAAAATAGAGATCCAACAACAGACAGAGACATAATTGTCAAGCATGCCAAAGAATTTTACCAAAAACTCTTCTCATCAAAACAAGGACTACAAAACAATAAACAGGAAATGCAAGACGCAAGCAATCAACTTAAGGATTTCTCAGAAGTAACCCCAAGGGAGGTGAAACAAGTCATCAAACAGACAAAGAAAGGACAGGCCCCTGGACCAGACAACATCACCATCGACCTACTCAGAAAAGCGGGTGAGATCATCACTAGGAAAAAATTTCAACAACTACAGACCTATAAGCCTACTCAACTGCATATACAAACTTTTCAAAAAAGTTATCACCAACCGAATCACAAAACACTTGATGAAAACCAACCACAAGGGCAAGCTGGCTTTAGAAGAAGCTACTTGACCATGGACCACCTGCATTCAATAAATCAGCTAAAAAAAAAAGCAGCAGCATATAAGCTACAGTATGCTGTTGCATTTATCGATTTCAGAAAGGCCTTCAACTCAGTGGAAATCCCTGAGGTTATGGAGGCAATCACTCAACAAAGTGTAGATCCAGTAAACATTGAAGGGCTGCAACATATATACAGTTACAGCAGCTCCTTTATCAGGCCACATAAAGACTTGGAGCCCATTCAGCTCCAAAAAGTGGTAAGACAAGGTGATACCAGCTTACCCAAACTCTTCATTGATTGCTTCGAGATGATCTTCAGATGACTGGACTGGGAGAATAAAGGAATCAAAATAGACGGCAAATATTTGAGCAACCTCAGACTTGCAGACGACATTGCCCTTTCCGCAAAGAACCTATACGACCTCCAACTAATGCTAGATGAACGAAATGAAGAGAGCAAAAAGGTTTGCTTACACATGAACTTCAGCAAAACGAAAATCATGTGCAACAACAACGTCAGAAATAAGAACACTAAGATCAAAATCGAGGACACAAAACTTGGAAAAGTAAACCACTACATCTACCTAAGACAGCGAATTTCCATGAGATCCTCAAAAGAAGAAATCAAGCAAAGAATCACCCTAGGATGGCAAGCCTTTGGCATAGTAAGTTCAATCTTCAAAGACAAGAAATCCCATTAATTCTAAAAAGAACAGTGTACAACCAATGCATCCCTCTAATAGTCACTTGTGGAGCTGAAACATTGAACCTAACCAAAAGACAGACCTGCTAACTGAGAATCATGCAACATGCACACAAAAGAATTAGGCTTAGCCTCACATGGAGAGACCACAAGACAGCACAATACATCCGGAAGAAGATAGAAGTCAGGAACATTATAGAATCCATTAAAAAACTCAAATGGCAATGGGCTGGCCATGTTGTAAGAATGGCAGACAACCGATCAACAACACGACTCATGATATGGATCCTCAGAGATCACATGTGCAACCGGGGCCAGCAGAGTACTAGATAGAGAGACAAACTAGACAAATTCAGAAAGTACTGGCTCTGCAATGCCTACGATAGAGAAGTGTGGCAAATCCTGGGGAAGGTCTATGTCCAACAATGGATGTCGAGAGACTGATTATGATGATGACGATGATTTTTCAGAATTTTTTTTCTTTCTAAAAGACGCAAATGGAAAAATGCATGATCAACATTTTCACTTGATACCGTCATAGAATATAAAAATGCAATGATATCCAGAGTCTAGATAACATTGTCAGGTAGAAAGATCAAAGAGCAGACACGTGTTTCTGCAGGTTATCATGCTCTTGATATCCGATTTCAAAACTTTTAAAAGATTAGCAATCATGACAATCCATTTGAGATGAAAAAAAGTACATTCACTTCAATAACAAGTATCTTTAACTTTGTTCCATATCTTACTACAGACAAATTGGTATTGGGGTTCAAGAAAGCCGAACACATT
Organism: Thysanoteuthis rhombus; assembly: GCA_963457665.1. Lineage (NCBI taxonomy): Eukaryota > Metazoa > Mollusca > Cephalopoda > Oegopsida > Thysanoteuthidae > Thysanoteuthis > Thysanoteuthis major. The sequence continues at coordinate 12,270,998 of OY735205.1, forward strand.
ATAGCAAAGCCAAGATAACTGTGGCAGGAGGAGGCATATTCAAAGCAGGGCAATAAGTGAAAAACAGCTGACATCATCTAAAAACTAAGTGAGATTCAAACAAATGAACAAAGGCTCTCTTTGATATTTTATTAATACCACCAAAATAACTCCAATATTACAAAGTATATGGTATACCAGATTTCAGTAAAAAACAAAATATTTAAGTATTCACATCAATGAGTTAATGCTAAGCCACGGATTTGCAATATATAAAACAAGTTTTCAACACATGGTTCTGATAATTTGACTCCTTGAGAAAGAACTAACAACATATGAATAGATGAAATTACACATGAATAAGCAATACCAGAAAATAATCTATAATCTTGAATGTTGAAATCCTGAAACTAAAAAACAAAACCCGCCCACTCAATTGTATTAACTGAGTAATCAAAAAATGAGAAGAACAGAGAAATTGAATCAAATTTTTAGTATTTATTCCTTTTTATCTGAATTTATTTATGAAAATGTTACTTTGTGAAAGAAAAAATTCTGGTGAATTTAAACATTGATTTCAGTTTAAATTTACCTACGTTTTTTGTTTTTTTTGTCTTTTTATCAAATGTAAAAACAAATTTCAAAAAGCAATCTATATAATGGACGAAAAGAAATTTTTATATCAGATTTTTCTCCAATTCTTTGTTTTACTGAAATAGATTTTGCGAAAATTAATTAAACATTTTTAAGTGACAGGATAGTTTTAAATTTTCAGGACTTTGAATTTTGACATTGTGGATTTTGTAACTTGTCTAACTTAGATTTGCAAATTGAAGAAATTTACTATTTCAATCATATTGAGTGAGTCTTTGGATGAAATTCTCTTTTAATTTGTAGTCTTCTTGATGAGTAATAATTTAAGTAAAAATTTGGAAGTTCACCATCCACGCCTTATACCACAAACTGTGCAATAAAAATAATGGATTAGATCAGGGAGGCCTGTTTACTTCTTTGTCCATCTTTCTATCATCATATAACTTGAGGATTGCTTGGCCACCAAACTTTTTGTAATTACTTAAGGGAGTCCGGAACATGTTTTTGACGTATAAGTTTTTGAAAATTCACAAACTTTCCAAAGTTCTTAGCACAGGTTCTATTTAAAATGTAAGTATAATGCCAAACTGGACCCTTATTTTGTGTCCATCACAATCTTGTAAATCATTTGCTACCTAGGCTATAACAAAGAGTAATGGGATCGAAAATTTGAAAAGTAATACAATTTTTTCACCCATTACACCTTACATTACCTATGCATGAGCCACAACCTTATCTTCGCAAAGATTATATCATCAAAAACATTCTTTATAAATTGGAGTCAGATGTTGCTATACCACCATGCATAAACTGTAAGTGATGTAACTCATTGATTATGTTTGTTTAACTGCATAAAATAGATATCGAGCTGAAAATCCCAACCATATCTATTGCCTCCAATTTATAATTTAATACGTAACGTACATTGAATACGTTGAATATAATGTATAATGGATATTGAATATATTGAATATAATGAATATTAAATAATTGATTGTTACTGATTCACTTTTACTTAGGAGAACATTTATTTGGACCAATCAACTAACTTTTATCATATTTTTTCCTGCAACATATTAAATACATTCGAAATTCTTATAAGTCAGTAAATTTTCACAGATTATTATAGAAGATTTTTTTTCATAGCAAATAAATGGCAAATCTCCAAATGAATTGAGTCAAACTGAAATTTCAATGAAAGAAATGCAGAATTTCTAATTCAGACATATTATTCTTAAAGATATTTTACTCGACACAAGTAAAAATAGAATTAGCCAATCATATTTGCAGTGATGCTTATTCAAAAAATTTAAATGGTGTAATCATACCTCTTAAAATGCAGTCCTTAGACAAGAAAAAGTTTAAATATTAAGTAAAAAATTGCTAAACTTACTTTAATCAGGCACAAGGCCACAATTCTAGAGCACCCAGTGAGGACTAAACTCACTAACAATGGTTTGCTAGACTAGCCTCCTGACAATAGTTCTATCTACCAAGTAGTTTCTAGTTTCTGATAAAAGGATGTACTGTCTATAGTTTTTTGAAGGGTTGTTAATATTCAAAGAAATATTCAGACAATTGAACTTGTTCTTGTTGTTTGTGTTGTAAAAACAACATTCCAACCAATCTATTCTATGGTCTTCTTCAGGAGTACTATTCAAATGGTGGCAAGCAGAAAACCGGACAAGATATGGAAATCCAGACCTCACAAGGAAAGAAAAAGTCATCACCTGTGTCAAACATTATAGCTTGGCTACCATTGGAAAAATTCTCTTTACTAACATCTCATTTGGATAGTACACCTGAAGATGGCTGTAGAATGGGTCAGCCAAAACATCAGGTTAACAACGCAAGTAACAAGAATGAGTTAAAATGTCCAAAACACTCTTTGAAAAGGGATGTAAATGACTCGTATCCACAAGGATATTATAATTTCATTCCTGTCCCTCATCTACACCTACCATAATGACCTCTGCTCAAACAAAGCGTAGGTGCCCGAGCGGTTAGTAGCACAGAAAATGGAATCGGTGATCCATGTTCGAACTCGGAGACGATCTGCATTCACTTTGCGCTAATACTCTTGGGAAAGGCATGAACCAATCTATCCTCCTCCAGCTATTGAGAAAATAGTGATGGCATCGACTAACATAACTTCAGGTGTGTGTCACCTCTGATTCAATTATCACATATCACAAATCCTCCAAAGACTTCAAAGTCTACCTGAGACTGAGGAGCATGGAGAAAACTTATGATATGTGATGCCCAGGCAGGGATGGCTTGCTGTTGTCATGTAAGGGCAATATCTAACTTTATTACAATCAAACAAGCCGTTTTTTGGTTTACAATCTCTGTTCAATTAGTTCAGGCCAAATTTGCTTTTTTGACCTCATTTTATCTGGCTCACTTATTTCAAAGAATATGTGACATTGTATGCAAAAAAATCCTTTTAATTATCCATCTTTAATTAGCAAACAATCAAATTTTGTACTGAAAAGAAAAAAGCAGAAGCTTCAATTTCACAGTGGTCTAAAATGAATCAATGTTTTATAGATAAATATTTTAAACACTACGCACACCTGGCTAAATTTGCACTACGATTTCTCAGTACTCCTCATTTAATAGTACATGGAAGTTCATGTAAGGATTTACTCCCATAATCAAAAATATTCAAATAATCATAAAACAAATTGTTCCAATAGTCTTGTATGATTATCGTTTCAATTTTTTTACCTCAGGCCACAAGACATAAAAACCTTTGATGCCAACCCTGGTACTAGTTCATGTTTGCTCTGATAGCACTATGTAGCATTTTTAGGCCTGAGATTACAATAAAACAAATCCAAATATCTTACTTTTCCATCATAGGCACATTAGAAAAACTCGTTTCACGCCCACAGCCAAGCATAACAAACTTATTAATAAAAGCATTTATAAACAAACTCATTACTCTGATTCATTTCTTCATTTGAATGCTGCCATAGATTTATGTTAAGATGAACAATCAAAATAATTACTACATCATTCAAGTGTAAAGCTTACACAATGGGTCAAATTCCAAAACTCCTTCTTTGTTTCTGGTCTGTTAAACACTGAGTAATCAATGTTTCTGTATGAAATAATTGCTACTTCACTGTTAGGAAATGGCGAACAATAACAAATATTTGTTCAGGAGAACCTCAATCATTGTAGTGTAACAATGAAAGGACATTCATGCAATTTATATTTAGAGGAAACTTATCATAGCAATGTCTTTTGCTTTTTGTGTAACTGAAATTGTCATCTTTAGTAGTAGGAGGGTATCTAAATTATGGTTTACCAGCGATTCTCTCTAGAGAAGCTTATCATAGGATACACACACACACATAGACGCACCTATAAATATAACAAAAGATATATTTACAAGCTAAAATCTCTTATGCCCATAATTAACACTAGCTGAACCTGTGATAATTCCACAGGTGTTGACAACTAAGATACCATTATTACTCTGGCATATATATTTCTGCAATTAAAGTACAGGAATACCTTGATTAGTACATGTTTTGATGTAGTACAGTTAAGATATTGCTGTACAAATGTAACTAAGTATAAGCTGGAAAAAACACATTAAATTACAATAAGACCTTGAAAAGTGCAGTTTTTAACAATACAGAAAGTTTTTTTCATTTTCTTTAGACGTACACATCTCTTGAACATGACAAATTCAATGGTTGTCAAATATTCTAGCTTGCTATTTATTAAACACATCTTGTGTAATATGTTAATAAGCAGAATCTATCACTGAAAATGTATTCAACTGTTTCCTTACATAACATGATGCATTTCATTTATATCCTTTACAGGATGTTTATTCACAAATTGTTTTGATAGTAAATTATCATAAGTAAACTTTTAGACTTGAAGAGTTGTTATTTGTGGTTGTGTTAACACAGATCTGCTACACTTCCTATTTTGGCTTGTTGACCATATAATATTTTATCATCACCTGAAGGTTTTACAAGTTCATTTTTTGTCTACTTCATTGTTTACCCTTTATCTTTAATCTTACTCCTACTTCAAAAGAAGTAGAAAGAGAAGGAAAGAGGAAGATTAATTGATCATATCTATTTTCTTTAAAGTTTCAAGTTGACTTTATTTGCCATGAATTATGATGGTAAAATACATCTACTTATATAATGAGCAGTGTTTTTTTCTGTTCCTCAGTTCGTAACAATGGACTCTTCCACTTAATGGTAGCAAATTTGCTGATAAAAATATCTCCTACCAACCATTTTGAACAATGGACTCCACTGAAATGATTTCAGTAGTTTATCTTCTAAAAAGAAAAATTCCATCAAAATTCAAATATATCCAAGAATTTTATCACAGGAATTAACTAGTTGAGAATAATTGAATCAATAAATGTTTCTACAGGTAAAATCATCTTCACCTCTTAGATTCATGACTTTCACCCAAAGGGTACTCCCTTTGATTTGACTTTTAAATTCCCTGGAATGAATTTAAGAGTTAAATAATTGGAAATAAAAGTTGTGGACAATGAGCAATGAAATGTGAACTCTCTACTTTCTCATTATCATATCAAGCCAATAACTAACCATCTGTTACTTGTAATGCAAACTCAATCTGTCACAAGTCAGTTCATAATTCTACAAAAGAAATAAAAGAAAACCTCCACAAAAATTAAACCCACTACAATCAATAGATTATATTTTTGATCATTTATGACCATTAAAAGTATTTGTAAATCATAAATCAAATGTTTCACTGTGCAAAGCTATCTGTCATATAGAATCACTGCAAACACTGTATGAGAAATCCACATTTACATTATTCAGATTTTAGTACCATGTTTTCATTCTATATCATATAAAAGCTGTGATCACATTTTCTCTTGGTCTCTAACATGCTAAAAATCAACAGACATACAACAAAACCTTGCCGTGATCCAAACATCTGACCTGGAGGATAGATAGGCAAGTCATTTTTGGTAGGTACTACACTTGTTCAACAGGTTCTTGTGTATGTTTCACCTGAAGGTGATGAGAAAACATGGGAATTGAAATGTTGCAGTGAAGAAGTTTTAGTTATCAAAGAGTAAAAGCAGTCTTGCATCACTTTTTAAATCAGAGCCTTCCAAACTTTTTGCATTTGCAACTCAATCTTTAAAAATTGATTTTTTACGACACATTGTTCAAATTTTGTGATCCAAACCAAACATATAATGTCATCCTAGCAGGATAAATACTTTTTGAAAGAAATGTACAGTTATACTTATTTCTATAACACACCTGGGAATAATCGGCAACACACAGAAGTGTCTTGGCACACAGTTCAGAAAGTTCTTGAATACTTAAAGAGTAAGGAATCTAGCAAAAAACCAATTTCTATAGTTAAATGTTTGGACATCTGAGTGAGGCACATCTTTATTATAATGGAGCTAACATATGTATATGTAAACAAAATTTTGGACAGACAACTTGTGTCTTATAATAATGGAGCTAAAATAAGAATATGTAACCAAAATTACCAAGATACCAGTGTAAAAAATAAAGAATGCCAGTCATTTCAGATCGGATAATGTGGAACATTGTCTCAACTTTCCAGTTAAGATTCATATTCTCTGCTTGGCGTCTTAATATCTAATCAGTTAAATCAAATGTTTCATCATTGACATTTTGTTCCAGGGCTCATGAACATTGACTGAAAAGTTGTGAATACAAGAATAGTTGCAGTCACCAAAAATGACAGGATATCACCTAGCATGGACAGCCAAAGTAGGCACCTGAAGAAGGCTGGAGGGTATATGGCTGAAACGCAGTGAATTTAAAAGCAACTAAGATAAGTACAACAGTTTGAATAAGAGAGAGCGGTTAAAGAGGGATATTTTTTCAATAAATCCATCATGTTGGTTAAGGTAGAAAGATATGATATAGAGATATAGAAAGAATTTTTTTTTCTTTTCTGCATCACGCTACATCATATTATTCCTTTTTTTAGATCCATTCTCAAGATTTAAAAAAAATGTATGAGAGAGAGAGAGAGAGAGAGAGAGAGAGAGAGAGAGAGAGAGAGAGAGAGAGAGAGAGAGAGAGAGAGAGAGAGAGAGAGAGAGAGAGAGAGAGAGAGAGAGAGAGAGAGAGAGAGAGTTTGCATGTATATATTCATAACAGTCATATTTTGGAAATATTTTTTGTTTTATTTTTGACGCGACCATTTCTTTTGTTTCAGACATTATAACAGGGATTAGCTTTAAAACTCAATTGGAAATGAATAGTTTTATTAGAGACACAAATGTAAACAAACTCTGTCAAAAAATGTATATACAACATCACAGTTTTGGAACAAGAGTCTGTTCTCGTTCATGTTTCTAGACTGACATTGAAAGTGAGGGCAGCTAAAGTGAATCAAACTCCTATTTCCACTATGATAATTTGGGATACTTACTAATATACTAACAAAGATTTATTATAGCCAATTCTATTGGTATAGGGCCAAAACAAAGAATTGAGGGAACACAAGGCTGCCTGTTCTCATGTTGGGGGCTTAAAACCATCGAGAGAAAATCTTTGAAATGTTTACAGGCTATACAGGATCAGTATTTGGACATATACTAGCTAATTTTTATTATCTATGAATTGTTGAAATGGAGAATTTTAGTAATTTATAGATAGTGAAGGAACACCACTCCCCTTACAAAAAATGTAAGGGAACGCTGTTCCAACACATTCCCGAAGCAACACACCTCTGGCTGATACACAATGTAATTTCCTTTAAGAATCAGTTGTTAGAAAAGCAATTTCCATTGTCCAAGATGATGATGATAGTGACAGAAATAATGAAGACATAATTAAAACTAAACATTGCAGACAGGGAGAAAATATGTAACATGAGGAGAATGAGATCTTTTAACAATATCAATGTCAGTCTTATTAAGACTACCACTGCACACTTCTCTAGACTTTTACTCTTTGTACATTTTGTATACTTTTACAGCACTCCTTGTACAATGGAAAAGATTATTAGAGAATGGAAGAAAATCTAACTGTTAGAAAATGAGAAATTATATGAATCATGAACCTAAAATCTCTTAAAAGAATACGCTACATGTTAGCAAGAGGAGAACCAATTTTTATGAGCAAGGAGAAAAAACTGGACAAATGAGTCAAAAGTTTAACCTATTAAAAGTGGCATAGCAACAACTAACAGAATGATAAAGCAAGGCAGATATTGAAACTTGCATGTAAGCAGAGATTAAAACTAGGACCACGTTTGTCAGTACGCGTAAACCAAATCGGCGTAAAAACAGAATGAAAACTCAAAGACAGAATTTAAGTAATGAAAACTACGTCAGGAGAGAAAATTACACGAAGAGAGTTTTATTGCGGAGGGGGAAAAAAATTGATTTTCAGGTATATAATGAAGCACTAATGCGATTCAAAATTAAGATGAAGACCGAAAAGAGGAGGAACAAAAGAGAATATTAATGAAACACTTCTAGTTAGTCACTCAATAGAAACTGTCACAAAACCAGAGCCTTTTGGCAGTATGCTGTGTTAGGGTGATCCATAAAAAAAAAATTGGAAAAAAAGGGTGATCAACTTATTATATTTCATCTTTCGTGGAGCATTGATCACTAAAAATTAGTGATCAATGCCCAAGAAAAGATGAAATATAATAAGTAGCCTGTATCATACATACATCCATACATAACCAACCAGCCAGCCAGTCAACCAAACTAACTAAAAACTGAAGAAACCTATGTTTTACAGATTTGCTTGACAGTTTCTAACCAAGAATAATATTAATGAAGGAAAGAATGATTAATCTGAAATAGGGGTCGTAAGAAATGTACAATAAACTCCATTACAACAAACCAAGTGGAGAGAGGAGGCAGTCATTGAATCTGAAAATCCCCGATGGTTGTCCCTCATTAGGTAATTAAAAAGTAAGTTTGGTAGTTCATTGCCTTCAATGAGAATTGTCGTTAAATCCAAAGACAGTCCAGTTGTTCTATTTTCGACCTCACCATACATCATTGTGTAAATCCAAAACCAGTTCAGTTGCCCCCTGTTTCATTTTTGACCTTGCCTCTTACTGTAAATGACTACAAAATATTCAATAAAGCCAATTGCATTTACCTTTCTTTGTTCATCTTGATTCTTTGGAGAGGTTACATTACTTTGTAAAGAAAAAACTTATGATACGTAAAACATAAATGTAGGCTCTTCTTAATTTGGAAGGTCAGCTTCCAAAAATGATAATAACAATATAGTTACATTGTAAATATAACCCCTCCCCTCAGTAAACGAGAAGAAAGTACTCCACGGTCCCCTTGTTCATTGATGGATCCAACAGTTTGTTAGAGCTGAGGTTCGTTAAAGCAAGGGTTTACCGTAGTTTAATTAGATGGTAGGAAGAGAGAGAGGAGAAAATATATTTAGGTATATCAAAAGGGTTGGAAGGAAGAAGGGGTTAATGATTGCTACTGACACTATGTGTGACTGACATGGCTCTTAAATATATATGATTTTGAGTGCTAAGATGAAGAGACACAATGAGACCAGGGTAATAGTAGGATGTTTCTTCTGTTGCTGGTAAGTCTACTACATCTCTCCAAAAATGAAAAATTTTTTAAATTTTAAACAAAAGAAAATAAATACAAGTGTGGTTAATCACTCAATAGAAACCGTCAAATGACCAACATCTTTCGGCAGTATGCCATACTGGGATGATCAATAGAAAAATTTGAAAAAAAGGGTGATCAAAGAATAAGTAACTCCTCTCGCCTTCTGTAGGGCAGTGATCACTAAAAAGAGTCCAAATTTTTAAAAAAAAAAAAAAAGCATAAATGTTGCTGGACACAAACTTAGAGACAAGGGGAACAGTGAAAAAAAAGTTTTTTCTAGACATAATAAGGAGAAAACATTCAAATTTCAGTCCTTTAGCTCCATTAGTGTGGCCTATATGTGCAATAGATATAGAGCAATCCAGACCAACTTAAAAACTGAAGAAACCTATCTTGACAGTTTTGGTTGACAGTTTGAACATGAATAGACAGATCAAGTTATAACTTTATTAAAAGGTCCAAAAAACAAACAAGTATTTTAACTTTAATTGTTATAATACATTACTATGAGGAGAATTCTGAGAGATTGACTTATTTTCTATAAGGTTACTTGGAATTTTATTGAAAACTATGTACAATGGATTCTGGTTAAATAGAACATCAGTCATGAGGAACAGCCACTTTATAGAATGTATTACATAAGAACAGAATCAAACATATATAATATTTGCCATCACAGTCAATAATTGAACAACGATAGCGTCAAAATTTAAAATCACGTAAAGAAAATTCCAACAAAGAATAAATATTGTTGGAATGATTTGTGACATCACTGGCATTTTGCACCAGAAAACCTCTTAAGTAGAGTAAAAAAAAATTCTCAAAAAATAAGCCCCAAAAAAGGTTGAAAAGATTTTTTTTCCAAAATTACAAAAGACATTATTGGAAGGAGTCTAATGGAGTATTGATGCCAATTTTCAAGTCTGTAGAGAAAATGATATGGCTAGGATATGACTTCAAGGCCACTTAGAAACACATGGACACATAAAAAGGGGTAGAACTCTATGACACCTGGTGTCTATGATGGTCCAATTTTTTGAACAACCACTAATTGGAACTAAAATTCATGGTCCCAATGAGCCATCCCCACTGGGAAGATTGAGATACAAAGTTTGTGTTTAGCCAGGTGTGTTTTGGACTAAGTTTATTAAATATCCATCTATCTCTCTTTGTGTACATGAATGGCCGCCATTCCATCTCTACAGACAAGATGTCCCATCAATGCCTGGGAAAAACGTACGGAAATCCCCCTCCCAGCTTTGCTGATGTAGTCCAACAGAAAGCAGAAAACGATACATCTAGAGTCAGCTTGGCTGCAGGAGCTGTCAGAAGGACAAATTGGACATCAAACTGCCTGATTAGAAATCAGAATTATCTTCCTCCCTGACTGGTTGCCTTCCCAAGACTAGAGAGCATCACTATTTTACTAGTAGCTGAGGTGAGAAAAGATGGATTCATGCCTTTCCCAAGAGCATTAGTGCAAAGTGAACATAAACAGCCCCAAATTGGAGTTTGAACTTGGGTCACTGATTCCGTCATCTACACCATTACTGTAACGCCAAACGCATGGATAGAACTATTACTGTTCAATCTTATATCTAATTTCATTGTTTTGCCAAATAATTCAGATGCAGAGTCTTATGCCTGACCAACTTACATCTGATCACAGGTTAGTCCTCATAAGAGCTTGAAACCCTTTGACTGTAGATGATGGGAATTTCCAACTTGATATTATTGTTCGCTTGCTAAAGCGAACACAGTGCATACATCATGTTGGTTCCTAATCTTCCAGACAAAGAAGGCAAGAAGGAGAAAAAAAACAGCTGATACTTTACTCAGTTGAGCTAATGACTTGGTGGAAGAAATGTAATGAATGGCATTCATTCCTTTCTCTTGGAAAAGCAAGGAAGATGTAAGTACAATATAAAGGTTCAGGTAAATATGCGTGTGTCATGGTATCATGTGGTCTTCAGTGCATATATTTTTACTTCACCTTATAATGGTCAACCAATGCCCAGGTCAAGCCATATCCATACTACCAGAATGTAACCCAGTCGTAGGTCAATGTATGATTATATTCATATATATGTTATGCCTAATTTGTGAAATTGTTTTATTGGTGAAATTTTCAACTTTTTTTTACAAAAAATAAATACGTAGTTTTTATTTGATCAAAAGTTTATTTAATAAAAACAAGGACAAATTAGTGTTCTGTGTTGGGGGTGATCAATTAAAAGTTTGGAAAAAGGGTGATCAATGAATAAGTTACTTTTCTCGCTCTTTGTTGGGCTGTGATCACTAAAAAAGTCTGGATTTTCATTAAAAAAACAAGCAGGCACAAACTAGTGACCAATTTAGCATAAACTTGCATTGCATATTGAACCCCTTAAAAACCTATTTAAGAGGGGAATTTGAAAAAAAAAAAACTCTGACTCATTGAGAGGAGTGTGTGCGCAAAATTTCAAGTTTCTACTACAACGGTATAACAGATACAAAACAAGACATTATTGAAGTAAATCATTTTCTCTTTTAAATTTGTAGAATTGATGTCTAATTTTAGATCACAATATATTTAAGAGATTAGAAATGAGTTTAGATAAGGCCATCTTATCTAGCATGAATAATGAGAAAGACTTTGGTTATAGCATATTTTTTTTTCATTTCTATGAATATTATCACCACAACCTAGAAAAAAGATTTCAAAATTTGGTCAGATAAAAAACTTTTTTTGACCCTCACACTTCGTCTTGATTCTCATCAAAATAAATGACTTCAAGGCCACGTTTCTGATCTATTTCAAAGTTGCAAAACTTAGCTGACATCAGATAAAATTTGATCCTTTCAACCAGTTAATTTTTTAAGTATCTGCAGTGACTTGTTGACATAACTGTTCATCATGAGCTCTTTCAAGACCTAGAATCATCTCTTCACACACAGTTTGCTATTGTAAAGGTTTGATCAGTGATCTAAAGAAGAAAAGAAGGTTTTCTTCTCTTGATAGAAACAACACTGAAGTGACCCCTTCCAGAATGCAAGGCAGGGCAAAGTGTATGGAGATCCTAGGATGCCCTGTCTACAAGATCCTCTTCTTGGCCTTGCTGATGTTGTCCAAAGGAAAACAGAGCACGATACATTTGGTATCAGATTGGCTGCAAGAGCTGCTGGAAGGACAGTTGGCATCCAACTGCCTAAAGGGGGGCTCTACTCCCTGGTCTGAAATCCCTCTATTTTATCCATAGATGGGGGAGAAAAGTTGGATTCACAACTTTCCCAAGGCCATTAGTGCAAACCGAATGTAAACAGCCTCAGTATCTAAACTTGACTTGTCAGTTCCATTGTCTCCACCCTAAGTCACTACACTTCTCAAATCTCATCTTAGAATAATCCAGAGATATTCACCGATGGCTAATAGCTGGAATGAATATGCTTTAAATACACACTCTCTTTGTCTATCAATATTTCATAACACATTGTTATTCTACATACCTTTAAAAAGCTGGTATATCGGTCAGAGAGGATAAACTCCATGGTCAATATTGGTAAGTGATATTTTCATTTAATTAATTCATAGAAATAAAATAAGTAATATTTTGATACAGTATATAATACTTTAGTTTATAGGTAGTTTTTTTTTTACTGAAATTAAAATAAACCTTGTATATATATTTTTTATTTTTTATTTTCCATGATTTTTTTTGCAACCCCCAAACCAAAGTTATTACTTATATCCAGTCACCATGACAGATACCCTAAAATAGTGAATGTTTTCATTTTTCGTCATTGGCTATTGATTCGAACGTACGCCTTGACCTTTCCTTCTGTGTACGTACACTGTGAACTGAAGATCCACGTCTAACGAGGCAAAAACGAGGACCAGCCACTTGCGAACACCCGTCATTATTTCTATGGAGAGATTAAGTTACTCTGTAGCGGGTCACCCTGTTATGCAGCATAGGACATTAGATAATGTTCACTCTAAATTGAGTATTTTTCAATTCTCGTGAGTTGAATGACGTAAAAAAAAATTTTTTTTAAATTATTCGCTCCAAGATACAAAGTGGCAATTATTTTGACAGGAGTACCTTATTCAGCGGTTCTATTTATCTGGCGGAGACCGTAGTTTAAAGAAAAAAACTTTTCTTTAAACTGCCTCATTTGTTAACCTGTATGAAAATCTAGACTTGAAAGCTTCCTTCCATATCTCACGCAACACGCTACACCTGACTGACCGACTGCAATACCCACTTGACTTGAGATAACACGGTGATTAGTGAAAATGGCACAAGTTGAAAACAACTAGTGTTAAGGGGAAAATGGCACATTTAATTAGAACGTTGATGGTAATAAAAAAAAACAAAAAATCAAAGCATCAATGAAGTAATTAGAATATGATGCTGAGGGATGAATATAAAGGCGAAGAATTTAGGGTTGGGGTATTGTCGGTGTTGAAATCAAATTTAAATTAGTTTGCCTGGTTTTTCACTTTTTTTTGTCATTATTACCTATGATCGAAATACCCACAGAGCAGGTAGTTAGTTCTTGTCTTAGGGAGGGTTTCTTTTATATGATCTACCCCTTTCTTTTTATCCTTTTTGTCATCAAATGAAAATAAAAAGAATTTAAAAAATGATTGTTCATTATATTGTGCATACAAGGGCGATGAAATCTCGACATAATCGACCAACCCGTACCACTCCGCACAACTTTTTCATTTTGAAGAATATTTCATTTCAGTATTACAATTTTCGAGATAGTAAGTATGAATTTTTTCTAAAAATACACGAAGAAAAACACATTAAAATTGAAAAACAAAGACATTTGAACTTGAATGTTCCGATGTAGGTACTATGAACGGACTTATAGCGAAGCGACCTGAGTCGATTAAAACGTCTGATATTTGGAATCCATCAGTTGCATCGTAGTGATCTCTGTGTTTATCAATAGAAGAAAGATTGCTGTAAATTATCAGCTATTCTTCCTGTTGAAAAAATGAAATAAGAGAAAAATGGGTCAGAAAACTTGTTTACATTCGTGACCCAATTTACTAGTGGGAATAGCATGTCCAAATTTCAGCCCGATTTTCACACATTTTAAAATTCCAACTAAAATATGCTAATTGACCGATTTCAATAAAAATTTAGGGATACATTCATTTTTAATGACTTGTCCTATGAAAAGTTTATTTTGTGAGAAAATCTCATGAATTTTTTTTCAAACCTTCCTACCCTCATTTTCATGTTATGTTAACTCAATAAATAATAGTATCACTCCTACCATATTACATCCATATGAAGATAATACCACAGAGAAACTAAATTCGTTGAAATGTTATTCGATCCTGCAGACTGTCATTTCAAAATAGACTCTGAATCAAAAAAAATATGCCAAAACAAAATATCATGTTTAGAAATTTTTTTGTATTTTTTTTCCTATTATAGAACAATGAAAAAAAATTAGTGTAAAAAAATAACTGCTGGAAAACTTTTTTTTATCATGGTCCGTCGAACGTTTTGACACCAAATTATTAATGGTTCAGCTATTTTAGAGATTATGAAATTTTATAATCATAAAGAATGGTCTTCTATTCATCGATAAATAAATATTAAGTTTTACAGGTTCTGAGGAGCTTTTTTGCGCTGAATTGTAGTAATTTTTGTTCTAAATACAGACGTTACCATTATTTGAATACGGTAATTGACTATCTTTGTTTGTCTGATTGCTATCAGGTAAGAAAAATAGCTATCTTTCTTTGCTTATTACCTTCTTCAATATTTGTTCAATATGCTATATTTTCCCATTCAAATCATCCGCATTTATCTGCAGCCAGCCAATACCAGACGCACATTGTGGTAGCGGGAGGTTCAAATTACATCAATTTATGTAAGATGACCTTCAAACTTCGCTTACGACCTCACCTGGTAAATAAATGCACTATATTTCGAGAAATAAGAAAGCAATATCTTTTATATAATCCAGTCAATCAATCATTAAATATATTAATTTTGTTTGAGGTTAATCTCTGAGGTAAATTCTACTTTAGAAAGATTTATTAAGTTTTTTTTTCAAGTTCCTCATCTGATCTCTGTTGATGACACATCAACCAAAACTTCAAAAATGTCGGAATTTTAGTCAAATTACGCAACCATGACGTGAAGTCACTTGAGCATCCTGTTGTTTTTCATTTTTTACGACTAATTTTATGCTATACTCTTGCAACTATAACAAAAATTACGACTTCGGAGAAGATATCCGCATACGTTTTTGAAAAGACCAAGTAATGGAAAAAGTCAAACACCCTCCTCGTATGTGCTGACTGTTGACATTCAAAGCTCAATGTCAAAATCAACACAGAGACGCGACTCTGAAGTTGTAAGTGGCGGCTGCAGTCATTTCGACGATCCTGCATGATTTCGAATGAAGCGTCGGCATAGGTAAACTTGAATTAGTATTTCATAAAAACAAAACAACAGTGAATCGCCTGCTTCATCATTAGAAATATGAAGGAAAGACTCAAGTCAAATCTTCAGCCAGAACGCCCAACTCATTGACGGTGAGCTCTTTATTGGTCACCCTCTTCATGCACGCCAACCTGCCAGTATGTCAGTTGTAAGGGAAGCAACTATTTAATACAACGTTCGGTACTCCAGAAATACAGTTAGAATTGAATATTCTTACTATTTATTTGGACGAGAAAAAATGTGAGATTACCAGTGACATTGAAGAATCCTATTAAAGTTAAATGGATAGAGTTTCAAGCTGCTGTACATTCGTATTAATTGAATTCATAATATTGACTGACGTAAGTTAGCATTATGGTGTACGCCAGTCAGAAGTGTTTACAACTGGAGATTTGGAGGCCCAGGGCGATTGGCTCCTTGAGTGGCCCCATCTAACATTTAGTGAGATTTATTATTGCATAATGTTAGTCGAAATGCAGTAGGTGAACTAGATTCATGAAGCATTTGGATCCTTCAATGGGGATCTAGAGGCGACTCCCTTCCACAGCTACGCCCCTGGCGCCAGTCTAATTTTCGTTTAACCGTATTGAAAAAGATATCTGAAAATCCATATTCAAGGCCAATACTTTTTCAATATTTCGATCATTTTATTCGAAAATTTATTTTCCATATTCGATATTTAAAGTAAATGTAGAAATTTTTCACATCAAATATCTATTTATAAAGTACAATGCGTATCTTTTTTCCCATTCCGCTTATTGCCTGCTCATCTGATTAATTAATTAGCAAGGGTCTTCAATTGTTTGCGTGTTTAATATAACATCAAATAGTTGCTTCCCTTTCAACTGGCTCACTGGTGGATTGGCGTGCTGACGTGCATAGTGCAACCCGCTACCTGCAGTACTGGTCTTGTACTGTGTGTAAAGTGCTCCTCTATCGTGGAAAATGGTCGTGTTTTAGCAAAAGAAAATGAACCCACATTACAGTAAGGTAGATTATGTACCATCATATGATTTCAGTGATGGAAAAATGCATTAGTAGACATTGAGCACACAAAACCACTGGAAATTGAGAAGCGGGTATGCCCCGTCGCTCCCGGTTGAGATAGTGTTCACTTCGTACTAATGCCCTTGAGGAAGGCATGAAACCCTTTCTCCCCTTGCTATATGGGTGAAATTGCGCTGAGTGACACCACTTACAGGGCTTGCAAACTCTATATCAATTTCATATTTCGTAAACTGACCGAGTAAGTATACGGAGCCCAAGTAGAGAAGGCTGAAGTTATGGCCAGTGTAAGGGCACTACTTACTTATACTTATTAAATAAATATATAATTAAAATTATTTTTAATCATATTACATCAAAATCCATCCTTAAAATACCTTTCGAGTTTGGTTTTAGGAAATGAAAGTTCTGGGTAACAGGTGTCTTTTTTGCCCTAAAAGTTGATGCCTCAAAGAGTTAAACAATAAATCAGTACGCTACACCACAGTTGTATTGTACGTGGTATATAAAAGCATGACATTTCATTCAAATTATTTCACTGATTTTTTTTTCTTCAACTTATCGGCATTTTTTTTTTCTAATATACTGTAGTGGGTAAAAAACGAATACAGTTATCGTACAAATTAAACAATTTTATATTTTCAAATATCCGAATAAAATAATGAAATTAATTCAATGTTTTAAATTTACAGAATTTCAATAACTTTTTTTAAAACAATGAATTAAATTAATTTCACAAGGGTGCTTCTGCGAACAAAATTTAATTGTAAATTTGTAAGGATACATGTCTCAAGCTAGAGATTTGGCAGCGGGGGCTTGGCTCCCTGGGGGAGGGGGTCAGCTTCGTGTCAGTAGAAACGCAGAAGGTGAACTTTAAGTAGATATAAATTGGGGTCCGGGGCTTTTTCTGTTTTTGTTTTGATCTTTTTTTCTTCTTTTTTGTTTGTTTTTTCTTTTTGTTGTTTTATTGTTTGTTTGTTTTTGTCTCCTTATAGTTTTCCCCAAACCCATCTCAGCTTCAAGTTCCGTCCATATCCCGGAAAGAAACTGAAGAAAACACGAGTCTTTTCTGTAAGACACGTAAAACAAAAAGCACATTGTCATCTCTCAATTTTTCAATTCTCTCTTTTTCTCTCTCTCTCTCTCTTTTACACATCCCAGAAACAACCAAAAAGTGAGAAAAGAAGCCGAAAAACATTTTACTTTTTTTTTTAGTTTATAAAAAGCATTTTCTACCCATCGTCTTGTTAGTGTTATTGTTTGCTAGAGTTGTTTGTTTTCATGTTGCGTTGGCAATTAAAATCAAACTCTGGAAATTTTTATTTCTTTTCCACTTAGTTATTCCTCATCATCTCCATGATGCCGAACAGAAAATACTACAGTTACGTACAATTTTAAAATTCATACTTACGTTATCATTCGCCATGGCAGAAGAGAAGTGGACGAAATGGATTTTAATACTGGACAGGTCAGAAGGCAGCAGCAGAACTACTACTGTTGTTATTGGCGTTGTTTTTAGTCAAAGTATTCACAGAACTGTCAGAACATATCTCAAGGCCTGGATGCTTTCTTTCACTGGTGGTACTGGTAGTGCCTGCCTGATGTGTAACACGACCACGAAGATCGTATACCTAGATAGATCAGCTGGCCGAATTAAAGGCCAAATTTCAACGCCACGTTTTTTTTTTCCCCCTCTTTTTCTTCTTTGCTTTTAGACGCTTGCATTCAACAATAAAGTTAAAAATGATCCATTAGTCTTCCCTGGGTTGAGGTAGTTAAACACTCCTAATCATTTTAGACGGCAAGTTCTAGCTTGAAATGAGAAAACTGATGTTCAAAAAACAAAAAAAAACAAAAAACAAAAAAACACCCCCAAAATGTAACTGGCGCGTGGAGATGGCTGTTGGGGTTGGTGTTATCAGTTTTATAAACATTGTACCTAATGAACCTGTACAAAGTGACTTTGTGGTGGTTAGAATAAACAGGACTTCCATAAATGTTCGTAAATAAAAACGGGCAAATAGGGACTTATTAAGCTTTTTGAAGGGGCCTGAGATACAGGTCAACTTTAGGGCCCTCAACTCTTAAGATAACAAAAACAAAACAAGAACCATAAGTTCAACCATATGTCCATCATCCAGGGTAGTAATCACAGAAGGAGATGGAGGAGGAGGAGGAGGAGGAGGAGGAGGAGGAGGAGGAAGAGCAAGTAGTCTAAGTCAATTGATTCTCAAACTTGTCAAGTATTGCCACATGGAAATATCCTATAAGCATCATTTTCAATAAAAATTGTGGATAGCCAATTATAGCTTTTATGCAGACCTTTGATGTTCTATCGTGATATCATTAGCAACTGATTAAAAAATTGATCAGAGTAGATATTACATTTTTAATACCATCTCACCTCTTACTTCCTCTTTCTGTTGTTTAACATGACTGACAGACTGACCAACAGAGCAATCAAAAAGCATCTTATACAGACGTGTGAGCACATCTAAAAAAGAACTGAATCAATTGTTGTTATTTACCGTAACACTCAGTGTACTAACCAAGAATTTGGCTCAAAATTTTAGGTCCTGCAGTTAGAGGATTTAATATAAAAGAGAACTCTAATGGCCGACACAGGGTCCTTTAAATTTGCCCTGAGGCTCCTTAGTGACTGGGGGGCCTGAGGCCTATGCTTCAAGTGCCTCATGGTTAATATGGCAGTGCACGCAAATATTTTGATTCTTACAGTTTACTTACATATTTCATCATAATTCATGAACAGTCTATCTGTTCATTAGTCTGTCTGTATATGACAGCTTACCTCAAAAACCACTCAACATAACCCCATGAAATTTTCTGTGTATCGGCGTGACTCTTGGAAAGGTTTTGTAGCAAATCCAGTGGGTGCTGATGGAAAACTGCTTATTTTTAGGGCGAGTGGGGACTTTGTATCATTCATAGAGAGAAGGGGAGAGCAAGAGGGAGATATTCAGCTGTTGATCGGAGATCTTGCTAACAATGGGTACTTGCGTCATTCATAGAGTTTGTTTATTTTCTGTTAAATAGGTGTATACGTGCATATAACATTTAACGAACTATAAAAGTCACAAATATCACATTAAAGACAAATCTAATTAAACACTGATTTCTATATATCTATTAGTAACCGTCTAAGAAAACTATTAACATGGGTTTTCCTCATTTTTCATGTTGGTCTGGCTTGCTAAATATATAGCTAGAGGGCTAAAACATTTACTATTATGTCTCTAAATTCCTCCGGTAAATAATTTTTTTGTTGGAAGTTCAATTTGCAGTGTTTATGTTGAATTGTTCCTTTCAATGTGTAGAAAAAAAGGCCCTTTTAGTTTTTAAAAAATTTGTCCTCTCAATAGGTTTTTAGTTGGGTGTTCAATTTGCAATCCAAGTTTTTATTTAATTGATCCCTCACTTTGTGTCCAGCAACATTCACACCTAGGTTTTGAAAATTCCGACTTTTTTTAGTAATCACTGCCCAACAAAAGATGAAAAAAGTTACTTATTCATTGATCACCCGATCTCCCTGAATACGGCATGACGTTAGTCACGTGAAGGTTTCTATTAAGTGACTAAACAGATCTTTCTATTTTATTAATACTTTTTTCTTTTTGACAGCAATTTAAATTTTTTGAACTTGTGAATCATGAGGAGTGCAAGAATGGTAGACATCACAACTAACAGTGTGGATCCTCATAGATCTTTTACAAAACTATGGCCAACAGAAAATGAGACGGTGCAACGAACTAGACAAGTTCAGAAAGTACTGGCTCCTCAATGCCCATGATAAAGTGGTCTGGCAAATCCTGGGGAAAGTCTATGTCCAACAGCAAATACTAAAAGGCTGCTGCTGCTGCTGATGATGATGATATTTATATTTAAATTTGAGTGATATGAGTCATTAACTGCACTGCAATAACTAAAAACACATTGACAAAAACATAGTTTCAATTTGTGCCACCAGGGGTTTATTATAATCCTATAATGATAATATGATAAATTTCATTAAATGATCTTTATAAACATTACTCCATGGTAACAGAAAATAAAGCCTTCTGTAGTCGATGAGTATTCAACCAGTAGGATGTCATCAAAAAAAGTTTATCTATTTTTCAACAAGTTTTTAATAAAATTTATGAAAAAAAAAGTATTTTTGAAATTCTATTTATTTTTCATTTACTCTTTTTCTCGATAGAGAAAATTATTCTCCACTTAAATCAAGTGATTTTATTCTACAAAAAGAGAGGTAACAAGGGCAGTAATTGCCTGAGTTTCCGCAATCTGCTCTGACAGGCATGGCCTTTGGAATCCTTTTTTTGACACTTAAACCACCAGTGTCTTTTGGCCAGTTAGCCTTAAACAAGAGCCAGATAATGGAACATAATGAGTCATCATCATCATCATCCTCATATCTTGTTGTGCCAGACAACCAGCCACTCTAGTGTCAGGGTTGGATTAAGGCTGCTTGATGCCCTGTGGACAGCCCAAAAATGATGCCACCTCAGCCCTATCATTACTAAACTGACAAAATATTAAGACTTCATCAATACTGATGTCAAAAACAAAATTTGCTCCCTTTTACTTTACTCCCAGAATTCAATGGTCTTTAAATTCCATTTGACCATATTGTCTCCACTCCTACTTATTCCTACTCTCACTCTGTTGAAAGTGCACCATTCACATCTGGTAAGCAGTGTCCCATACGCCGACCTTTCTATGGGTTCTTAGTAGGGTTCTTGCTTCTGCTTGTTTCCATTGCTCAATTCTGTATGTTTGGGGGAATATTCCCAGTGGTATTTCCTCCACTGTGTCAAAGCTTTTCCTCGCATGACCAAGTAATCCAATGGGTGGTAAAAAGAAACATAATGAACTACAGGCAATGTTCCCTATATTTTTAGCACAGCGTATCTTTTATGGCTAATAAAACTGTATTGACATGTTTTAATATAATACAAGTATGATTGCATTCTACAAAGTATTTCTATTTCCCACTACATTTATAGTCAATATTCTATTCTATACTTTGTTCAGTTATTAAGTATAATAATTAATTACTACACTATTTTACGTAACTAACCTTTTGCGTACTGATTACAAAATGTATTTCAGTGCATATGTGCACAGCTTAGAGGGAACTATGGTCACAACATGCAAAATAGTCCTAAAATTCTACTGGAAATCCTCTGACTGTTCTGCCAAAATAGTTTTCCATAAATCAAATGCAATGTTGAGTGTAATGTTGAGGGTTATATTTTCCAAGTCATTGTCAGAGGAAAGAAAAGGGTCTGTAAAGATCATATGATTCAGGTGGGTCATTTATATCAATCAGTATTACTGAAGGTATTCAAGAAAAAGGTAGATATCCTTAACCTTTTTGGTGAAAGCAAGTTACTTCTACCTTCATAAATCTTTTTCTGATTCATGATTAATTACTGTATCCACGCCATCAAAAATAACATCACATATGAAATTGATATTTTAAGATCTCAACATTATTAGAATGTTATAACATATGACATATGAAAGGAAAAAAGGATAATGAGTATGTATATAAGTATTTCGATATAAAAATTTTGTGTAATTCATTTTTGCTGTTGATGTGCCATAAAAGTCTATATTTCTTAGTGTCATCATAAAATAGAGTATTGGATGTTACAGACAAAAAGTAAATATACTAATATGTATGGCGTATTATAATAATCGATTATTGTTGTATCATTATTCTCATTAGTTCTGTGTCTTCACATCAGCAATATCTAGTGGACATAGCTAGGGATCAAGTGACAGCAAATCTCCAGCACTCCTCAAAATTCTTGCCAAACTCAATTGCCTGTGATCTTCATTACCGTAATTTTTCATTGGATCTCTAACAGTTCCAATTTCCTCACAAGGGTTTTTGGGATCATTCCCAGGGCTCCAATAATCATAAGCATGATTGTCATTTCTTACTATTATAATAACTACCACCACCAATGTCTCATGGGTTTAAACTGCCAGTTATGAGCGGCTGCGTGGCAAGAGGAGAGTGAGAGGAAACATTCACCTACTCCCAGTGCAGGTGTGAAGGGGTGCAAAATTCCCTCTAGCCTTTGATGCCTGTCAATAAATAATTATGCTTTCCCCTAGGATATAGTGCAAATGCCTCTGGGCACAGTCTTTGCCCCCAGGCGCTGAGAACCTTTGCTATGAATTTGACGTACACTACCAAACCAACAGTATGAATGAAATGAATGAGGCTAAAATATTTCAGTAGTCAATGGACATAACTTTCCTTTTAATCACTTCCCTCCCCATCCCCCAATGGGTTCAGATTCAGGATATCTGAAGGTGCAGTAGCTTATAGGTTGAAAGGGTCAAGTCATTGATGTCAATGGATGAATATTCTGTTTTAAAATACTGAAATTTGGTATACTTCGTAATACATTGTTGTTATTTGAAGGTATTATTTAATAAAAACAAATAACATTAAAGAATGCCTTTGTTTATTTGTTCAAATCTCACTAGATTTTTTTTATCATCGATAACAAACCCTTCAATATTGCCCATACCCACCTAGGTTATATATATGTATCAACATCTTATCACAGAAATTCAGACAAAAAAAGATTTCCAACCTCTCTTTAACTCCTGGTGATCTTGTGCCAAATTCACAAATGTATTTGCTGTAAATACAATTCTGCCCTGGTTAGCGACTAGGTTCCATTTCAATGATCAAATCACTAAATGAATTAACAACAACCTCCGACCTCATTTTCCGGAATCTTCTTCAATTCAATTTGTTAGAGATCTCTGCTAATAAGGCAAAGGTCCGTATTGAACTTTTTAAAACTTCTTCTACTATCCTTTTTGTTTTTTTCGGGGGGGGGGGGCACTTTAATTGTGCATTTCCAGTTTGATCAGTGGCATTCAGACATGCAGTTAGTCAATACACAAGTAAATCATTAATTGGATGGGACACCTGTATGTATTTCTCTGTTCACTATTCAACCTGAAATAAAAGGGCAACTTCTGTTGCCAATGACCATAATAAAATATCTCAATTACAGGTCTGGATTGTTTGTATTCCAGAACAAAAGCAGGTATATGGCACAGATGTCGTATGTCCTGGCTCTGGATCAGAGGTGTAGCTAGATATATAGAGATAGCAAAAATTTTGGGATTATACAATGAGTAAGCATGCACCATCACTTGATTGATGAAAAATGACTCCAAAGACTGAATTATTATTTTATGCAATTCATGTACATATGAAATAACCTTATTTTTGCATGATGTCAGTAGAAATATAGTTGGTGGGGGATGTTTTCAAATAGCCCCGCTTCTCCAAATCTAATCCAGATGTGAAATTGATATATTTCATTAAGGTCAGTGGCAATGGAAATAGTCCTTTTATTTCAGATTGAATATTGAGCAGATAAATACAGAGAAATGTCCCAGCCAGTTAATGACTTCTCTAGATACAGAATTACAGACTTTGTTATGCACTAATTAATCTCATTTGTCAATTTACTGATTAGGCTTGTTTGTCTATAGCTTTGAGAAGAACCATAAACATTCAAACTGTTCGAACACTCAAATATTTTTCTTACCTATTTTTTTTTTGTATTGACAAACATCCAAGAAGATGAGAAGAGATTCTGTTGTTCAAACAAGAGTTTGAATGGAGCTCGCTTAATATTTTTGAGGTTGCTTATGCAGCTGAGATCAAAATCTTTGCTTATTTGACCTGGTATGTAACATGGGCAGTTAGCATTTTCCGTAAAGAATGTTTCATCTGTATGCTCCTCATTCTAAGTTCAAATTATATTGATTGGCATTATCCAATATTCAGGAGGTGAAAAAATATTCAGTAAACTCTCATTTTAGCTTATTCAGGCTAGGTTTTTTTTCAAGTGTTATAAAGCAAAGAACATAATGGATGTTTAGGTTTTATAGTTTTTATTTTGTGTGAAGGAAAATTGTAATTGTAATGAATGTTTAGACAAACAAATAGAATTGTATAAATGTTTAGACAAACAAATAGAATGTACATTTAATAATGAGACATATAGAGCTGAAAAGATATACATACAAAGAAACAGTAATAAGATTGATCGTGAAGAGGCCTATTTAGATTAGTTTATTATGTAGCATCTTTATAGTGAAGGAGAGAGTCGGTCACTGGGTTATTAAGGAAGGAGATTGCTATTCATTTATGAGAGATGGAGAAGTGAATACTTGTTTTGAGCTGGAGAAGAGGATACGATTGAGTTACTGAGTATGAGAGATATCTGAGCATTTGTGAAATGAAATTGGCAATGTGATTGGTCATGATGGAAAAACATTAAAGTTTGAATCAGCAGAGGGGCTGGGAAAATGATGCTGATCATAGAGAGAAGGAAAGGAAGAGAGAGAAAGAGAGAAGTAACCAACTAAGAAAGTTGGGGCAAATGAGTGAGTGAACATGTGCGTTCAGGGCTTTTACTGACAATAAAAAAAGGAAGTGACAATTTCTGTATCTGACTTTTTGAAGTTTTGTTGCTAAAGCTAATGCTTATTTATTTTCATGATTGATTTTAACCAAAAATGTAAGAGCTGCTATGGATGGATTTGAGTTTTCTAATTTTTGAAGAAAACCTGGGAAGTTGTATACGATTTTGAAGGTTATAAGATATAGATTTCATTTTTGGCAAATATAATGGTCATCTGACCTCATTATGTATTCAAAATGGCAGCGATTAATAGTGCACCGACATGCACTCCCGGCTTGAATGAGCCAATTGGATTCGTTCTAACGGCACTATCTGATGACGCATGCGTTCAGACAACATATTTGTTTTAATATTCTCATAAAACTACTGTCAGAGATTAGTTTGCAGCAATAGCACATGAAGATTTTAGTGCATTATTTTAAACACCAAAATTAGTAAATCTTAAGAATAATGCCGCCGGCAGAGCATTATATGTGAGAAGGCAATAAAGTGTCTTTTTTGTCTGTACTTTTTGATTTCTCTTTATTAATACACTTTGTATAAAATCCACCTGTTATAGCGGCAAATTCATTATAATGGCACTTCTGAACCCCCAAGGGTGCCATACCAACAGAAGTCTAGTGTATAGGAAAGTTCCATGTGGAGATACTATTTCAATAACAAGTTTGACCTAGTTTCATTGTTTGTTGAGGTGTTTGTTAGATATCTTCATTATTGATAAAAAAGAATTCTATGTTTTGTTAAACTTGTTAAATAAAACTCCATAATCATTCAATGGTAAATAGAAGTTTATTTGCCGATTTTGGTGTTCAAAACATTTTTTACTTAAAAAACAAACATATATGTGTGTGTGTATATATATATATATATATATATATATATATATATATATATATATATATATGTAGTATGTGGGGTGGGGATGTGATGAGAGGCATTTCCCTCAGCTTGAACTTGATGAATAAAACTCCATATTCATTTCAGAAATTTACTTCTAGTTTACTTTGATATTCTGTAAATATTGAAAATAAACAAGAAATTGCAGAGCAAAGCCATGCTTTTAATATTTTATAAGTACCATGCAATTGTAAAATTACTTGAATGTCTTGGCTATTTTTTTGATGGCTAGGGTCAAGTTATCGTTGGTAACATTTATATTAAGTGCAATGATCTGCTGAAAGCAATAGCTGATGTACACTTTTGCCCCCTTCCTTGAAACTCCTAAAAGAAAGTTAGAAAATTTGTTAATCATCTCACCACTGGAAATCTAAGAAATTGAACTGTGATGAGAGCCATCTTATCATTTGGGTACACTGTGCTCTTGCATGAGGGGCCCTGAAATTCAATTTGAAAGAATTAAGGTTCATTTCATTAAATGGCAGACATAGAGAACCTTCTTAAATCAGTTCTTGACTCTTTATTGAATCCATGTACTAAATTGGCAATACGGCCCGAGTTCATTGCTCTAGACAGCCCTGCAAGTACGTTTGATGATGAAATGTAAGATGATAGTCACAAATATATTCTCTTCAAGGAAATTTTCACAGTCTGTCCTAAAGTATCCAACTTTTTCCAATATCTCAAGAACCAGTCATACAGCCTTGATATAACTAAGCATCCTATCAGAGAGGACCTTACTGTGCATATGCGAACAGACATTTTCCCTGTGGAGAGTCAGTAGTTATTCATATTATAAGGGTGTATACTGGAGACTTTTTTTCACTACTAGTATAAGTCAGTAATGTAACTTTCTCTTTTTAAGCTCTAATCTTTTAAATCAAATAATCAGAACTTATAACAAAAGAGTGTATAACTACACACCACCAGCATGCTAAGAGAATTAAGAATTGTCTTTGGCTGTATTCATTGTGGCTCAAGGTCGCTACAAATAAGGTATTTCATAGTCGCAGGTAATAAAGTATATATATTACTCATTAGATGTTTCAGGGCCATGGCCTTCAATATTTTCATTCTCACAGGTCTGTTGTTGAAGTTATTTCTGTTTCTGTTGAAGTAGGCAATGAACTGCCTTGGCTCAAATTGTTGCATAGATGTGGTTGTAATTTTGTTTCAAATAGTTTTGTTAAATTTTAGTTTAAAATAAAGTTAGAATTGATTCAAGTTAATTTAAATTCAAAGTTGAAATTTGGTTTGAATTTACCTAATCTTCAAATATGATAAAGATCCAAATTCTGTGTTTATTGGTTTGTTTCCATAATACAGCAAAAATGCAATCATTTTTTCTTACACTCGAGTATAATGCCATCCACCAATTTTGGCCCTGATTTTTGTATTGAATTTCTCACATTGTACACAAGTAAATATGGTATGTATGGATTTAATTACCAGTACTCAATTTGAATTTCTGTAGGTCACATAACATAAGAAACTACTTTGTCCATTATAATAATCGTTCACAAAAAGAAAAGCAAAAATCTAAAATCTTGTTTGGGATTGAGTATTCACAAGCCAATATGTCAGCTGTTTTATGTCATAGATCATTTGAAGGGAAGAGTCATGAATTTCAAGGAAGGCCCAAAATTGCATCTTCTTTTATTTGTCAGTCTACTGCTTGTAAAATTTTCAATATAGTCATGGTAGTGGCTCAGTCTATGCTTGTAAAAGGAATAGACCACACCACAAACTTCGTCATTCAAGTCAGAAAAGTTTGTGGTGTGGTCTATTCCTTAATTGAGATTTTTGAAAAATATGTTAATCAATGTTATTGAATCTTTATAACTTGCTGATAAAAAAAAGTAAACATCTGGCTGAAACCCACCCTAAGGAGGGTGTCTACAGCTAGATATCTACTCTGTACAATTAAACAAGAAGATTAAGTTTTGGTTTACATAACCTGATGGACAAAAATTAAGCATCCATTTCAGCATTGTACTAAATCAAATCCTTCTCTGAAAACATTGAAAGTTTGAGAATTTTTGAAAGCTAATATGCTAAAAACTTACTCTGTGGTCCCATTAGTAACCACAGAAAATTTGGTTGTCATATCTCTTGCCGTCCTTGACTTATATGATAACAGACAGACAGATATTTGGTGAATTATTGTAAGATGGTGAAAAGATCAAAGGAAAAGTTTTGAGCTTGGCTTGAACTCAGATCACACTAGGAGCCAGCAGTTCGTGTGTTGCAGTGCTGGCCCTCAGGCATCCAAAGCAAAAAGGCAAATTCAAACATTTTTAACCATGGCTACACCCTGTACACTTCATCCTCTTCATTAAAAATAGAAGTATTGAATAGACAGGAAATAGTCCTTACCTGTCTTCTAATGACTCTCCCCATCCAACTTGGATTTTGTAAGAGGGTAATTTGAATTAGGTTAATAGATTCTGCTTATGTTTTGAGCTTCTAATTGCCAGGCTATTTGTGTTTACTATATACACACACACACACACACATATATATATATATATATTTGCTTCTTCATCTATTTTTGGGTTAATTTGTTGCAGAAAATATACACAGAAGCAGATAAATGAGCAATAAATTTCACCAGGCTTGAATGCTTCCAAGTTACAACTAACCAACTAACCCTCTCTTTCTTACTTTCTCTCCTGCATATACATAGTGGGATAGGGTGGAGGAAATCTGCGTGATAAGAAATAAATAACTTTTTATTACTTCAACTGTTTGATACCATACAAATTTCAACATAAAAATGTCAGTTTTTTGGTACAATGTCCATAAACATAGCTACAAAAAATCCATAAACATAGCTTCGCAAAACATAAACTGAGTTTGTAGAAGGCTATTTGTGCTTTTCACAATCCATTTGCTGAGTAGGTCAGTTGCAAAGTCACAGAGGTTTTCTTAAATACTTGTAACAACAGGATGGTTTTTATGTTATCAACTTGTGTGGATAGTGCAGGGAAATTTCTGGCACTTAACAAAATTAAATCTGAATCCGATCTTTGATTAGATGTTGTAAAATATCTCATTAAGGCGGTTGGGGGACATTTAGAAAAAAGTCCCAATGATAACAACAACTATTTCTCATTATTTTAAGGCCAAGTCATCAAATTTGTTGATTTGTTAGTTTGTCTTTTCTCTGTCATAGAGATACAGAACAATGATATTTTCAGTTGCTTTATTTCTCACCAAACTCTCCTCTTCCACCTCCCTCTAATGCAATCCACCACTGTTCACTGCCCCTGACTTCCAAGCTTGGGTCTATTGAGTGGACAACCCCATCAAGAGCAGCTAGATGGAGAGGAGAGTAAAACAGTGAGAAAAAAAGAAAAGAAATCTAAACAAAAAATATCTTTTTAAGGTGTAAAATCTCAATCACAAAATACTTGAAAACATTGGATTCAAAAAATAGTCAGAATCATTTATAACTGAGTTTTGGTATGTAAATGATCCTGATTATTTTTTAATCTATTAAGTATATATATTTAAGTATAAATGTACGTAGTTATTGAAATTATGTTTTATAGATTGAAAACACAAAAAATTACCAGCAAAAATTTTTTTTTTCCAAATAATCAACTAAATGAAATTTCAACCCCCCCAAATAATTTCTGAACTAGATAGTTACTGGCAGAGAAAAACACGTTTATAAAAAGAATAAAAAATGAAAAATGATTATCACTTGGTCCAAGACAACCATCAGCATCTTGACCTTTATGGAATCTACTGAGGGTAAAAATTATTTCAGTGATATTTAAGATTAAAGAGGAATTGTTTATAATAAGTTGCCAGAACTTCAACAAACTCTTACCATGCAATGTTATAGTGAGCAATTGGCTTGTTTGAATCTAAACTTGAATAGTTCTTTTGTGATAGTATACACAATCGGGTTGAAAGGAGTACTCATGCGATTTTTCAAGGTTCTAGATTAAATGGTGTGTCCAGTAGATTTTTTAAAAAGTAAATTTAAAAAAAAAAAATTTCATTAAAAGAAATTTACAAAAAAAAACATTTTTTGCAGATCTAGTAGACTACTCATGTGAATTTTTAAAGTCAAACTGTATGTCTGATAGAGCTAACTTAATGAAAAAAATCCAAGTGAGAAAGGAAGCAATACCTTGCTACCATATTTGTTGCTTGGTTGGGTCGATGATCATGGTTACAGTGATTCAATAACAAATAAGAAAGATTATGAGACAATTTGTTATTGCACTTTGCGCCACATAATTGTATCATTTTTTTATATCATATGATATTGTCTAATAAAAAGTATAAATATTCCTCATCTTTTATTTTTGTATATTTTACCAATAACATAGTGTCAATATCTTAATGATATAACAGGTTTGGAAAAAATCTCTATATCTATATATTCAATTCATAATTTTTTAGAATACTGATTTTCATCAGATGGACATTTTCAAATCCAAAATGGGTGTCCTCAACATTCATAGAAATGTTGGCAACAATTTTTCTCAATCTGGATAGAATAAAATATATAATATAACCATGTTGCTAAGGTTCTATCCCCCCAAAATGATAACTAGGTCTTTCCTATAGACTAATGAAGCCCATATTTCTCACAAGTGCAACTTATCAAAAAGACCCAGTTCAATGCAACTATGATGCTATCATAGAGTTAAATCATTATCATAAAAATTGTTTTAAACATTTGAAATGCAGCATTTGAGTATTTTTAGAGGCATCCTCGCCTTTGTATAAGAGGCTCTGTCCATATGTACATCAGTCAGTGCCATATTGTTTCTCAGCTGTTTGTTTTAAAATTGATTTTCTCAGCAGTTGTAAGATTTATTTGAAGCTTGGTAGAAAGGTGTCCCTTGATAGGAACATTTGATCTGGTGTTTAAACTCGATTTCCTCGGCTCTTTTGAGTCAGGTTGACTTGAAATTTGATAGAAAGAAATTATCTGCTACTCAGGGTCATGTGATCTGGCCATAATGTCATTTAGACTTTATAGCAGACACCTTATTGAACTTCCAATTCTTGTTCAATTACAAGGTAATTGTTTAATAAATCAGACATTGGAGGCGCGATGCATTATACACATATATATTTTTCTCTATCAAAAATGTTTTGCATTGTTCAGGGAGTACCTGTCTAAAACAATTATTGCCAAGTGGTACATTATTCAAGAATGTTTGAGAACCACTGCTGAAAGCAACCTGAGGTTTGTATGCCAGATATAGGAGAGCTTCGTACAGTACAGTTATCTCCCTTACAATATAATTACCTCCCTTATATAAGGAAATTCCAAGTTCAAAGGATAAGAAATTCATCTTTATATTTCTTGAATTATGTTCATTATTTCATGTGAATAGTTATTATACAAATGTATAATTCTCAATTCTGATAGAAAAATTATTTTTTTCACAAAGAAGCATTTCAGATGGTCAGGTTTTGGAACTCACGAGGTTAATTGTCATCCAAGAGATGAAAGTTTTACGTACTATGCTAACGTCTGGGTCCAGTGAACAAGGTAAATTAAAAATAAGGGGAAGCTACTCTCACTGGACGCATTTTCATTTTAAGAACAAAAGTTACCGAAAAATGCACTACTTACACTCTTCGACTTCATTCATACGATGGGAAAGTGTTAATAAAAAATGGAGCAATTAAACTAAACACACATACAAGCTATAGACCATTTCTTCCCCTTTTTATGCTGCCAATCTTTTAATTAATATGAATTTGTCCGTTTTTTTTAAAATTCTACCTAAAATAGTTTTTCTCATTTTTTTTTTTTTTCAATTCGTTCGTTCACTCAGATTTTTTTCTCTGATAAAAAAAAAAATCAGAATTAACTAAAGCAAACAATCTTCCAATGGGACATTTTGGAAAGTAACTATTTGTCTTTTTGAAATTCTTTGCTATCGCATTTTATTACATCTCATTTTTTTTTTTTTGGTCAACAAATCGAGTGCGGGATTTCGTTTCTTGTATATGAACAAATACGAATAATTGCATTTTTTTCTTTCCAATCATCAAAAATTAGGATCATTTGTTAAACATATGAAATTATCTGATTAGGTTATTAGCTCCCAGTAAATTGTCCGATTGAAAAAATCGTTTATATTTGTTGAATCTGATTTTTTTTCATTAGAAAAAAGTATATTACTTTCGTAAAATAAAATAAGCACCAGTAGGAGTAGCTTCCCCTTATGTTCACTAGGCCCAGACAGAATGAATTTAATTTTTGAAACTAGAAACAATTCTGTCCAAGCAATATATATATTTTTTATTAGGTAACATTTACTTTAAGTCACTTGTATCATTAGACTAGTGGTTTTCGAACTCTGTACCACAGAAGAATACAGTACTGCGACTATTTCCCTGAGTGTACAGCATAAAATTTCCAAAGATTCGAACAAGTATTTCAAGAGATGAACGTTTCTAGTAAAGGGTATTATGTCTGTCCCACTTCCATCACAGAGTTGCCAATCTAACTTTAGTGAGATCACAACTTTTTTGTGATAGATAAAACGGAAACGAGGAGATGAGTACTTATATCGGCAGGCTGATATAAATGTTTTGTTCATTGACAACTGAAATGGTGTGCTACATAAGTCAAATATACTTAGTGAGATATTCTATTATTGCAATATCTCTTTGAAGAAATATTTTCAACTAATTTTTTTTTTCAATATGCTTCAACATTTATCAAGGGAGATAACTTTTGAACGTCAATTATTTAGGGGGGGGGGCAATGCATAAAAAATTCAGGTTCATTCTGGTTTAACATAAACAGAGCAACATAATTGTTTTGATATTTTTTGAACATAGGACAATCACAAAATTATTTAAATTCTGCCATCATTTTTGGCGGCATAGATAAACTAATTGTTGAAATGAAAATCATAGCAAAAATTTTTTTTACCCATCTATCACCTTGAGCCTGAGTTATATTTATATCAAAGAAGGCAAATCAAAATACACTTATCAATTTATGATCCTGATTTTCACTTAATGACAGCAAAATGAATTATATTCACCAGCTGATAAAACACAAATTTATATTATTTTTTTCTCTCAAAGTACACATATTACAATACATACTGTGTACTAGTATTATATCTAGAAAGCCATCCAACAAAGTTCACAATGGACAGATATGGTGCTTGTATTGCAGGAAGTGGTAGTCCTCAAAATATCCTTGTAAACAATGTCATATGCTGACAAACACATTAATCTATTTTTATAGACCCAACCACACCATCATTTTTCATCAAATACAGTTAGAAATAAAAAAAAATTATTTGGATAATGACAAGTATTAAGATTCATTTACATCTAAGATATCTTTGAGAGAAATTGAATTTTCTTCTCCCCCCCCCCCTAGGTACAAGGTTATGGCCAAGTTGGATAATACTCATGTATAAGTCAACACTTGAACTATGGTAGCAGACTCATTAATTTATCATACATATCATTTTTTGAAGCAAAGCTACTGGTTCTTCCCATTATGTTTGAATTTCAACCCTAGAAAATTATTACTCACATATAGGTTACCCCTAACTTCTGCCTTGAAATTTGGTCTTCAAAACTTAACCTGTACACGAGTATATATGGTATTTTATTGATAGTTCCCTATACACACAAGCAAAGTTCCAATGTGACAAATGTATGTGCACAGTTTTGAATTTAACAGAAAATCAAGTGAGCATTCTATAGAATTTGAAATCTTTTGTTCACACAGTCATTTACTTTGTGCATTGGTTGCAAAATGTGTGTGTACAGCTTGGAGGGAACAAGCTTCTATTCAAAATGATCAAAAGAGTAATTAGCCAAAATAGATTTGCCAAACATAGTTTTATTTTGTAGAAATATTTGAATCCATAATGCATGGAATTTTTTTTTATAATTGATGTTCTAGACGGTAAACAGCATAGAAAATAGAATTGGTGAAAAAGGTTAGCCTCTTGCCCAGAGAAATACCATGAAGGGTCCAGTATGGTACCCTGATGATGTACTAGATCATGGAGATGATGGGCACTATCAAGTAATCCTCATTACCCCATGCAACACTGTAAGACACACCATGGTACTCTGATAATCTAAGGTAGGGGATACAAGAAGCTCTTGAGAAAATTGCAGGATTGTCTCTTTAGAAGTCAGACCATATATGCGCAAGTTCTCTTCATTTCCTCAAAAAGGAGCTAGATCTAGTGCCAAAAGAGCTAAATCAGCAAATTTTTTTCTGGTATGTCAGACCACCCATCATTTAGTGACAGTAATTGGTACTAGAGATGCTTGCACATCCAATAAAAAAGTGTCCAATTCACACTATTTCAAAGCTTTACAATTCACCCATGACCAAAAGCATTTATAATTCATGTCCACTGAAAAAAAAAAAAAAAAAACACACACATACACACACACATATATACATACCATCTGATAAGGCTACTATGAGTTTGAATGATAAAAGTTGAACATATAAAAGAGACAGTACATTGTATAATAATTAAAACCAGTTCTGTACATTTTAATCACTATATAATAATTAAAATGTACAGAACAGGTTTTTGACAAAAATAGCCTTCAGCAGAAAATCAGGTTTTGTAACTTATAGCTTAACAATTTGTCAGATGATAAATTAAGGAAATAATTCAAATATTTCTAGACACTGGAAGCATAGTTGAATACTAGAATACTTTAGCTTATCAGGTTGAGCTAATATTTTACATGTAGTCTAAGAGGTTTGTTTTGTTATAGTCATTATGGTATCATTTACTTTTAATTGACTTCATTCAAAAGGATTGCTTTTGATGGTATTGAGACAGATCTCAAACCAGCATACATTTTTTATGAATTTGTCAAAATTAGCATATTTTAGTTCATTGACACAAACTTCAAAGATGAAAGAAAATAATGGAAATTTACGGTACATTGTTATTTTTCAAGAAAGCTGAAAATGAAACTCGAATGTAAAAAGAAAGAAAAATAGATCTGCACCATTAATGAACAAGGTGTAGTGAATGATAATGCGTTTTAAAAGTTGTCATGAAATTTTCTGCAGATTTTTCGCCAAACAGAGTCCCATGCTGAGGTAGACCAGGTGATGTTGATAGCAACTGAATTAAAATAATCGACATAATACAATGTAGGAGATATTCAAATGGCAAAATCAAGTGTTGAAAATCATTTGCACCAGATTGGTTAAGTTAATCACTTTGATGTGTTAATGACAAAACTACACCGAGATGACAGATAATAAAATAGCTTTTAGGGAAGATTGGATTCATACCTTTCTCAAGGGCATTAATTTGGAAGTGAGATCAGTGGCCAAAAACAGATTTTAATACTGTTTCCATATTCTAATTTTGATGCTGGAAAGTAGCTTTAATGTATAAAATTGATTACAGTCTAGAGGCTGATAACCTGTTCTGCATTACTAGAATTATCTTAGCTTTACCTTATCTCCTAGACCATTCATTGATGAACTATTTTCCAGAAAGAAAAGAGGATCAAATAAAGACTCCAGAAGTGCAAATTTTCAGATTATATAATAATCCTAATTCAATTTAAGTTTTTCAAATTTTGTAATCATGATATTTTATGTAATGAACTCATAAATTCATACAAAAATTCAAATGTTCAATCAATTTAAATGACTTCTGATCAGAGTTACTCTCTTTGCACTTTATGTAGATTTGAAAAAAGATTTATAAAGCAATAATACAATCACATTTGGAGTTTTGGGTACAGGTTTGAGCCCCATGTGCTAAAAATGGTGACTAAAATTTAATTTTGAAATTGGGGACAGTTCAGAAAAAATATACCAAAATTAGGAGTGACCTGAGAGATTTAAGTTATAAGGATAGACTGGAAAAGTTTGTCACAACTACTTTGTTTGAGAGGAGTACAAGAGACTTAATCGAAACTTTCAAAATAAATAGTTTTACAAATTACGGAATTCCAATGTTTAATAAGTTAGATAGGGCAGGGAATTTACTAGCTAGGTCTATAGTAAAAACAAAGCCACAAAACAGATTGATTTCACTCCCAAAGAATTTTGAAACACTGGAGTAGTTTACCATCTTATGGTACCAGTATAAATAATACTAGGAATAACTTTGATAAATTTAGATGATCTTGTATAGAAAATAAATTAATAGGGCAATCTTTGAAGCTATCAGAATATATAGAAGAATTTAGGAAGAATAAATAAAACGGGCCTGGTAAATGTTCCTTTGTACTGAAAACCATATCAATTTTTATCAAGTCTCATATCTCTTATAATTTGAATTATTGAGTATTTTGATGTTGAATATGTATTTTTAATGGTAATTTTTAATGGAGATGCCCATAGAGGCATTTATCTCTAATATAGAATAGAATACATTTTTATATCACAACTAAATAATGACATATCCATTATGAAAATTTTTTCAATAAATACAAAATTGGTGAGAAGAGTACAAAATAAGTTTATTGACTCATAAGCAGTACCCACCTTTACATATTAATTTAAAAAAAAAAAAAAATCAATATCATAACACTTATAGAACAGTCAATAAATATAATATTTATATAACAGTCAATAAGTATAAATGCAATACTTATGGAACAGAAAATAATTCATTAATATGATCTAATGAATTATTTTTGGGGACTATTTATACTTATATTTATTAAATGCCTTTTTGGAAAAAAAACAATTATGAAATTGTTCCAGGCAAGTGTTGCTTCTTGTTTAATAGAATTTCTTCTATATTTATCTACATTTGACCCCAGATTAGAGATGAATTCCTTGAATTATTAAAATTTCCTCAAAATCTTAATTCATTGAACAATCCAACAATAACAGCTTTTCTTACCTTGATATGAAGATGATTAATATCATTAAGTCTCTTTAAACATTAAAAGCAAAACAAAAAAGTGAGTTGTGAACATGAATTTAAATGGTTTATTGATAACATATCAAGTCTTTTCATAGTTGTGACAATGGTTTATTACTTCAAGTGGGAATGCAAAGTTACACAAAGTTAGTGTGTTCTTGAGGGCAGAAGTGAAACACAATCCTGCAACAAAGCATTTGAGAGAAACAGAAAGATTAGAGATCCTTCCACTTCAAATGTTGTTCCTCACAGAATCCAAACTCAGCTGGTTTTTTTTTTTTTTTTTTCCATTAGAAACCATCAACCACCAACTAAAACTGTCTACCAATCAACATTGATTTCTTCAGTTTTGAAGTGTTTCTGCTTGACTGACTATCTATTTATGCATCAGATATACAGGCTACACCAATGGAGATAGAGGGCTGAAAGTTTAAACATTTACTCCTTACTATGTCTAGAAAGAAAATTTTGTTTTTAAAAAATTCAAAGTTCTTAATGATTACCACTCTACAGGTCTGGAAGATTAGGATTCTTCATTAAGGGTGTGTCCCCTGCATTAAAAACATTCTAATTTATCCAGACGTCCTTGATTTCAAGTGTGGGTGTGATCATTGCTTGTTTACCATCTTTACACAAATCATTGTCATCCACAGCGGAAAGGGTCTTAGTTAATTTTTGTCTTATTTTCTTGCAAGGAGTGTATTGCTGTGTCTCCTGATTGGATCAAATAGAGGCCAATCACAATGCACAGCCAACCAACCCACCATTGGAATGGAAGATTTTCAGCAAAGAGCAGCCAGCCAAAAATAGCCTAGAAAAATAAAGATATAAACAAAATGAATATAGTTGAATTAAACTAGCATTAAATTTACAGAAGCACATGATTATAAATTTTTATATATATTAATTATAGCGTATTTTTCAATTCCCTACATTTATGTGCAGACTTTGAGAGGAATAACTAAAGAAATTTTGATAATTTACATTTCAACTTATTACCAGACTTCAGCATTCAGAACAAATGTTTATACATTTTGAAACAAAAACTTCAACAGTTAGTAGAGCTAGCTAGATTTTTCAATGTCGCCTATGGCAGCCATTTCCCCAAATAGCTGCCAGTGATAACTATTTTTTTATCAATTTCCTTATCAGCGATAGATGTATGATATGGAGGACATAATTAATTGAATCTATCTACCCTACATAGTTTTTTGGAATAGTCACTTGGATGATACATGCAAGTCATTGAAAATTCAAGATGGTCACAATGGCACAATTCCAAATTCAAAATAAATGATAACAATAACAACCCAACCTATTGTCTATTGTGTTAAAGTCTAATAAACACTCCCCTTAATAGTGAAAGATGGCTGTGTAGTCTGAGGCAGTTTTTTTGCACTGCCCAACACAAAACACTCCTTACAGGTGACATAGCTGAATTGGCCTGCATCTGGTAGAAATATTAGGAGTGCAATTTCATGATTTTTATCATTATCATCATCGTCATCATCAATATTACTGATGATGATTCTTTATCATTAATGATGATAGCCAGAATAATATTGGATGCATCTATAGGACCATGATTGGCATTTCAAGCTTATCTTACAGACCATTACCCTTATATTTGAGGTTAAAGATTCCATAAGTAAAATCAAGATTAAATCCATTGTAAATGATTGCATGTATCTTTTGTGAATTAGCAATAAAAAAAAATTTTTTTAATTAAATAAAAAAAAAAGTAAACTGAGTATTTTACTATCAAATGGCTGCAATGGGCAACATACTTTAGGAGAATTCCCTCGGATATAACAATACTAAATTATATGCTTTTATCACAAAATACACAATTGTCATGAAATTTTCTGCTAAGCTGCTCAACTACAGGGAACAGTGGTTTACTTTAAAATATTTTCATGACAATTTAAGTTTATTTTCTCAATCATATACGTTAAGCAAAAGATTCATTTCAATGAATAGGTTAGAATATTTTTCATTGTGACAGCATTACTAAATTTCTAATATCATGCAAGACTTTCCTAGTTGCTCATTGTAAAATCTAGATGTGTGCAACTGAAATGACATCTTTTGAATGTTTAGTTGAAAAATCAAAATGGTATTTACAGCCTATCATTGGTTTTATGATAATTCAATTAACAGTTTGAAATCATTTCTTCTGTAGATAAATAGGTGGAAAATATACATAAAACCAGAAGGCATGCATTTTAGGGTACCACGACTTTTTATTGAGTGACATCTCATAAAAAATGCAAAATACACACATACAAATATGCTCACATAACACATATACAAACGCTTGTGGTGTACATGTGTGAATATTGCATTTTCAATGAAAAGCTGTGCCACAACATTTTAGGCATCAAGTGAAAGTTCCTGGTTTGTATTTTAAGTTGAAAAACTCAGGACAAGTATTTACTTTTGTATATCATATATATCTGATAAATAAAATGATATATAATGGTTTAGATAAAAATGAAATGATATTAACTTACCAAAAGTAATTTTATAAACATTTATTAAGGATGTTTCACAAAATCAAAGGTGTGTAATTGGTTGCAGGACTTTTTTACTTATACAGAGCAGAAAATGTTACCACTAATTGTAAATTTTTTCCCTCAAGTTATCAAGATAATGGTCAAAAGGTACATTTCTAAACATGATCAAACTTACCGAGAACATAAAATTACAGGCAGTATTTATAGCTGAGGCTTCAACTGTGGATGTGAAATACTGAAGAGATTTGGTAAATGTTGTCCACATGAATGCATTGAATGCAAACATAAAGCAGAAAAAGCAAACTCTAAATACAAGGATTAAAACCTGGCAGAGGGAGAAAAAAAATAAAATAAAAAAATATATCAATATTGATAATTGAATGGTGTCCAACATACAGTGTTTCAAAAGTAATGCCTGATTTGTCTCAACAGTAATATCAGTTCTAAGGGGAATAACTATTCGATGTAATGTCCGGCATGCCAGTACACCAAAGATTCCAAATAAAATTGAAGACTGTTGTAAATAAATTGGACCAGCAAACTACAGGCAAAATGGAAAAAGTTTCCAGTCCAACTGAATAGCAAGAGTTTCCAATTTTACTTGTAATTTAAAATTTTTTCATCACAATTGGTAAGTGGCTTAAAATTCATTTGTTATTTTTGTCGTACCAGCATGTTGAACATCACATCAAATAGTGGCTTCCCTTGGAATTGGCATTACTGTAAGGATAAATCGGGTGATACTTTTGAGACACCCCAAATATAATGCATACATAGTACAAAAAATACAAGAATATGGTAACAATATCCATGCTTCAGTAATAAGGAGGGATTGAGTATTCAGGCAATTGACATTATGACCAGATCTCTGACTTTATCTCAGTATTAACTAATAACAGGAAGCAAAGAATAAATTGTGGATCAGAAACAGATTATGTATGCTATGAAACAAAGCAACTGATATAACAGACTCAAAGATTGTTCAATATTTCCATCAGTCTATTGTCTTATACTATTACAACTAATTTAAACTACCATTATTGTGATAGTGTAATTCATATTGACATACATCTGTAAGAGGGGACATTTAAAACAATTGGAATCTATATCATCAAGATCAATGGTTCTGGACCTTTTTGCCCCATGCCCCACTTCCAAAAACTTTCATGTCTACCCTTACAATAATGAAATAAATTTAGTGTTTGAAAAGTATAATAATACGTTAAAGTCAGAGAATTTACAAAAATTTAGTTTTAAATCAAGGAAAATACCTGCAAAGAAACAAATTCTTAGAAATAAAAAAAAAATACACCAAAAAGAAACAGAGGCACTTACTAAAATTTTTGCAATTGCTCTAATTACCAGACCCTTTATATATCTCACAGAGCTAATGAGTTAAGCATTAGTTACTATGGAATCTATAGTAAAATTAGTAATTAATTGTATTGTGTAATTAGGAATTGATCAGTTGAGTTTCTATACAATTAAGTCTCCAGCAATGGAACGCTTTTTACAACCAAATTTTGAATTGTCCCCCAATATATTTAAAGTGGGACAAATACCCTACGTTCCAAACCACTGACCTA
This sequence comes from Thysanoteuthis rhombus, assembly GCA_963457665.1. NCBI lineage: Eukaryota > Metazoa > Mollusca > Cephalopoda > Oegopsida > Thysanoteuthidae > Thysanoteuthis > Thysanoteuthis major. The sequence goes on from OY735205.1 coordinate 12,312,037, forward strand.
GATGATTTACATTCTTTGTTACTTTTGGAATATTTTGGAACGTTTCTGGTGTTGCCATTTAGACATACATAATTTACTCAAGTGGCTTCACTGCTTCATTTCCATTCTTCCTCTCATGTTGCACCATCTTCCCTCTTTAACTGATATTAATTTGTCTTATTATATAGAACATACATGAAACTAACAAAACCCTACCATCAGGTTGGCAGGCAAGTAACAAATTCATTATACTTGTTGAACATTGAGTGAAATCAAATTACAAGTCAGCAATCGACTAAGCAAACGTAAGCAAAGCATAGGTTGAATGGCTTCTGCTGATTAGAGCCATACTCACTTGCCTGTCTTCGCTTTTGTTTACATCGGGTAGGTAATACTGCACAGAGGGAAATGGGGATCAGAAGAGTGTATTGCACCAAATTATAAGGTATCTATACATAAATAATTAGATTATTTTGGAAGGGTACAAAGATAGTGACCTAACAACAAACTGAGATTTACAATAGATGTTGATATTGATATCAGTCCAATGAGTCCATCATTCAAAAGTGTGTGTACCAAGTCTACTCCTGAACCTTTGACTCAGAAGATCATCTGTAACGTATATGTTGTAATAGACTTGTTTTTATCAAACACCAGTTACATGATATAACATCTACATGGTTTCATACTTAATTATCAAGGAACACACTACAAAACCTGCAAATAAAACTCAATAAAGAAATTAATACTTCCGATTAATATTGGTCAGGACTTAATTTTATTTCCAATTATATGTTTAAACTATAAAGCATGGTTGGAAATTTGCTCAAAAATATGATATCAAGAAATTAATGAGTACTGAAAAATTGCTTGCAAGTAAACAGAAATTTTAGCGTCGGGAATAATATTAATTTTCAACTATAAAGGGAGGTAATCGAAACTAAAATTAAAAACGGCGTATTTCAAATTACGACGAAGCGAGTTATTCAATGTAAACAGCATGAATGCAATTCAAAAGTTAATAGCATAATAAAAGAAAATTACACAACATAAATGTCATGAATACAATCGTATTTCTCCAAAAGTACATGTTTTCCGGAAAGTAATATGGCAATCAAATATTTTTTTAAAAAATCACATCTCTCCGTGAAATTTAAGATTATACAGGTTAGGTTATTTTTACTTTCCAAACATGAAAATTTGGGAAGTTTTTTCATTTCCAATTACATAAGAAAAAATCTTGAGATTTTATCTTTTTTTTTAACAACTCACCTCAGAACATGTGGAAGATGATAATAATGGCCAGTTTACAATTTCGAATAAAGCAATTAATATTTGGCAAATCTCTTCCACAGTTTTATTTGTGACTGCTAGCTTAGCAGAGAGGGAAGCCAAAGAAGCAAAAAGTCCGGCAGAAGAAGCAAGAAGCAAGCCGTAAAAACCAGAAAATTTCGTTTTAGTTGTGGACGACATTTAAATTTCTTTTGTTCAATTTAATTGCTAAATTTTCAAAAAGTGTAGCGGGTTCCTTAACAAAAAAAAAAGTGAACTTTACACAAGAGCTTTTTTTATAATTGAAGATTGTCTTGCTAATTTTTTAAGAATGAATGCATAGTTTCCTTTTAATCGTATATTTACGAATTCATTAACTAGAAAAATTGCTATATTTTTGTTTTGATTTGCCCATCAAGTTGGGCCATTGTAACATCTTCGTCCGCCATTCGCTCGCTCGCCCACAGTGACGTGAATATATGGGAGATATGTTGCCAAATTCATTTAAATTTACATCTAAAATTGCGTCAAAAAACATCTAGAAACATTTAGATTCTAGAGGCAGATATCCGAAACGTAAAAAATACATTACATACATTGAATTTGGCTTTAGTCGTCAATCTTTACTTTGATAAAATATTACTAATTTTACCACAATAATTTATAGTGTCTTATTAAAAAAAAAAAAAAAACATCTAAATATTTTTTTGACATTTAAATCTAGATTGAAAAATCCAATTTAGCAACACAGCTGGGAATTCTAAAAAAGAAAGAAAATTTTCTCATTTTACTTTATAATGACTACTTTTTTTAGAAAAAGTCTGAGAAAATCATCTGCTTTATTTTTTAGGAGGGTTTAGAAATTTATTTCTTCCTCTAGTCCCTGACCTACGACTTGAATATTAATTTTCAAAATCAGAGAGGGGAGAATCATGAAAAGTTTTTTTCAAATAAAGAAATGGGTTTAAAACTGAAAATATTCAAGATATATAAAAAGTTGTCTCTTGAATTTATAATAATCTAAATATATCGTTTAAATATTGAAAGTTTACAAAATCTTTCTTCTTACCCATAACTGCAGCGTTCAACCCATCAAAATGAAGTATTCGAGGCCGGCTCACATGTTAATACACTGCTGAGCCTTACATGCGCAGTTGTTACGAGACAGTCGCTGCCATTCTTGCCACATGTCGCTGGTCATAATGTTTTGGCTCATAAATGTATTTTGCAATCAGAATATAAAATGAAAAATTTTAAACAAAAAAAATCTCAATATTTTTAATAATACAGACTAGTTTTTACCTTCATTTTAGTATTCAGTTGTTTTTCCCAGAATTGAATAAATCAATGAAAATCAAGATGACGGTAAAAATTAGTCAATATTAATGAAGAAAAAATATTGCATTACTATACTTCATCCGACAACATGAATAAATGGAAAAAAAATCTCAAGTTTTCTAGTTTACAATGTGAAAAAAAAACTCCATCTGCTTCTCACTTCCGGTTTGCAGCTCCGCACTTAACTGTCCAGTATGGCCGACTATCAAGTCAGTTTGCGTGCTTACTGTAAAATTTTGTCGCACGCCGCCAAATATCCTCATTGTTCGGTCAATGGAGTTCTTTTAGCCGAAGATTCCAAACAGAAGGATTCGTCTACAAAGCGGTTAAATTTTGTGGACAGCATCCCGCTCTTTCATGTCTGTATAGGATTGACGCCCATGACGGAGTTGGCCCTTACGATGGTCAGTAGTAAAAACGCTGTGAAAATGCCTTTTTTTTCATTTATTCATTTAGTTTCAAATAATTGGAAGAATCTTCCATCTGTAACTTAATTTAATTTTGACAAAATTCCTATTGTAAAAGAAAAATACTGTTATTTTCTTGCAAAAATAATGCAGATGATTTTTTGTTATCATGCTTTAAAAAGCATGACAAAAAATCATCAGAATTTTTTCCCTACTGTGAAGAAGCTATTTATTTATGGCTGGACTTGAAGATAAATCACAAAAATACTATAATTTAGAAAAACATGTAAATTACTTCATTTTCCTAGGATTTCCTCAGTGTTGATACATGTTTTTTGGATTAGACTAATATTCTAGATGCATTTTGTTTTCCGTTTCTGTGTCATGATGCAAAAAGCAGCTATGTGGCAGCAGATACCAGTTTTTTCTTCTCAACTAATGATGGATATATATATATATATATATATTTTCAAGTATTCATTTATTTATTTGATTACTATTTTTTCAAACCTACGTTTATGTGTAGATTTTGTTTCATTTTCAGACGGATGGATGGCCCTTGTTTCTGTAGTATTGCAAAATCACTTTTTTTTTCTTTTTTTTTTTTTTAGATGTATATTGTAGTGTGAATCCTTTTATGGACTAAAAGAGAGAAACAGATGTCCGTTAATGCCGATTGTACGGTATTATTGAATTATATGAATAAAATAGCTCCAAAACATAAAAATATCACAAATGCATACATGACACAATACGTAAATATAAATAACATCGTAATACAATTACATGGAATGAGGGAAATTCTATTTACTGATAATTCCACACATCTCTTGGTAATATGGGGTCTGGGAGCAAATTAGTGAAACATTACTTCCACCGAGAGTGTAAATGAAGATAGGGTGAGAAGCTTGAAGCAGCACCTTCTCAATCAGTCACTATATGCACTAACGACCAGACCAGCACTTGGGTTTGCTAGATGTGTGCGATTCTGGACATTGTTTCCATTCAAGTCCTGTTTGTCCGATAATCTAAATCAATCAGACATCCACAATTGTCTGATTGAAGGCTCCACATATTTTCAGATATTTCTGAAGCTAGAACAGACAGCTCTGTATACGGCATATCCTTCGGAAAATAATTTAAGTCTATTTTTTAATTATTAATTTCTTTTCATCATTAAGTAAGAAGATATAAAATTTAGTACGGTTATGCACACTCACAACTTCATCAATCTTTCATCGTCCGTCGTTGGACATAGACCTTCCCCAGGATCTACCATTATTCTCTCATGGGCATCGCGGAACTAGTATTTTCTGAATTTGTCTAGATCATCTGTCCATTTTGTATTCTTTCGGCTGCGGTTTTGCATATGATCTCTGGGTATCCATGATGTCCATCGGTTGTCTGCTGTTCTTGCAACTTGGCTTACCCCTTACCATTCAAGTATTTTAATAGATTCTATGATGTCTCGGACTCCTGTTTTCTTCCTGATATACTGTGCTGTCTTGTGATCTCTCCATGTAAGGTTGAGCATAATTTTCTCATGTGCGCGTTGCATGCTTCTCAGTTTGTTGGTCTGTCTCTTGGTTAAGTTCTATGTTCAAGCTCCATGGGTGACTATCAGGAGAATGTATTGGTTGTATACTCTTCTTTTTAGGATTATTGGGATCATCTGGTTTTTGAAGGTTGAGTTTGCTCTGCCAAAGGCTTGTCATCCTAGAGTGATTCTTTGCTTGATTCCCTCCTCTTTTGAGGATCTCCCGGAGATTTGTTGTCCTAGGTAGATGTAGTGGTCTACTTTCCCCAGTTTTGCGTCTTCGATTTTGACAGTTATGTTCTTATTCTCGATGTAATTATTGCGCATGACTTTTGTTTTACGGAAATTCATGTGTAGGTTGACTATTTTGCTTTCTTCATTTAGTTCATCTTGCATTAGTTGGAGGTTGTGTAGGCCCTCTGTGAAAAGGACGATGTGGTGTGTAAATCTAAGGTTGCTCAGATATTGACCGTCTATTTTGGTTCCTCTATTCTCTCAGTCCAGATTTTGGGAGACCATCTCAAAGCAGGTTGTGAAGAGTTTAGGTGAGCTGGTATCATCTTGCCTTACTCCTTTTTGGAGCTGGAAGGGTTCCGAGTCTTTATGTAGCCTGATGAAGGGGTTGCTGTGATTGTATATATGTTGCAGTACTTTGATGTATACAGGGTCTAAACCTTGTAGAGTGATGGCCTTTATGACCTTGTGATTTTCTACTGAGTTAAATGCCTTCTTGAAGTTGATAAATGCTACAGTGAGTAGCATTTTGTATTCTGTTGCTTTTTCTTTCAGCTAATTTATTGAATGGAGATATTCCATGGTAGAGTAGTTCCTTCTAAATCCAGTCTGTTCCTGTGGTTGGTTTTCATCTAGTGTTTTAGTGATCCGGTTGGTGATGATTTTTGTGAAAAGTTTATAGATGGAGTTTAGTAAGCTTATAGGTCCGTAGTTTTGGGGGTTTCTTTTTTATGTAGAAGCATTATGATTGCCGTGTTCTAGTCTTTTGGGACTTTACTCTGTTTTAGACACAAGTTGAATAGAATAGCTAGTTTTTTGTTCACGATCTTACCTACTTTTTTGAGTTAATGGATAGTAATGTCCAGGGACTTTTCCTTTATTCGTTTGTTTGATGGCTTACTTTACCTCCCATGGTGTAACTTCTCGGAAGTTCTCAAACTGATTGTCAGCATCTTGTGTATTCTGATTGTTTTTTTTTGCTGTCCGTGTTTTGAAGAGTAGAATTCTTGGTAGCATTCACAATTTGTCTCTCTCTGTTGTGGTCTCCGTTTTCTTCGAGTATGCTAGTTATTTGTTTCTGTCCTATACTGAGAGGTTTGTTTATTGCTTCAAATAAGTTTCCTTGTTTCATCTGAGATTTTGCTAATGGTCTGTGTGTTCCTTGGTTCAAACATAATGGCATCTTCTTTTAGAGAAGTTGTTATTTTGCTGTGAAGTTCGTTGATGTTGGTGTTGTTTTCATTGGTAAGGATATTATATCTGTTTTTCGATTCTAGCTTGAAGGGTTGGGTGAGTTGATTAAGTACGCTCAGTGGTTGCGGTTTGGTGTGGAACATTTTCCAGCGTTCTTTATTGGTGTTTCCTTATGTCTTACCATTCTATGGTCACTTCCTATGTTTACTTGGTTTAGAATTTGAATGTCTTTGATGGTGTTGCTTTTGTCTGTCAGGATGTAGTCAATTTTGTTTTTAGACTCATGATTGCGGCTCTTCCAAATCCATTTTCTAATAGGTTTCTTTTTGAAGAATGTGTTCATGATTTTTAAGTCTTGAAGTCGTTTGTGGTTGTGAAGTTCACAAGATCTTCAGCTCTCTCATTCCATCTTTTGTATCCAAATTCTCCGACGCAGCGTTTGTTTCCTTGTCTTTCTTGTGCGTTGAAATCTCCCACGATGACATTCAAGTATCTTTTGGTATCTTGTAATGGGAAGTTCAAGTCATCATAGAAGTTGTTTTTTCGTTGAAAGTTATATGGTGATGCTGGCTATGTAGTCTGAGATAGCTTTAAAGCCTACCACGTTGTCTTTGAGGTCTTTATTGATGAGAAAGCCACTTGGTTTCACTTTCTCTCTTCTGTAGTTGTAGAGATGATGTTTGCTTTTCAATTTTATCAGTTCCTCTCCTGGTCTTCTCATTTCACTAATACCCATGATATCCTATTTGATAATTTTGATTTCATTTTCTTGATAGGTTAGGTGAGAATCTGTTGAGAGTGTTCTGATGTTGTAGGTGTTGATGTATAACGTTGTTCTCTTGTTGAGGGTTTTTGGGCATTGTTTGGGTGGCTGCTGTTAGGGCACATCACTCCTACCCAAGGCAAGTGATTTGGCTAGGCCTTTGACCTCTTATAAAAGTTACCTTCCCACAAAAAAAATTTTTCCCAAAGAAATGAAGGTCAGATTCAGTCAAAGCAGTCCATAACTTTACTATGTATGAAAAATGTTTTTTTTTTTTGTTTTTTTTACCTACATTCGCTCAAATGAATCTTGTATATGCATTTCATCAAATCAGTGAAAATGCCTAATTAGTGAAATTTACTTGTAAACAATGTAAGCATAAACTTTAGATTGTTTAAAATTAGTTGTTTTATATCCTTGTTTTTATTTAATATACTTCTGTTCAAATTAAAACTACATATTTACTTTTTGTAAAATTTCACCATTTGGGCAATATTGCCGATTCAGCATTTTATATATATATATATATATATATATATATATATATATATGTGTGTGTGTGTGTGTCAATTTTTGGAACATCCGCATCCAATTTTGGGAATTAACATATTTCATCCGTTGATTAGATGATTAACTGTTCACATATTTTCTAATGTAATTCTAGTTTACAAAGCTTTATTAACCCTTAGCTGGTCATAGATAGGAATAAAAAGCCAGTTATAATTGTTGTGGTATTAGCAAACCTTCATTACTCTGATCTAGTCGGGTACAAATTGAATATATCTGAGATGGTAAACAAACACCTTTTTATGTGAACTTGGATTTCATTTTTGTCAAAAATGAATCTCATTTTTTGTGTAAAAACATTATGTGGTCAGTTGTTTGGCGATAATGTGGGAGTGGTTCCTTGGAGACCTGTCCCAGGACCCCATATTATTTTTCTCTCAGTTCAGTGAGAGTAATTGCTGATGGAGAAATGATTTGCCAAGGGTAATGGGTTTTGGGAATTAGGTATATAGTAAGATTGGGTTTGGGGAATTAAGTATAATGTCTCTCTTCATGAACAGTGAACATGCAAAAGGAAAAAACAAATTGAAAAGTAGATATATGCCTTACCCAAGTGTACCTCTCATTTTTATCCCTGAACCGGGGGGGGGGGGTACATAATGTATCTAATTTAGGGTTTGTTTTTGAAATTATAGCTTGTTTTAAAATACTCCTCTTTTTTTAGTTTCCCCAATGTCTTGATATTATGGGCAGATGATATATTGGAAGATTATTTTTGTCGTTCATTTTTTCTTCATTGTCTTTCCATCCATTGATCAGTAGGTCAGTCTCCATATTCTCGGCTGTTTCAAGTCAGATTTACTAAACAAAAATGGTAGAAAGGTATCCCTTGATAGAATGCTTCTTATCTTGAAAAATCTTTGCTCAGTCACAGGATCTATCGATGGTGTTAAAACTTTGTTTTAAAATCGATTTTCTCAGCTGTCAAAACTTGATAGAAAGGTGTTCCCTAGCAAGATGCTTCTTACCTACAATTATCTTCTACTAAGCGTCATGTGATTCGTCAATAGTGATCTTTAAGCTAGTGGACACCTCATTGAACTTTTGGTTTTTGCTTTATTATGAATGACAAGTTTTCGGATCATTGAAAATGTTCCAGTAACAAGACTTACTTTTATTTAACAAATGCCGTCTGTTCTTTTCATCCATGTTACAAATTTATTTTGTACTCAAAGGTTTCTGAATTGTTTGCATCGTTTTTGTTTTTTTTAAGGTGCGAATTTTTATTTTGTAATCCTAAATCCCATTTAATTCCCAGATCTGACCCGCTTTTTATTAATCCTCTTTTTTTATGGATGTGTGCTATTTGCATTAGTTTTTAACCACTGCTACACATTGTCTGTATAATCAAAAAATGCATTAAGTTTGAGAGCTTTCCAAGATGAAACAATGCCTATTATCTGGTAAAGTAATCCTAAATTTGATATGTAATTAATTAATAAGTTGACATGACTTGAATGTTTTGGGATTGACAAAAAGGTGAAAAAAGATCTTGTCATCTTTAAACTGATACCCAGATCAATTTTGAATGGTGCTTACTAACTGGATAACCTGTCCGTAGGATAAGCTGGTTTTATATTTAATGCAGAATTATTGAATACAGCTTCAAGAAATATCAGCATTAAACGTGATTTATCAAGCAGTCCATTATTTTTAACTATATTTTATCTACAATCCGTTTATACTTGTCTGAAATAATCAAATATTGTCTATGAAGAGAATACTGTTCATTTAAATTTGAATCTGCTGCAGTTTTGGTTACATGCCCTTACCTTAGATCCATTAGTATCAGGATTCACAAAGTCTATTTTTATTCTGGTGATTGTCAGTTATCATGTGTTTGCTTGGTGCAAGAAAAAGGTTGCTTCAATTTATTTTTTCAGTTTTTGTTATTAAAAACCAACATGAAATAAATGAATGTCAATGGAAATTATGATTTTCAAACTTTCAAAATATTACAAATGCTAAAGAAACAGTGTACTACTTTGTGCATCATTCTTGATTATTGCACATTTGCACATGCTGTATCTGTGCATTGAATATTTGTATCATTGTTCTCTGCTTATATACTCATTGATGATGTTGCGGGGGTTTGATACCCAAACAATTATTGGTAGTAAAACCCATTTCCAGCTTGTAAGGCCTATCAAAACATCATTCAGCTTACAGCACCTGGTATTCCCCTATGGTCATCCATTTAGGTACTGACCAGTGCTCAACTTAGGTGATCTTATTAAAAGCGGTATGTCCAACATGATTTGGTCATAACTCCTTAGACTCAGAGAGAGGTTCCTAAAACAGTTCTTGTGCCAAGTGCTAAGCAGTAAGGTACTGAGTACCATTTTTATAGTTAGGTATGACTAGTGGATTGAACCACAGCTTACTGAACCAGAGGTATACCTTGAATGTAAAGCTTGAATTCTGTTTATTTCATTGCTGTATGTGAATAAAATCAAAAATTTCAGAATTCCTTTTCATTCTTCTTTTATAGGTGGATGTCTATTGCAAAAGCAAAGGATTGGTTATTGGTGGATATTACCAGGCAAATGAAAATTATTCCAATTCAAAGTAAGCAAAGGAATTTTTTGTTCTATTTCAGGCTATAAGTTAAGTATGGTAGCATTTTGATTCTTGCTGTTTTTAACTATAGATAACACTCCCTGAGTCAAAGAAATAATTCCATCCTAAATTTTTGATTTAAAAAAAAGTTAAAATGGTAAAAATTTTAGTCTTCATTGCAATTAAGTAGGATTGATCAGAATTTTAGATTTTATTTAATGATGAAATCATTCTGGAGATGTGTGTTTGAACTTTTTATCTTAAATATTACTACTTTTACATAAAACAAAACAATGTTTGAAAACAAATGTTAATTATCGTATTCAATCCTTCTAAAAAAAAAAAATCCTCCAAAAAGTATGTAGTCAGAAAGCACTAAACTGGTAACTTCTCTCAATTAACCACAAAACTCAGGTGGGAAAGAAAGTTTGTTGAACTTATGTCAGATGAAATGAAAAGAACCTTAAGTTCAATGATGCATAGACCATCTGTGTAGTAGCAAAAGGAGGAAGAGCAGGTAGTCTTTCTTTGAGTCAATTGGTTCACATACTTGTAAAATATTGCAATATGGGAATATACCGAAAGTATTATTATTTTTTTCTTTTCTAAACTGTATGTAAATGGCCTAGTATTTTTTGAGCCATTCTTTGTTTTTTGTTTTAATACAAAAATGCTAAATTTGTATATCTTATTATTACATCATAGCAGTTGGTTCCTTAATGATGTCACATCTTTAAAGACATCATACCTCTTCATTCCTCCCTATTTCTGATGTTGAACATGATTAGGACCAACTAACAAACCAAAAAATGTCTTATTTGAGATTGTGGACACATCTAAAAATAAATTTTGAAAACCTCACCTAATGTTAAAAGTGAGGTAACTTTGAAGTAATTCTCCATGTTATTACAGAAATTGACGTCTAAATTATCTTATAAGAAACTGAGTCAAACTTGGATTAAATTAGTATTTTGAAATTTCATTATCACATTAAGTGTTGGTTTTTTTTTTTGTTCTTTTGGTCTTTTGTGAAGACATTGATATTATTTCATTTTATCTTATTTTTTTCAGACCTGACAATGTGGCCCACTTAATAGGGAAAAAAATTCAGGAATATTATACTGATTCATGTATATTTATGGTATGTACATTCATTTCAAATTTGGCAAAATACAGTGCTGAGCACATCATTTTTTTCATCGTCAAATAAATAAGAAGACTTGATATTTCCATCAGAAGAAAACCAGGCAATTACTAATAAATCAAAATAATTTCCTGACAGAAATTTATAAGTACCGATTGTCGTCACTGATTGACAAGCTGATGTACTGAAATACTTCCACCATCTCTCGATTTTCCCCCTCCTTCTGTGTGTGTGTGTGTATATATATATATATATATATATAATGTGTGTGTGTATGTATCTATGTGAATTATAAATTGCATTATATTGTATAGAAATTTATTTGAAATGATCTTCTGTCGTTACATGGTTAACATACCATTCAATTTAGACAACATGAATACAATGAACAATTAAATTAATTTCCTGCAGCAGCCCCATTTTCTTTAATTGTTTATTCTATTTTCATTGTCCAAATTGAATGATATATCAACCGTGTAATGATGGGAGATCATTTCAAAAAAGTTTCTATGTAATATGCAATTTATAATTCATTCTTTCAGACCAAATATGTTCATTTCTTAAGTATATATATATATATATATGTGTGTGTGTGTGTGTGTGTGTGTGTGTGTGAACATGCAAAGGGGAGAACTTGTGCATCTATGGTCTGACTGACAAAGTCAGTTTACAAATGTCTATAATGCAGGAGATGTAACTATGAGTTCATGGTTCCACCCCAAAATTTAATCAATCTTTTCCTTAACCCATGGTTTTCCTTTTGACAAAATGTCACTGGAAACTGCAAACTTTTGGGGGGAAGGGTGCTTTTTGATCAATGAGAGATTCAACTCCTTCATGTCTGCGTTCATATGCCTGTTACAAAAATGTTTTATGGTACTTCAGCTTCTTTGTACATTTTACAAATAGACATCCTAGAATTGAAACTCGTCAACTCTTGAATGTGTGTTTGCACAAGAGATACAAAATTTATTAAATTTCTTTTTATTGTCACGCAGAATTTCAACAGGAAATTTCTACAAAGGAATGTTTATTTCTTTTTTTTTTTTTTTTTTTTTTTTAATGTCGTAAACTGCTCCTAATTTGCAACTGAGCTTTTGGCAGAAGCAATAACTTATTTTGTCAGCTAGAATCAAAAACTCTACTCCAAGTTGAAAAGGAGGTTACTTCGATCAGTACTTATTCCCTTTGTTTCCAACAGAGAAATAAATGTTTAAATTTAAAAAAATTTTTTTTTTTTATTAGAGTTAATTTTCTACCAACATGGCTGTAAATTTCTAACATTTGTAAACAGCAGAATTTGCCTGTTAATCTGCCAATCCAGCAACTCTTATAAATTTTTGTATTGTTTTCAGGTGGATAATAGTAAAGTATCTCCTTGCTGTGTCTCAGAAGCCACTAAAATCTATATATACAAGGATAACATGTGGAAAGAATCTGATAAAAAGTAAGTTTTCATTGTATACTCGCATATAGTGTTGATTTTATGAAAGATTTTTCATGGTTGGGTCAGTGGTTCTCAAGCTTTATTGTATAACAGCATGCTAAGAAATGTTTGACTTGTGCTGCACATCGACTGTAAAAATGAATTGAATTAGACTAAAAACATTTCAGTTATCAATGAACGAAACATTCTCACCAGCATACTGATATAAGTATTCGCCATCCCTTCTATCTGTAGCTAAAAATGTGGAAATCTCACAAAATCTTGTAATTAAACCTCTAAACTGGCAACTGTGGTGAAAGCAGGTCTAACAATAACCATACTGAATATGTTCAAGGTAAGAAATTTATGCTTGCGTATTTTTTTGAATTCATACACTTCAGAGATAGTTGTGGCATACAGATTAAGGACTCCTTGGTTCAGTTATTGAATTGCAAGTTATAAGGTCAAAATTTCATTTTCTTGAGCAAGAAATAAATCTTGGATTTGTGTGAAAGACAGTCTGCAATTCCTGATGAAAAAAAAATTGGGGGGATGAAAGTTTTAGTTCTTGGAGTTGATCTAATAAATGTATTTAGACTTGTAATCAACTGGCTTAATAAAAAGAAATGTTCTGATCATTAACCACTGGAATGTTTTTGTCTAATTCATTATATTTTTACTGTTGGGGTGGGAGTTGTGTTTATCTCAAATGGATTCACAGTGTAGTAAGATAGTGCTCAGCCCAAAATATTGGGCTCATGGGTTCAAAGGGAAGTTCAGTTTTTATTCCAGATTTTTGGGATGAGTGAGCTATGACACAGGTAAAAATTTGGGGATTCAACTACCAGCCATATGTTGTGAACTGCTCTATAACAGGGGACACCAGTATTAAAATATTTGTTTCCACATAAACACAAAGTTTACTTTTATTTCATTTTAGTCTGTGGGGAAAAAATTCAAAGATTTTCATTGTTTTGTATAAAAAAGATTAAAAAAAATATTCTTTCCTCTTTTATCTATTTGGTATATAAGAAAAATTGAAGCTCTTTCAAAGCAGAGCTGATTTTTACTTTTAATTGTATTTGTAAATCTTATTTATTTAATTCTAAAAAAACTTACTCATTAATAATCTTTGTTATCCTTTTGTCTCTTTCAGGCAGACTGTTGACGATGAAACTTTAATGACCACTTGCAAACTGCTGGACTCACCAGGCATTTATCGCAAACTTATGGACTTTGATAATCACTTTGATGATATAAAAAATGATTGGCGCAACTTAGAACTCAATGAACTGTTGGAAAATAAGGATTTTCTAAAAGATGGTTATATTGACAATTATCTATAATTCCTTTCTTCTCTTAATTTTCCCCCACTAAGGTTTAAAAGAAAAATGTATATAATGGGTTGCTGATGAACAGCCGTCTCCTCTTCCCCTTGTTTGATGACACCATTTTACCGAGAATATTTATTTCAGAATAAATACACACACACACACCTACCCACCTTGATGTGTAGAAGAGGATGAACAAATAGTTTACAAACAAACAAACCCATTTTAATCTTCCTCATGTCTTTGCTAGCAGTCATTCCCTATTTTCTTGTTGGGTGTTTTGGTTGACTTTTTCCTGATTTTATTATTTGATGTGCAGCTATATTAATATTATTATTCTCATTCTCTTGTAACTGCATCAGATGAACAATAGGCAAGTAATATGGTCCTAATTATTGTTTGGGGCAGGGTTACCAGATTTGGCCAGAAGGCAAGATAATCCAAGCTTCATGTGGGACTAACCTAGTATGCATTGGAATAGGATTAATCTAGTAATCAGGATAGTCTTGAAGCAGTTTCAATCCACCTCAACAGACTGATATTGAACCACTACCTCCTGACATGCCAGATTTCCAAATTCAATGCTATTCCAATGCTTGTACTGGATAAGTCTCTGAGATAGTGTGCATTATCTACCCTCCTGGCAACCCTGGTTTGGGGTTACTTATCAGAATGTTTTTCTTTATCAATAGAATCCCATTGCAACACCACCATAGCCAGAATTTTTCATTTCTCTATCTCAAATTATATTATGAATATCAATATCTTGATGACAATGTAAACCCTGAACACTACTCATCTAAACAATTCATTTTTTAAATAAGGGACACAAGTGACTTGTTTACATTTATGAAGAACATGTATGGATGGCTGTGTCCTATAAAAAAAAATCTGGTAGATTTTCATGCACCCTGCTTCTCAGTACATATGTCCAGTTTGAAGCCTCAATTTTGAAACTGAACATTTTATTTTAGCAGATATAAGCAAATGGCTCAGCTGGACACCTTGCCTCTCAACAGACTTTTCTTCTTTGCTCCCCTATCTTTGATCACAAGGTTGACAATACTTTTCCTTTCATAATTCTTTGAGACTTAAATACTTCATATTATCAATTTATATATATTCCAATTATAGTCATATGAACAGCTTTGACTGTTCTAAATCTTGTACTTATGCATAAGTTCTAAAAAATAAAAAAAAATATCAGATTTATTTACTTTGACCAGGTTGTGGGTTCAAATTTCACTGATAGCTAATTAATTGGGCATTTATTGTCTACATGTTTAATGTGCATCAAAAATCATAAAATAATAATCATGATTTTTTTTTTGCTTATGTAGACAGATTTCCCTTTTAATTATCCCAATCGTTGGACTTTCCTTTTTCACTAATTTTAGTTTCCATTTGGAAAAATTGACACCAATTCAATTTAATTCATAAATTAAAACAAACTTGTAACCATTTGCCTGGCCCATCACAATAGACTAATTTTTGTGCCCAGATTGCTGGGGAAAAAAAAAAAAATTGTTTTCATCTTTGCATACATCACCACTTTCATAACTTGCAAATGCAGTGATGTGAAAAAGTGCAATATTCATTCATTGGTTACCAAACTTCTTCCAAATTATCATCTGTTTTTTGTTTTTGTTTTTAGTGTTAGTTTATAATCAAGGCACAATGCCCCCCCTCCCAAGCGACTGCATTTGCTGACGTGATCAACCAAACTTGACCCATGGAAGGGGTTTCAATTTCCTCTTTACAAACTTTCAAAAATGCAAAAATCTATTTTATTTATTCAAGACCATGAATAGCATAGAATATTTGATTGTACCTTCTACCTTCTGATACGAGCAAAACATTGATAATAAAAAAAATAATCACAAGAATGGGAAGTTGTTTGTTTCTCTTCAGTTTGTTGAAGCTTTATTACTATAAACAGTTTTTGAAATCTGTATAAGCATATTTGTTTTATAAATAAGAGTATGATATAAGAATCATGAACTTCTAAATTCTCCATCCCCCTTTATTTGACAGATTCCATCCCTGAAGCTTGGATACTGTTACACATAAATACCAGTGTCTAATTTGTTGGTTTCTGTTCAGCTTGATTACAATGAGCCAAACTGATTTATAAAATTAATCAAAATCTGGAGTGATTTGAACCCATATCCAGAGGGTTGATAGTCATATGCTAAGTTACAAAACAAGAATATTAAATAAATTGTAAAGGGGGTGTTTTGTTTTAGCTTTAAATAATTACAAACATTTGACCAAAGTAGTGATGTATCAGATGTGGGTTTTTGAGACCCAGATATCCATCTGGACAATTTTATGTAAAATTCTTGAATAAATGATCTGTACTAAAGATAAAACTACAAATTAATTTTACCTCAGGATTTTGTACTCTTGGAGCGAATTAAATGGTGTTAGAGTTATCAATTGTATTGGTAAAAGAGGGCTCACCCTCACCATAGAATTTCAGTACTATCCTAGTTTTGTGGCATTGAAGATCAAAAGTGAGCCAGCTCGTCATGTCAACAAAACAGCATTGAAAATGGATAGTTGATGCTATCATAATTATTTTCTTCAAATTTTCATGTCATGTGGTTCAGTAATATAAAATTCACAAGATAATCTTTTTGTTTTCCAATTTGATAATCCAATGAATTTTGTTCAACAGAACTATGCCAGATTTCCAATTTTTTTTTTTCTTTAAATGTAACGTCTCTGACATGTACAACACTTTGATGTTGAACTGAATGCTGCATTCCAATCTGAGCCTTAAAACTAGTTTTGATTTTAGCGATTTTATTCGAAGTATTAGAAATTTTTATGATTACTTTTTATTGCAATAATAGCAACTAATAAAATTAGGATGAGGGTAAAATAGTAAAAATTCAACTTTTGTTTTTGTCTATTGGAAAAAATTTTAAATTAACCATATTAACAGTGAAAATGAAAATTATGCTGTTTCTGATTTAAAGGGAACAGACTACAAAAGGCTTAACCATGAGATTGGGATACTGACAATTTTCATAACAACATAGCATGTTATATAATGAAAATGCTCCAACTAATGTAAATATATTTTTCCTCGAACAGGATTAGGTATTAGGTTCTTGGCTAAACTGGGATCCATTTGCTAATAGTATAAGTATACAGTATTTTTGTCCATTACAAAACAATATTTCACCCCCCCCTTAATTCCTAGAAACATAGCAATAAAATTATGAAAGTACTTTAATCAGGACACCTAATTAAATTGTCGTAAATTTTATAATATTAAACAAGATACAAATCAGTCCTATTTCTTAACAGCCTATTCAATTCCTCTAATAGACTTCCAACTTTCATGTTGTTCTCAAGCAAAACATGAATTGCACTAAGTGTATCAATCAGTTATTTCTTTATTTTCCAAAATCATGGTTTTAATTCCTTGCAATGGTCAGTGACAAAATGATTTTCATTAATTCCTAGAATGCAAAATTTCTTGGTTGCTGAAGTTAAATATCATGGTTGGATGTTTATCTAAAATTCTCACGTAGAAACTTGCTTACCTCTTATTGTTCATTATAATGCAACAAATGGTTACACGTATTCACATTAAAAATTCATTCTTATCAAAGTTTTGAAGTTCATCACAACAAAATGTGGTGAACCGTTTTTGTTTTTTCTGAATCCAGCCCTGGACATCCAGGCAGATGTAAGTTCAGATAGATCACTTATAGGGAATCAATTATTTTGCTTACAAAAAAAAAAAAAAAAAAAAAAAAAAGAAAATCCAGCTTTCTGCTTGTTATTTCTGTTTTTTGGATTTTTATTCATCTTAAAACTCATTTTTTAATTAGGAAATTAAAAAACCAGCTTCATATTCTCTAAATAATTGTTCACTCAAAAGTTCATTGTTACCTTGTAGATACTGAAAATCTAAAATTTTAAAGATAGGCTTCAAGTTCTTACAATGTTGGGGTAAAATATTTATTTCACCTCACCAAGAATTGTTTCGAAAACCTGTTGGGTTTAAGAAATTTTTTTTTATTATTTGGAACGACACTAATTCTTCACATGTATTTAAAGGGGGTCTGAATTCTACATCTCATCCAAGGATAGTTTTTGCTCTAGAACAAATTAGGATGCCAAAATTAGTTCTTGTTAATTTTTTGAAAATAATTCAGTATAATCCATCAAGAGGTGTAATCAGTATAGACATCCCCAAAGCAAAACAGAAAGCTACATCAACAACATAACAAAAGCTAATGAATGGAAACAAGATTTATTTTTATACAATGTTTTGAAAGTAATGCACCAAAATAAGTTGATTTAACGTTTTAGGCCAGATGATGTAGAATATATAAATTGTGTGGAATATTGAGGGGGGGTAAGGGAAAAAAAAAAAAAAGAGGACCCCTCTTGTAGGATGTGCCTCGATGCACCCAGTCCAGAACATCTCATTGACTACAATGGCTGTGATAAGTTCTTTTTTACTCAGAGGAAAGATTAACTAGGTAAAAAAAATAAAAAAAATGTAGCTGACATTTCTTCGATTATCGGAATTGAATGGGGCTGATTCGTAGTCCAATGCAGTCTTTGCCTATTTCAGTCACCTGCAAAAAAAATAAAAAATATCCATTTTTGTATCAATTTATCAATGTAGTGGAGGGAAATTAGTTTTTGCTTACATATATGGGATATATCGTAATCTGCAACCACAAATTGAGCTTCAATTTCAAATGAAAAATGCACGAGTTATATTTCCATGGATAATACGTACCCAGATTTTGTAATCCATTTTTGCGGATTATTTATAGGGAAATACGGTATCTAGAGGAGAACAAGATACATGGAATCTAGGACTTTGTCTTTAAAACTATTTGTTGATGTTAGCTGCTAAGAATTCGTTTCTACATAAATATTCCAATTCTTATCTTGAAAAAACTACCATTTCAACAGGATTTGACAAGTCTTTCCTAACATCTAAATTGCACAATTACTAAAATTGATGCAATTGTACTTTCAAGGAATTAAGTCTAGCAACAACAAGTTTAAGAGTGCAAAGTATTTTTTTTTTCTTTTACTTGTCAGAATTTACTGCAACCTGTTTGTGGCAAATTCAAGTGAACATTTATTTTTCTTCAAAATTGAGAAGAAAATCTCTGCTTACTTTAGTTACTCTGCAAACTTCTCCCTTAAATTCAGGTAAATAACAGGCTCCACTGAGAGGGCATTTTACAACTGGCTTTCCTCTGGAAAACAAAAAAACAAAACAAAGGGTATCAGTTTATGATGGATGTATGGTTAAACAAATGAGTTGCTACTGAAAGTTGGTGGTGGTAGGAGAGTTATAGTAGTATACATATAGGAGGAGTGTTCTAAAAGTTTTGAGCTCAACTGCTGTATTTAAATGACATTGAGCAGCTTCGAAATAATACTTCCTGCTGAAGCCATGGCATTAAGTAGGTTGGGCTCAAAACTTTTGGAATATCCCTCATAGCATCTGAGCAATTTTTATTTGCCTATTGTGATGTATGTGCAAATAGATGAATTCACTGTCATTCAGAGAAACACATCTAAGATAGGTATTTGGGTATACATTTTATACAGGAGAATGAAATGCACTATGGAGAGTTTGATTTTAACAGGAACCACATGAACAGTTTCTCTTCGGCTGGGGAATTGGTATCACTATCTGAAAACTCATCCCACAGATGGGATTTTCAACTAGTTTCTGCAGAGGGCTTTGAGCCACAATATGAAATCAAAAATGTTTTGTTTTTCATAACCTCTGGCTACAATGCATGTTTCAGCTACTTAGGTCACAGAGATCATCAGACTTTTCAGTATTATATAGAAAGATCAGAATCCAATTATTATAATCATCATTGAGAGTAGTGCAAACACCACACTATAGGTTTTTTTTTTTGGAAGGAATTTTCAAAAATTCATGGAATATGTGAAATGGTTCCTGAGTTGCACTGTTACATATAGACGGACAGGTGTTACTGTTACCTGTAAATTGGGACGAAGGTGGCAGCACAAATATCAAATGGATTGTGTTGATCATATTTCACTTCATGTTGATCAACTGGATTCTTCTCACAGGCTGCCAATATTCGTCGTGTCTGTAGAAAAAAAAGTAAGTCTTTGAGAATCAACAAGAATGTATTATTTTTTATGTTTTGGTCAGTTAATTTAAGGTCTTCTCCATAACCTTTTTACAAACAGGTGATACCAGGTTAGTTCAACTATCTACTCATATAATATGCCATGAGTAAGTATATTTTTTGACTATAACATTTGTCAAGGTAAATAATGAAAATAAGGGAGACTACTCTCTTTTTTTTGGCTAATGCATAAAAAGTTTGGGTTTATTCTTGTTGAAGATAAACAAGAAAATGCAGAGCAACGTTCGATATTTTTTTTAGTTCAATACAGTTGCAAAGTTATTTAAATACTGTCATTTTTGACAGCATGAATAAACTAATAAATACATCAAAAGCAGAATTTCTATTTTACAATAATAATGAAGCGATATTTCAAAGATTAGACAGATTCTACAATAACCTTCCCGTATGATTTATCTCATTAGCATACGTGCATATGAAAAGCCTCTTCCTCTACTGACCTGTTGTGCAACATCTGGTTTTGGTCCCAATTCTAACAATCGTCGGGCAAATGATGCAGCCATACGATAATTTTTTATTTTAAAGAACAGATTAAGTGCTGTCCGCAAAGTGAGGATCATGTGGACAGGTTGGAGGTTACAGTGTGAAAAGTAGGCAGCCATCTAAAATGAAAAAGACGAATTTAGTCAACATCAAGTAGATTCCGATTCATTAAAAATAACTTCAGGATTTGATTTTTACGATACCCCAAAGAAATTTCTGATGAAGAAATAAATCCAAATTCATTGAAGTAGGCATTTGGATTTTATCAAAGAATATTTTTGTGAGGAAATTACAAATAATACATAATCTTTATCAAAAAATAAATCCAATTCAAATTATGTTTGTCCAAAACTAATAAATATTCATTTCTTTGCAATATGATTATCAGCCAGGGTTGCCAGATTTGGCAAGTAAGTAATCCAATTCTAAAATCTATGCTATTCCGATTCCTGTGTTGGCCAAGTCACCACAATAAAGCTGATTATCTTCCTTCCTTGGAAAATCTGGCAATCTTTTTACTGGCCTCTTCAAGTTCAAAGAAACATCAGAGATAAAAAGAGGAATCTGGTAAGTTACATGGACACTGAACTAATGGTACAAAGGAAAGTCATGTTGGGAGACAAAAAAAGTTTATCTCTCCAGGAAACTTATTTTGGTTTTGATTTACATCTCTTATCCGTCAGACCTTATTTTATCGACTAACTTTCATAAATATTTCACAAAAAGTGAAAGATCCTCTCCTTTAAAAAAGAAGGGATCTAAGTATATTTTGGCCAATATTGATATTTTAACTAACCAGACTAAAATTCATATTTGAAAGGAATGGGGATGAGGGGGGTGCACATAAAAAAGGAAGAAAAACCTGGTCAACTCACCTCACAACTTCTCTTCTGATCTTCAAAAGAATCTTTCGGCAACTCCTTACGAGTCATTTCCATAGTCAAACCAACAATATACTCTCTACAAATTTCTATTAATTGCTGTGCCTGAAATAAAAAGTAAAAATTCTCAGAATACTCCAAACAAACCAAAGATCCATGAAGCAAGGCTTCTTACAAATACAAAGTCAGAAAAAATAAATATAGTAGTATCCCTTCTAAAGTGGGTGTTCAGGTCCAAGAAAGACAACTACATAACTGAACCATAGATAATCAAGAGCCAATTATGAGGACCAAAACAAGTTCACTTGTGAACTAAGATTGAGTTTTCATCACAAAATCAAAGACATTATGAGTAAAACACATTGAAGCAATCAATCCTTTGTTGAGAGATGCCTGAATGCAACAGCACATTGTAATCCAAAGAAAAAAAAAAACAAACTTTTCCCAAAAGTTATCACATTAATAGAGGCTATTGCATTATTACCCAGCACTAGTGTTTCAAAGTTAACAATACAAAAATTCAAGTCTAGTCACAAAAGTTCTAATTGCCATTTATAAAAACAAAAAATGATTTTTCTATAAGTTGATATTAATGGAAAAAAAGAGAAGAAAATGCTACAAGCAGTGAGAGACTTACTTCTGCAATTTCTTGTTTATTATCCACAACTAATAAAGGTACACTCAGAAGAATGTTCCGGAAACGTTCAATGGCTTCATTGAATTTTCCGCCTGTTGTCAGTTGGTATGCAATTTGCAGCTGTTGTACAAGGGTGCTCAGTTTGAGACCAACAATTGGAACGCCATTACGTGCACCTGCATCTTTCCTAGTAAGAAAACATCAAAAGAAACCACTTGATGAAATATGGCTTTTTAAATCATTTTTTCAAAGTTGTCAGTTTCGTTTACAAAGCATTTACAAATGACTTTAAAATTTCAACAGTTGAACATTTTTGGGATCTGAATTTTTTTCTTTTACTGAAAAAAATTATAAAAAAAAAAAAAAAAAAAAAATGAATATTCATTTTGGAGGCCAATCAATTGTTTCTCTTAATAGCAAAAATTGAGTCAATAAAATTGGCTTAAATCTCCAGTTTTTTGGACAATCAAACTCATTTACATCATTCATGTTTTGAAACAGAAGAGTGAATGAATCGTCCAAAACATCACGTAAACATAAGACAGAATTTAGTCATTTGAAAAACTCTTCATATGTTGTTGACACTTCCTAAATAAAGATGGCTTAAATTGTCAAACCACTATCCATTATTATATAAAATGATTCTGCAAAAAGTTGAACACTGAGTACACACTGAAATTATTGAACAATTGTAGCCAACAAAGGTGATAAAGGTCTTCAGCACTCCTGGCCAAACCATTTTGTCAACAGTAAATATTGGCATCAGTGCGACACTAGACCTCTTTTAAAACAGGTTTCTTTGATTTTAAGAGAAAAGCTTTTTTGACCTTTCTTTGGACCTTATTTTGACAGGTTTAATAATAACATCTACAATCTCCAGAATCTACATTTTTTTCTCACTTTATTTTAGATATTTTCCAGCAGAAAACATTCTTTTTTTTTTTAATAAACAACTTCAAATTTTGACAGTTTGGTTGTCCAATTATTTGACTGTAATGGCAAGTTATTATTTTGTATTAGAAGTAATGATATAAATAATATTAGAAATTCTTTATCAAAAGTTGTACTCTCACAACCATTACAATTGTTCTTAAATGTAGAAGAATAATATCCTTTTTTTTCAGTGTATAAGACAGAATAATTCCCCAGTGTCATATACGTACATCAATAGATTTTTTTGAAGGTGTATAGAAATCATCCCTCTGTTTCTGTGTTGCAATATATAAAAATCTCCAAACTATTAATGTCATGCAACAAAGCAGAGATTCCACTTTAATGGTAATGATGAAAGAAAAAATTTTTTTTTAAAAGCCTTACCAGTTACGCTGAGGATATCCAAAGAGAGGAGGAAGAGAAGGCAGTCCAACATAGGAAGTCCTGCCTCTGGCATAGGTCTGCATGAAGAGGTTTTTGTAAGAAGGGAAGTTCACCACACCCACTTGGTCATGGAGAAGCTGAATGAACATAATACATAAATAACCATCAGGAAAGTTTGAGAACAATTGGTTACACCAATAATAACATAAATAAATGATTCATTTACTAATAGGATGAATAACAACAGTGGGAAAGGCTTGTTTCTACTTGAGAACAAAACATCTGGGATGAATCAGATTTTACCTCAGATAAGATCGAATGAACTTATCAAATGTTGAAACTGGGCATCCATTTTTATATGATGAATGATTGCCTCATTTCTTATGGACCAAAATGATGAACAACAATGTAGGAGATCAAATGAAACTAGACAACAAAAAGACAGTATAAAAAAAAAGACACTTTTACAACCTTCAGAAGGGATGTAACCAAATACTTCAAAACTGTACTTCTGTACCAATGGTGGAAAGTTAAGGTCCACTTTGGTTTAATACTTATATTGTAAATACCCCCTCCCCCAGGCTTTAAATCAACTTTTTCCAAAACTGTATGTAAGAACAATATACAGGATTAAGACGCACCAATTAGTTTCAGAATGGCATTTCAAAAACTGTAGGAGGAAAAGTGTGGCTAAAAGTAAGCAGAATAAGAATGAATTAATAAAAATACATAATGTGCTTGTAGATGCACAATTGCGCTAATACCTTGAATGTTGATGATAAACGTTTTAATTTAATGAGATCTGTGTAAAAACACTCACCCTCATTGCTGTCTCAAAAGAACCAGCAAGGACATGATCAACCGGCAGCTGAGAATTGTTGCACCAAACCTGCAGAAAATAGAAAATCATCTTTAACCAAAATTTGGGAAGCACAAAAGAGGAAAAAAAAAAAAAAAATTCCATTCAAAACTGTAAATGACAAAAACATGCAATGTGAACCAAAGAGAAAAAAAAAAAAAAACCCAACATGCTTTTTATACCAGAAAATTGTCCTCATCTGTCAGTTCATCCATCCACATGATATCACCAAGTGTTGGCCATGGGCTAATGAGGAAGTGATTAAATATTGGGGTTGATCCAGGAATTTTTTCCATTGAGTCAGAGAGCTCATACCTATGTTGATGCCCTACACTGAGTACTTTCCAATTTTCAAAAGAATCAGACTTATTTCTTACCTGGGATTGACTTGTTCCTTTGGTTGGTGGCACAAAGAATCCTTCTTCTCCACCTCCGGCTGGAATGGGTCCAATGTCCTGTGGAAATAAATTATCTTAGAGAATCATCTTTACACAGAAGTTCCACTGACACTGATCAAATAGAATAAATTACTCGAACTTTCGATTAATAGTGTTAAATTGACAGTAACAACACTGACTGCTGCAAGGTCAAACTACACTCCAACTCCTATTCTGACTCAAAATGAGCCAATTTCAACTGATGTTAATGCAAATGTGCCACTAATGCAAGCCAACGATAACACTGTAACATTTTTACTTTTGTTTTGTTCTCAGGTAACAAATACTAATTTTTAATTTTATGAAGAAAAAAAAAAATAAAATGAAATAAATATCTCTTGTTATAATCATATTGAAGTTCTTTGAAATGATCTTCGATTACACTGAAGATCGATGACTTGGCCTAGACAACATGAATAGAATAAACAAATAAAGAAAACAGGGCTGCTGCTGGAATCGAACATGCGACTGATAAAGTCGCTTCAATACAGCATTGCTCTTACCATTTATTCTGTTCACGTAGCCAAGACAACGTGATACATTCTCCATGTAATAACAGAAGATCATCTCAAATAAGAGTTTCAATATAATATATCGCAATTTATAATCATTCTGTTGGATCATATATCCATTTCTTAATAAAACAGACAGACACACACACACGTATATATACATGTATATGAAAATGTCAATCATTTCCTTCAAACTTTGCTTTTATGATCAGGACAGTGATTCTGAAATCTACTCGTTTCCAATTGGACAACGGATAAATTTGCTCATTTTGGATCATATTAAGAATGATAATTACACATGTCCTGGTCACAAATGCAAAGTTTGGAAGGAATACTAGCCATTTTTTTTTTTTTTTCTCTCTCTCTCTCTCTCACACAAACAATTAAAAATAGCACTCACTATCCAAGAACAAAAATCACGTTACATGGCGTAATGAATTTGTTCTGGAGTCGTTGCTTAAAGTAGGCCTGGTTCAAATTAGGATCCATCAAAAGCAACTAATTATACTTGAACAGATGACAATCCACAAATGATGAGTCTGCAATTTTCTAATGCAAGTCATTCATTAACCAGATTGGTCAACAAAATAATAAGGTTTAACTTGGGTTTTTCTCAAGTCTTTCAAACTATCTAATCGTTCTATATTTATTTGTAGAATTCGGTCACAAGAAAAATGTTCTGTGCAACGTAGAATTAGGAAAGCTTTGGAGAGTTAGTACCTTGTACCTAACGCCAACATTAGATCTTAATAAGATTCAAGAGAGTGTAGAGAGACAAGTTTCTATAGAATTAATTGAATTTTTGGGGGGGGAAAAAAAAAAAAAAGAAAGGTAATCAGATTGGATTTGAGAAATTCCAAGTCTCTATGACTGATCAACATGACCTAGCGGTAGGGTGAACACCTGAAAATGCCTCTCAGCATGAAGAGTAAGATTAAGGAAGCCCAAAGAGGGATGTGCTCCATCAGGCTGTCTCACCCATGACTCACCTATGACACACCCATGAAAATGGGTGCCCCAATAACACAGTACAGTGGACTGAAAATCCTATGCTGAATAACAGGACTATGGTAAATAGACTAATGAAGTCCTTTAGGGATTTGCTTCTTTATCTGTCTCCTGCTAAATTGAAGCAGACCAAGACTTCAATAAATGCCTTAGTCACAATAAGTAGAATACTAAATTGCTTACCATTCTGAGTTTGGGATGTTAGTTTAAGGGGTTTGGAAATTAGACACTAGAAATGCAAGATTATTTTGCAAGTCAAAATTCTTACCAAATCTGCTGGTAATTCCAGATCTTCTTCAACATCCCAACCACCACCTTCTTCTCGTCCAACCTCCTCATCAAGACCACCATCAGTAGGACCATAATCTGCAAAAGAGAAAAAAATGTTTCTGAGAAAGGACATTTGACAAGACAAAAGAAAAAAAAAAACACCACCAAAATAAACTTCTTGTTATTGTCTTCAGAAAAGTACTTTTTTTTAAAAAACTTACTCATGAGGACATCAAATTTTTAAAAATCTATTGGCTTGTGGTTACTACTAGTCTCAGGGCCTACATCTAACATTCATAATCACCGAATTAGATGAAATGAAAAGTATAGAAATAGTAACAAATATTAAAGGCTATTTCCAATCCTATAGCATGGGGGAGGTGTTATAATACTAACCATTATCCCCATTTATTCTGCTTTGCTCTTGGAGCTCAAATAATTATTTGTTTATACCAATGTCCACTAAAGATAAGATAAAAAGACAATCAAGTTTCTCTCAGATTTTTTCTGAGTATGTGAACGAGTCTCAGCCAAAAATCAAAGCTTCAGTTTATACTTGTGTCACTAAGGAGTAAGTAGTGACCTTCACTGGCTACAGCTTCAACTGTGCCCAAGTCAGTCCATCTATGATATGTAAATTAGATTTAGAGGAGAGAAGTATCTGAGGTGGCATCACTTAATTCACCATGCACTATTTTAGCCATAGCTAGGAGGGAGAGATGGATTCATGCCTTTCCCAAATTAGTGCGAAGTTAACATAAATTGTCTCGGTAGAGTTTGAACTTGGTTTGCAGAGTCTATTCTCCATGTTGTAACCCACTCAGCCACATGCACCTCCTCTGCTGTCACTATAGAAAGTAAATAAAAGCTTACCATCATCAAGCACAAGTTCGGCATCTTCTCCCCAACCATCAACTCCACCATCATCCAAAGATTCAGTTGGAGCAGCCAATGTGCCTCCTTGGCCTGAAAGAAAAACAGCAGCTTTGGAAAAATCTGATAAACTTTGAGAATTATTTATGACAAAAATTCAGAGTTTATAATATAATCAATTTTACAAATAAATTTAATTTTTTTTTTTTCCAACACTGTTCAACATCAATTTTTCTTCAAATGTACAAGGATGATAATAACAGCAACAGGGCCAGATTAAGCTAGAATAGGAACAATAACATAGGATATAAAGGAGCTCAAAATTAAGGAGTAACAAATAATATAACACATACTTTAGTATGCAGATGAAAAATGTAATCTAATGTTTACATTCACTATACAGCCAGGTATGACAAATAGGTTAGATATTTCAGCAATATAAATAATTTTCTTTCAATTTGATTTTTGTGCAGTGGTTATGACCTTGATTTTAATACCTTTATATTTACATGTCGAATTAGTATCACACTCCCATTAATTATTATGTTAAATAATAACCCCACTTAGAGGTGATAGTTGGCTAAAAGCTTAAATACTCAGTGGTTTATAAAAGTTGAAGGCAGTATAGTACTAGAGAAGTGCAGAATCATTAAATCGGAATTGTTATCAAGCAAACAACTATGACAGAGCCTGTAGCATATGCTACTTTTCCTATGTAGTTAATCTAGCAATGGACAGCCAAGATCAAAAAAAGAAATTAGATATCAAATAAATAATATGCAAGAATGTGAATGAAATAATTGATTAATCATAAAGAAAAGAATTTATATATGCTCTTACCTCTTGCTGCCATTGCTCCTTCAAAGAAGCCTTTGGAAACTGTGAGCAGAGGCCAGTTGCTCTCTTGCTGTGCAATAGGAACTGGCGGTTTTAATAACAGGGCATTTGGATACAAATCAGGAACCCTTTCTCCTTCAGCAAAACTTTCCTTAAGGTTTTCAGCCTCTTCTTCCAGTCCATGGGTGGCTGATGTCAAGTAAGCCAAGGATTCTGGGAAGACAAAACAAAAAAAAAAAAAAAGATGTATCACAAGCATAGTTCTGTGTGTGCAGGTGTGCGTATATGCATTTTGCAACCGGAACACAAAGGAAATTAACGTACATACAAAATGTTAGTTTCTTAAAATATACAGTGATTAAAAATCATACTTATAATCATAAGCAGAATAATTATTCAAATTGATAGATGCTGTTATTAATTTATTTTGATATGGCATCACATAAAAATAAGAAACACTTATTGATGCTTTATTTAAATGGAACAAACTAAATAAAGTAGTTTTAAGTTTAGAAACTATATAAGTTACTTCATAAAATGCAATCATACTTGTAATATATAAAAGCATGCCAATACAGTTTTAACAGCCATGAAATGGGCTGCACCAAAATTATTTTGAAACAATTCCATTTGTACTCAGTGTGCACATACTTTCATAATAGGAAAAGAAATTGTGCACAAGATTTTTGCAAACACTGATAACAAAAATAAGATGGAAGATAGATCACAAGCAAATCTTTCAGTCTGGGAGAAATTCAGCTTGATTTTACTAACAGGTTAATTTAACCTGAATGAGTTTTAATAATTGATTTGTAATCGATGGCTAAATATTCTAAAGATTTTATAAAAAATTAAAAAAAAAAAAAAAAGATAAGTAAACATACTGAATTCAAATCAGAATAACTATTTTCTATTTCTATATATATACTGAAAATAAATTGCTCCAAAAAGTAAAGGAACTTACAGGATGAATAGGACATCAACAATATGAAATGTTATTTCAAAATCCAAAAACTAGAGGCAATAATATTCATTATAGATAAACTAGTGCATCCCTGTCATCAAAAATTCCTACTATCTTATTCATAGAGGATAAATCACCAAAAATATAAGATATACATATTTTAGAATACAGCAGAAGAATAAGGTAGTATATCAATGCAGCACCGTCACACCCAGTCAACCTTGCTACAAATGGCAAATACAAAATGGACAACTCCAGCAGGATTACCCAATCAGATATTGGTGCATCTTTGATCTTATATCACTGACACATGGCTATTTCTAACCTTCTCAAAAACAATTAATTATTATGAAATTGGTTTATTAAAGATGAACCAACTAACACAAACTGCATAATAAGTTAATATTCTGATAATTTTTTCCAAATATCTTGATAAAAATAAGATTCCATTGAGAAACATTTCAACTCACTTTGTCCACAGGATTTCAAGATTTTCACCCTCTCATGAACATCTCCAAGGAGCAAAGTTGTTTGGAAGTGTCCACTTACATCTTTACGAATTTCAGCTGAAACATTAAAAAGAAATTTTTTTAGAAAATAAGATTTTGTAGGGCAAGCAATTAATTAAAAAGAAAAAAATCTTTACGCTAAGGAATGTAAACCAGTATTTAAAATTGGTGAGCAACGCTGTTACCAAGACACCAATAATTGTTTTCTAAGTTTTCCTCACAAATTCTTAAGCCTAAAATTAGAAATGTCCCCAAAAGGAGATCCACTTGAATAGAGAGTTCTTGGAAACATCTCAAATATTTTTTTTTTAAATATCAAATATGATAAAAAAAATTTTAAAAAAGAATTTAAAAAAATTTTTTTTTAAAAGTGTCGCATTCACTACCTTCTTAACCAGACCTTGGCCTGAATAAAAATATGAAATGGCAACATGTTGATTTCAAAAGAAATATTAATTTTTCTTTGAAAAATCCAACGGACACTTATTTTTGTTCTACAGAGTAAATGAACTGTTATACGTATTTTAAAAAATGAGGTGTTAGAAAAAGAGAGCAATAGAGCACTAACATTCTTAGCCCTTTTTTTTGAGGGGGAGGGGTTTCATTACAAATGTTCAACATCAATCAACATGCAAGTGGTGATGAGATCTAATACTGGATATTTATCAATTTATCTTCTGTCGATGCCTGTGGGCAGCGCTACTTGATACTCTCACACTTTGGTCTTGTTCTCTTGCCTTGATACTGCCACCCACTCCTTTGGCCCCAACCTTCAACTCGATATCTGTACCCTCTCTCAGCCCTATTATATGTCCTCAGTGATTTCCTTACCCTACCCAACAACTCCATAAAACCAAAACAACCCTCACACATACATTTTCTTTATCATCCTCAGTCGAGAGTTGACTATTTTTCCCTCCAGTTTAGGGATATGCCCCCAATCTCCTAACCTCGCCAGATGAGTGTTGGATGATCTGGCCGCTAGATCTTCTCTCTCAAGTGACACACAAGTGATGTAAAACTACTGTATATATTAGTGAATAAGGTGACCCTCAGATTAAACCCGACCTCAATTTCATGGATTTAGCTCAGTTTAGTCACGATAAGACAACACCATTCTGAAGGGCAATTTTTGAATGTTTCAAGTGTTGTCTCATTTACTGAAATATACGGTATTGAACCTAGAAAAATTACCCAAGTCAGTTATTTCCTTCAATCATTTAGTACAAGCTTTAGTTTGTTTCATTATGATATCTGCTCCTATATCTACTATGAGAGAAAAAGGATTTAAAACTGAAGGATAGTTTACCACTTTCAATGCTACTCATTTTTTTTTCCCCTCATTTCAAATCATTCTAGAAATTTTAGCCAGAGCAACTCAAAGTTATCTTAGAACAATACATACCAATTTTCATCATTTTCTTCAGTTTCTCCAAATTGCCAGTGATGAGATAAAGGAATGAAAGTTTATCAAAGTTTTTGGTTCGTTGGTAGGCCATCTCAACCACTTGGTGATTTCCTTGCAATAGAGCAGCTTCTCCCAGTTTATCCCAACACATTTGATCATCCAAAGCACGAGCAGCTTCAAGTGCAATCTAATCAAATCGGTAACAAAATAACATTTATTAAGTAAAGCCTTCCACTATATTCAGCAAATAATAAAATTTTTTTTTTTTAAATCAATTTGTTAATATTTAGTCAGGATTTGAAGTGAACTTGAAAAATATCAAAATTCATCCCCACTGAAATAATACAGCAGGCTAAAAATAAGCTTGCTTATAGAATAATTAAAAAATACTCTATTTCCCCAGCAAATTACACATATTTTCCGGAAAAATATTTAAAAAGTCTAAAATGTGATAATCAGTTGTAACAAAGAAATGATAGTGTAGAGTCAGCAACTTGGACTTGCTAGTATGGCTAACTATTTAATCCTAAAATAGCTTTCAAAATATACCTAGCTAATTATAAGGTGTGTCTCATCATTTGTAGCAGCATATCAGCCGGGAAATTCAGTATTCTGTCACCGATTTGAAATTATGAATATTATTAGAAAGAATAAGAAATCTCAGAAATGAGTATTATTAAGCAATCTTAAAATTTACAAGATCTGACTAATAATTAAGATATTTTTTTGTTCAGAGATAATATCATACCAAGAATAAACAAGACAGAAGCAAAGAGAAATGGAAAAAAAACAAAAAAAACAAAACAAACAAACAAACCTCAATATTTCCACATTCCAAGGCAAGTCCAAATCTAGTTTTCTCATCCTTGACAAAGTGAAGAGCAACTTCTGGGTAGCCTTTCTTTTGCAGATAAGCGATGATTGATTGACCAACAAGCTTGGCATTGCGAACCATGTGCAGCACCTGATATTATAACATTATCATAACATTTGTTAAAAAGGATTATATCTCAATGTATTGTAAGTTTCAGTAGAAGATACATGTAAACAAAATAGAGTGAAACAAGAACATTTTTAGAGAAACTAGACAAATAGAAAAAATATTTTTAAATATTGGCTACGAAAAGTTGTGTCCCCCCCCCAGTGTCAAATGAATAGGAACTAAGTGGAAAAGATTTAAGATGTACTCCAATTATATAGACAAGTGATTTTGAGCATGGGGGGCACATACTACAAGAGGGCTATTTGAATACATTGGAGAGAGGGAGGGGGATTGAATTTTGATGCTTCCTAAATTCCTGATTATACAATACTAGTGATTTTCAATTATCATCAGACATTATAAACCAACAGCAGGACAAAGGCCTTTCCCATTTCCTTCCATGGTGACCACGATTGAGCTGACCTCTACTATGTCTTACTGACAAACCTTTCAATCTCATTCCTCCATCTTGTGTCTGGCCTTTTCCTACTGGGTATACTATTTCATGGGCACCAATTGGTTAACCCTTTATTCCATCAGTTGTCATTTCTTGGTAAATGTCCAGCCCATCTCCATTTTTGTTGCTTAGTTATTTGCATAATATCCTTTACTCTAGTCCTCTCTGATCAATGCTGATCTCTAGCTTTTAGAATTATTTATCTCTATTATTGCTCTTTCTATGATTGTGCAATTCTAATCATTTAATTTTACTACAGATTCCATAGAAACTCAAGTTTGTAATGTGGAGATGATTGCATTGTTCTTCCTACATTTCACATAAGTGCCCTGAAATTTATAGATCAGTATTTTTAACAAGGGATTTGCCACATAATATATATTCCAATTAATTTTTTTTTCCAGTGAGGGGAGACAATTTTTTCAGATGTCGAAGTTGGGCATGGAACAAAAAGAAAAAAAAAGGTCAAGAACCACCGATATAAATCATTTAACCACATAAATTAATTGTATACCAATAAATCCAAGAGGTAACATTACAAACCCATTGTTCCAGCCATGGAAAAGTATAATCACTGACTCACCTCCTCATATTTCCGATTGACAAGAGCCATTTTAAATTTGAACTCAGTGGGGTCAATACCCAGGACACGTGGCCTGCACTCTCGGTCTAGGCAGTAGACATTGTTGCCTTTCACACGGCTGATGTAAATAGGCAAATCCAGAGTGCGGATAATTCCATGATCTCTGAAATTCAGTGGAGAACAACAAAGATTAGAAAATTGGAATTCTATTTGAGCATAAAGGTTATAGAAAATATTTTCACACATTTTTTTTTATAAACGCCAATAGATTTCCATCACTGTAAATACAATGCAACCTCCACTTTAGTAGATAATAAACTAATAATACAGATTTTTTTTTCTTTTTCCAAAACCCAAGTAAAACATAACACTCTTAATTTTAACTCTGGTTTTAGATATTTGCCACAATATACGCAAGTAAACATGGTAAAAAACAAAGAGGCAAAGACATTCTATCAGAGAAATTATTGAAAAGAATTCACCCCATTTTAAAAGATCTGTTGTATGAACAGAGAGGGGGGTAGCATAAAACTCTACTAAAATAGCAAAGGAATACTGTGCAACTTTAATGTAACAACCCATTTTGGTATACTCATTAAACATGCTTCAAAGATATTTGAACGTATCTATACTTCAAACCAATATCTTCAATCTAGTTGTTCAGCCTTGGTCCTAATCTCTTGTCAATGATGCTCAAGAAATATTTGTGACATCCACTTACCCATTGGTCAATGCATATTTGATATGATTGCTTGTAGTGTAGACAAACACTCCACTTTCTTCCCAGGCTCCACTCTTCACTCGGATATTCTCATGGATAGTACATAAGTTTTCAAGTTTGCGGCTGCAGATGGCAATCACTGAAAGAATTTTGATATAAAAAAATTGGGAAAAAAAATAAATAAATAAATTTTGATTGCTTTCAATGCATAATATTCTATTTTACAAAAAATAATAGAGGTCCTATCTTGATCTTTCTCCCAATACATACAAGGAGTCGAGTATGCTTTGCTGTTTTGAAAAGGAGATATTGACACAAGTGTTTTTACTGTTCTTGCTCTGTCAGTTTCAAGATGTATGCTATACTTGCCACTCTAGACACTTCAGATTTAATTCATTCCTTATATTCATCAATTCAATTATTTCACCTAAAGATAATCATTCAGCAAACCATTTACAACAATTTGAGAGAAAACTAAAACTTATCAGTTCAATTCAGAGATTTTTGTTTTTGGACAATTGAACTTATTTTTGTTGTCCCCACAAGGTTTCAATCAATCTATTCTATGGCCTTCTTCAAGAGTGCTATCCGTGTGTGAAGAGAGGAACTCTTTCTGGTGTCCTGAGTAAAAATAAACAGAGAATGCTGATGGAGAGTGAGAGAACTAAAAGAATCAGCATATATCAATTAGTCAGTTAAATGCTAACATCAGACCTGTGTGGATTTCAATGAGGCGTGACTGTCACTGCTCCACAAGGACACAGGATGGAATTCTTTGTTAAATAAAGGAAGATGTTTTCAACTCCTTCAATCTACGTTACAAGCATTAATATTAACAAAAACAGAAAATTCTGTTTCACTATTTTTTTTACTTGGCCCTCTGAAGAGAGAGTGCCTCTCATTACACATGGAGAGTATCCCCAAAAAAGCCGATGAATGGTTCAGTCAAAATGTTGAGAGAATGAGAAAAATAACAAGAAAGAGTTCAATAGTCTGAGAAACTCTCTGAATATTAATGACTCTTCACAGAATTATAGAAATTATCATCAAATCAAATAAAATATTTTAGCACCTTGATTCAATAAGTCTACAATTCAAATAATGTTAAGCATGTGCTGTCAGTATGTAAACCCCCACGTTTCACAATCTGCTCTCATTTTAGTTAAATAACTTCAATTTTGTTTTATAGAAGATTAAGTACATTTGGCTAGCAACAGATTAGAATTTAATAAACTAATCTTAGACATTTTAGAAGAAAAAGAATTCTTTAAAATAGTAAAAACAAACGATGTCCCAATAGTAACATATGATTCTAAAACAATTTCATTGATGCAATGAACAAAGTACAGATCTAATCAACAAGAACATTGTATTGAATTATAAGGTTCAATGTGACTGCCATCCATTTTTATGCATTTAATCAATTGGCAAACAACTGATCTGTATACATTCAAACAAAGTACAATGTTGATAGTGGAAATTTTTCCTTCTATTCTGGTTTTCAATTCCAGGCCAGGTTTGTACCATACAAACTCTTCAGGATTCTCCACAGAAGAAAATCTGGGAGGAGTCAAGTCAGGTGATCTCACTGGCCATTCCATAGAACTACATCATGCTAGCCAGTAACCTTCCTAATTACTTTGAGGGACAAATTGAGCATTACTTTTGAGACGCTCTGAATTATAGCTATTTGAGTACAGAAGAAGATTAGAAAATAGAAAAGCATAACTAACCATGTTTGCTTAGCAAAGCAACATGTGTCATGTCTTGAGACCAGACAACATATTTCACTTTAGGAACCTTCACAGAGGCTAAAGATCTGAAAAACAAATAAAATCAAAAATTCTATGAGTCAAAAAGGACTTCAATGCTTACAATCGAATATCTGAATGAAAAGGAGTTTTGACTTTTCACTAAATTGTCATTATGAATAAAAAAAAAAGGTTCATATTAATAGTAACCATAAAACATTTTCAAAATTTAACCAAGATATGTTGAAGTTGTTAAATCATAGTCAACTTGAATGAATCTAAGATGGGTTTGCTTATACAAATAAAATAAAAAAAGTTTCAGACAAATTTGTTTGAAGGTTAGACACTAGCCTTCCCTTTCTGAATTTCCTTCACAGAAAAAAAAAAATCAATTTGTTGTGAATGCTGTGATACACTCGAAGAAGAGAAAATGTTCCGTACCTTTTTTGTTGAACATCAAACAATGTGACAGTCTCATTGTCTTTAAGCAGAAGACAACCAGTTCCAGCATAGAAAATTTCATTGCAACTTGGTGTCTGCATTTTCTTTGTTATCTCATTCTTCAAGTTCTTGATAACAATCTAAAGACAAACAAGAAAAAAAGAATTGATTAAAAGGACTATTTCTTAAGAATAAATATTTTGTAACTGTCAGGAAGGTGGTTTCTCAGCTCAATTTAAAAGATTGAATTTCATTCAATTAACCGTTTCCTGAAAAATTCTGGCGAATAATTTACTTTTCTGCAGATTGTTAGGCAAATTGTAAAGCATAAGTTCATAGTGAAATTATCAACATACCTGCATCCAAGGCAAAACATCAAATATTAATCAAACTATTTGGAATTCATTTATAAAGAGAAGAGTTTTACTCAAAATTTCATAATGTGATGTTTAAATACCTTATGGTAAATACAACAACTAAATCAGCATAAAATCCATCAAAAATATTGATTAATTCCAATTTAATATCAAATCGATAAATATTTTACAATCACAGGTCATTGTATGCTATCAACTAACTAATGGTCTTAGTATTCAAAATAGGAATAGCAAGCACTCAAAAATTCCGGTTATAACCTCACTTTCAATTGGATGATAAACCTAACTAACAATTATGGAAGAATAAATAAAACAAATAAATAGTGAACATGAATAAAATGAAAGGAGGGAGACGTACGGAATGGGTTCTGTCAAGTACAGCAAATCGGTTACGAGCAACCCACACAGCAGTGAGACCTGCAGATCTCTTGCCTTCAGGAGCTGAAATAATACATTGACAAAAAGTTAGTCAAATAACCAATTAAGATTGAAATTAAGGAAAAAAATTGAGATTGCAAAGACGATGGGTTTTTATGTGTATAACTATATTCTATTTCACAGATCCACGAGAGAAATGTCCACATACAAAGTAATTAAGCATTCAAGATGTACAAAACTTTTTTTTCTGTTTACAATTGCCTGAATTGAGAATTAAAAAGAAAAAAAAAAGAAAAAAAAAAAAACAATAATTACCATCAGGGTTTTGAGAATCTGAATTTTTGGGAATGGCATACAAATCATAAGTACTGTTATCAACATTACTTGTCCTCTGAAAATGAAACAAAAATTAGCATTAGATTCAAGATTTCATACAAATGGAAATAATTGCAATCAGTGAAAGGAGCTGGTAAAGCATTTCCTTAATACTTTCAATATTGAGACCTATTTTTTTTTTTTTTTTTTTTTTTTTTAAATCAAACATTTAAAAAAGTGAGGAAATATTTCAGAAGTTAATATGTATCTAGCTCAGAATCTTCCAAACAGAAGAAAGTTTAATAGTCAATCTTCTCAGATCATCTGAAATCAGTTTAAATTTTCTTCTTAAATAAGGGTCAAGTCAATGGTTCAGGAGTACATTGATGAAAGAAAGTGACAGAGTTCAAAACTCATTAAGGCTGAATTTTTCAGCCAACTTTCTGGAGGATGAATCATTAAAAACTGATCTTTCAAAGGACATTGGAATAGAATAGATGAAACAATCATTGTCAAACACTTTTTTTTTTTTTTCTTTAAACAAGGAAGAAAAAACAAATTCACTCAAATTGCAGTAATCAGCAAGTGATAAACATAAAATACACTCGCCAGTTTTGCATAAAAGCCTCAAAAATTCAACCTCACAAACCAATAAATAGAAGAATTATCAAGTCAATAACGATAAACAGGTCTGGTTAGTCACTCAATAGAAACCGTCAAGTGACAAAGATCTTTTGGAAACATGCTGTGTAGGAAAATTCGAAAAAGGAGTGATCAATGAATAAGTTACTTTTGCCTTTTGTTGAGCAGTGATCACTAAAACGCATAAACTTACATTGTAAATTCCCAACAGAGAAAAAACTTATTTTGGGGAAGAATCCCCAACCCCCCAAAACAGATTTTTTTTCTTTAAGACATAAGGAGAAAATTTAAATTTTCAGTCCCTAGCTCCATTGGTGCAACCTGTACATATGACACAGCCTGGCAGAGCCACTAAAAAACTGAAGAAACCTATGTTGACAGTTTGTGATTTGAAAAAAATGAACGCTATGTAACTTTAAAAAGTCTCAAACCCTTGGATTTTTTAAAGACTTTTACAAGTATAAGACATTTTATTTACAGACAAGAAAAAAGGCAAGACTGCTTAATATCACATCCATTCACACTTTTTCTCTGAATTCATATCTGAATTATAAAATCTATAAAATAATTTCAAAAAAATAAAAATTGGCTAGTTATAAAATCTTTAAATAAAGGTGAGGGAGAGGGAAATTATGGAAAGTAAATAAAAATAGATTAAAGTGCATATTGGTTTTTTCAAATTCAAATGTATGGAAATATCTAAATTAATAATCCCTTGAGTTACACTTTGCATTGATATAAATTTTCAGCATGCATTTTTAACAGCTATTTTCTTAGTAGATTAAAATGTGGATTTGATATTAGAGAGAGGAAAATACATGGTGTTTATAAAAAAAAATTCATAATTTTAAAAAAAAGAAAAATGAAGAAAAATTAAAAAAACTGTGGTGATCACAAACAATCAGATAAATCACTAGCAGCCCAGTGAACAGACTTGATAATCACAGAAACTTCGATGAAACAAGCAAATTCAGTTAGGAATTTGGGAGGGAGAGAAGAAAAAAAAACCGTTTGATTTGTTTCTCTGAATTTTAGGGTCAAGAATAAAAGAACATTTTACTAATGCATAAATTTCATTGATCCAATAAGTAGAGGTCTATATCAGTGATTCTCAAACCTACTTGTATGACACACTAAGAAATATACTTATGTTAGCTAACTGTAAAAATGAAATTGACAAAAACATTTCAATGGTCAATAATCAAAACTCTTATTGCAGTATACTAAGGTTAAAAAGATTGAGATCCCACAAAACCTAATGATAAAACAACTGGATTGGCAACTCGGTGACAGCTCATTTTCCATGGTTAATAGAAATGTATTGGCATTATGAAATATAATACAAGTATGATTGCATTCTAAGAGAGTTTATTCTATACTGTGTTCAGTTTGTTGTTCCATTAGATAAAACATCAATGAGTATCACTCATTTTTATGTGATGCAATGTCAAAATAAATGATAAAAATAACCTACTTGAAAACAAAGATTTAGCCAAGAGATTTTCAATATCATTATACTTATGATTATTACCACATTATTTTAGGTAACTAAACTTTTGCACACACATTCATTTCCTTGGTGTGTTGGTTGTAAAATGTCTATGCATGCACACAGCTTAGAAGGAACAATGATTGTATCACAGCACAGTTTGAGAACCACTGGTTTATAATGGCCAAGCAACTATTTCAAATGAACAAGACATGCCATTTAACATTAAGTAAAGAATCTATTAAGCCAAGCAATAACAATTCCTACCAAGTTATACAGACTCCTACACTTCGAAGACTGACCATGCATAAACAAATAGAATTATCCAGTTTTTAAAAAAAGAGCAATTGTTCTAGAGAGAACTTAAAATAAGCTCTAGAATACCAACTAATCATAGACCATGATTCAAGCTAACTAAATTTAAATATAAAAAATTATTGAAGCCTTAAGGCATATACACTTTTTTCAAAAGTTGTCATAACAACAACAGGAGGCGTCCATTTTGTTTTGGTAGCAGCTACATTCAGAAAATGCAAAAAAAGTCTGATACATTTCAAGAAGTTCATTTTAGCATCCTTACACACCTTCAAAATTGACAAAATTTTGGACTAAAGATTAAAGAATATAAAAATCAACTATATATTGAAAGAAAATTGAACATTTTTAACGTTTCAAAACACCAGATATTTTTTACCCTCATTGTAGAAGAACTACCATCATTGTAATATGGACAAGTTTTATTTTCAGTACTGGTCAATTGATGGGAGACTATTTCATTTCTTTCAATAAAAAGAAAAAAGAATATTAACCATAAAAATGCTTTTCTTGCAATGATACTGGAAGTTTCAGATGAACAGGCCACACATTGGTAGGAAGCATTATTTTAACAAGCTGTTAGTTGATGCAATTCTACAAACAATTTTAATAGCATTTTCTTTTAAATATTTTTGTAAAAATGTACAATAGATTTGATATTCACTCTCTAATTCAAACAGGAAAATTTAAACATCAATATCATGGGGAACAACTACTGAATAAAGTTACCTCCTTTCAGCTCAAGGTGATTTTTTTAATTTTAATTATTTTAAACCATTTCCACTACCAAAGTGTTCCACAGCCAATTAAGAGCACTATCAAGCAATTTATGATATTAAGAGCCAAAGTGAAGAATATGGATTAGTCAAGTGGAATTCATTTTTTTAGCCGTCAGAAAAAACTGATCAAGTGTTCTTGTAAATCTAAAAGAATCAGCACAACTTATCACCTCAAGAATCAAAGAATTTCTACTACTTCAAAGATGAGCTGGTAACACAAGTTACAATGATAGTATGAATTAACTTCCTTTAATATCAGTGGGCCATAAGATTTGAATTTATTCTTCATATGTATATTCTAACTAGGTCATGCATAGAATAGTTGGGCCCAAAGTTTTTTGTAACAGTAATCAAGTAAAACCATACAAAAAATGAGAAAGTATAGTAGTATTTAAAATGGAATTTTATAATCAAAGGCAGAGATATTTTCATTATTCTGTTTACTTTTCTCTCTCATACAAAATGTAGCAGGAATTAGATCTTGATACTTACTCGCAATTGGAAAAGAAAAAAATATCAAGTAAAAAAAATTAAAAAAATAAAAATCAAATAAACACTGCAAATTTTTCAAAAATTCCTGAGTAATAAGTGTTACTTTCCATTTGTGTATAGAAAATGTTATTTATTTTCTTCAAACATTACTTCTATGACCAGGACAATGATAATATGAAATCTACTTTTTTCCAATTGGACTATTGGTAAATTTACCCATTTTTAATTACATTATGTGAGAAAAATAACAATGGCCATTTTTAAAAAATACTTTTTGCAATGAGCAATTCGAAAATAACTTACGAACAAGGAACAAAGTTCACATAGCACAGTGTAATTGGTTCTCTATGTAATCCAATAGAAAAACCAAGTAATTCTATCATTGGTATTTCACACAAGCCATTTGCAGGAACTATAATTGGGGGATCCCGCGAGTTTATCCCCAACAATTAATCCTATCAGTACATAGCTAACATTTCACAACCACATACAACTCATCCTGAACAGTGCATAGTCATGGGGATCAATGTTCCATAATCCATCAGGATGAATAGCATATGGCTATTAATTGTTGGTTATGTACTGTTAAGGATTAATTGTTGAGGGATGAATGTTCCATAACCTATCAATTGGAGCTGCTCATTACTAAAGTGGGGTTCAAAAATAAGGCCTCTAATTATAACTGATAATTAGTGACCTAAAACAGGTGACATCAGTCACTAGTCCTTATAGATGATTATTTGTACAAAAATACATAAAGCTAAAAACTATTGAAGATGAATACTACAGCCTTTTTTTTTCTCAACAAAACACCTGAAGTAAATCCCATGCAATAAACTTCAGCAAAACAAATAATGAAGAACAATCAAGTTAAAAGAAAATAGGGAGAACATAAAAGACAGTAAACATTTGTTCAATTCAACATCCACATTTTTACTTGCTTTTAGTTACATCCTATCAGCCATTTCTCCTTGAATAATTGAAAAAGAAGCTCAGAATCTGTCCATTTTCTATCTTCATTTTGTTGTCAGTTGTGTTTTAAAGATGAATTTTATCTATAATAAGGGAACTAGAGCCAAGTTATAAAAGAGTGAATCATTGAAAGTAATGAGAAAATTCAAAGGGAGGAGTTGTAGAATTACAATTCCACTTTTAACAATATGGCCTAAAATTCAAAGTGTGTCAGTATTTCATGAATTGTTCTGAATAGCCTTTTGATCCTTGTTTTTAAATGATTCAGCCAATGTTTTTTCTAGCCTTTCAAAAATATCTGACTCATCTGGTAGGATTTTTCTTCAATGGATAGTTTTACATGATTCCCGCAGGCAGTGCCAATCCAGACTGAGAAAAATCCTGCAACATATACATAGATAAAAAAAAAATACTAAAAGAATTAACATATGCACCAGACAGATGATTTTCGCTTTACTGAACATATACTATACCCTAGCCCTAATCCCAAACAGATTAGAATTGTTTCGTTTTTCTTAAGTTGAATCGTAGGGACCCCCACACTGCCTTCTGTACCCATACATCTATTATTTTTCAGCTATTACATCAATACTAAGTATCATATCTATTATAAAAATCACAAGATGGCTGCAAGGTGACAGACCACTTCAAGAGAAAGCTCTTTGATTAGAGAAGTACAGCAAACTAATACACAACACAAGATCATAATCTTAGTATAAAAGGAAGATATTTTTGATAAAGAGCACAGGAGACCAAGAGAAGAAGTGTCTGCATATAGTAATGAAAGTAAAATAAAAATTTAAATAGAAACAACCAAGCCAAAAGAAACAAGAAGAAATTTAAAGACTTTGGAAAAAAAAATTCCTGCCATAATTAATGCACACTTCTACCAGTCTGGAAAATTAACTTGCATACTTATGTAAAATCACTTCAGAAAAATGAAGTTCCTTTAGCGAACGTATGCAAAAAGTAAACATTTTAGTTTTCAATTCAACCCAGACCTTATACCTTATAACACAATTTGTATCCTTTCATTCTACTGATCGCAAGGAGCATCGATAAATACTGAACAATGATAATAATGTGCAATCTCATTCCTTAAGTTGTTTGAATTCATATTCTCATCCTTGCTATTTTAAAACTTCATTTTCCTCCAGCCTTTCCTTATAATGTTAGTATCACATAAATGCATTAAGAAAATTAGCATATATTATGATCTACTAAGAACATGAAGGTGATTCTTCTTTAATTCTGTTCATGAATCATTACTACCCAAAGGAGACACCTAGATTTAGAGGTATCAATGAGAAAAGAAAAAGTGCAAGGGCATCTTTAAACCAACTTTTAAAAAAGGCATGTATATGCGATACATGTACAAACACACACATAAAAATGCCATCAATTTCTTAAGCTGGCCAGCCTAATAATATTAACACACACACCTCAACAAATATACATATAAACACACACACCAAATACAAGAGAGCAAAAATCAGACTGGTGAGGAG
Organism: Thysanoteuthis rhombus; assembly: GCA_963457665.1. NCBI lineage: Eukaryota > Metazoa > Mollusca > Cephalopoda > Oegopsida > Thysanoteuthidae > Thysanoteuthis > Thysanoteuthis major. Next base: position 12,355,167 of record OY735205.1, read on the forward strand.
GCAAGGACATCAGACTGTTAATGTGGAAGGAATTCAAAGTGATAAAAAGGAAGGGTAGGAGGCCATTTCAAGAGAAAAAGAAAATTGGAAAATCCAATATGCAAAGATTTTGCAATCACAAGTCACCTGTTGAGTTAAATACATTTAGGTTATTGATCTTATTACCTGCAATTCCCAGTTACCATGGTCAGGAATTACAACCTAGAACAGAATACACACATCAATATGAAGGTGATGAACGATGCTAATAGAGTGATGGCAAACGTGCAAACAGGCTGAAGAAGGCACAGAAGTTACCATGCATAAGAGGAATGTAAAATGCAGCAGTAGCTCAACAATTGAGGTCATATGAATACCGAATTGAACTACTTAACCAGGGTTAATATTTTAATGCATCAATAGGTTTTGTTTTTGATTTAACTGAAGAGCAAAAATGTTGCCTTTTGCATTTCCCTCCCAAACTGTTTGCCTTTTTTTTCTTTTTTTACCTGTATTGCAGATGGAGGTGAAGAGAAATTACTGCAGTCTTTAAGTAACCGCTGGGAAAAATGTAAAATACCAAATTAATCTTTAAGTGACTTTTTTTTTCTTTTTTCTCTCAATAAAGTGAAATAAATGAGTGACTGCACATAAGTGCTCAAAGCACCATTTTCAAAAATTTATATTTTCATTATTTTTTAGAGCTACAATGCTAATTTCTTTTTACTCTGAAGTTTGAAAACTTTAAATTATGACTCAATGTTCACACTTCAAAATTCAAAAAACTAAGCATTGTAGCTCTAAAAATAATCAAAATGTCAAATTTTTAAAAATAGAGCATAGGGCACTTATTTGTGGCAACTCAAATAAATTATATACACATCAAATTGGCTACAATCAACTTCATTTTACTTTCCCTAATACTTTGCTCTCTTTGATGAAAAGCTTCAGAGTTAACTCATTTCCTTCAAGCTTTATGATATTTAATTTTGCTAACAAAATTCACATTCTGCATATTCATTTTCCAAAGGTTCATTCCGAGGATCTTTCTTTCTCCATGCATGAAAGAAAGATCTCCATAAAAGCAAAGTTAAAAATCATGAAACGCAAAGAAAATAGTTCACTCTGATGAAGCTCTCTGTCGGAGGAGAACAAAATATCAGTAAAGATAAGATAAAAGATAGCTGTCGCCAATTTGATGTGTATATAATTTAAAATACCAAATTATAAGTTTTCAGGAATTATGTGATGAAGAATTTCGAAACATTAAAGAGGGTTTATGATGAAAACTATACACCCATTTTCTGAATCCAAAGTTGTCATTGGCAGACTGGAGCCTGAAGTTTCCTTTTCCAGATAATTCAGGAAAAAGCAAATTTTTGATTGCTTACCAGTTTATTGAGTAAAGTATTTGAGTTCTTGACAACCTGACTTACCTGGCACAGACAAAGTTTTTGAATTTAAATGTTTTGGTTCTTTTCAGATAGAGATAATCAATCAAATGGGGAATTAAAAAATTTCAATTTTTCTTCAACCACAAGGGGAAAAAAAAAAAAAAAAATGATGATGAATATCACCCATTAAACTACCGTTAAATCAAAACAAAGAATGAGTGCATAATCCAAGATAAACTGAGCTCTTAAAATTTCAAAACATCAAGACTCTGCAGAATATTCAATAAATCATTGTAAATCATTTATTTTGCAGAAAAGTAATTTTATACACAGTTGTACATCAAATATCTGTAAATGTTAAATAAAACATTTTAGAAATTTCACATTTTGATAATTTGCTAATTGAAAGTATAAGCAATTCGTATTTGTTTATGCATTCAATGCATAATTATATACTGAAGTTGTCAAATAACTATGCATAGATACCTACATCATGTTTTGGCAAAAATAGTTCTCATACCAGCCTGGCATTCAATTATTACTACGGTTTCAATCAAGGAAAAAGAAAAATTAGAAGTTTTTTTTATGACTGGAAACATCATAAAAAAATTATTTCTAAAGAACTTTGCACGAAGCTTTCCTATTTGTCGCAAAAATCAGTTAGTACTGTAGAACATTCATTCATAATACTATTTCATAAATGAAGAAAAAATGGTATTTAAGAAAAATTAATTTAACTAATATCCTTAACTTGTGTTTTTAGTAGTCATTTTCTTTCAAGATGAAATATTTTAATGAACTAACAGAGTTTACTGATTAGGGGAAAGAGTCAAACTCTTCCCTGTAAACTAACTACACATTCTTGTGAAGCCTGAAACAAACTAATTGACTTTATAAAGCATCAATACATTGACAATGCAAACAGAAGTTCATATGTATTTTTCTCATGTGAAATCTCAAGATAATGATATCATGCATTTCAAGAAATGGTTGTATAATGCATGACAAGGTTGAGTGACAGGAAAACAAGGACTACTGAGTCATGCTGTGTTTTCCTAGAAGATGATTTAGCCTAATCAAGTTTTTACTCTAATAAGACAACAAATAAACCAAAGAATTTTTGCTGCTTTAGGGAAGGGGTGTTTTTATTTGAAAAGTTTTCAATTTTGAGTTTGCTACAGTAGCCATTATTGAAATGTTCCAATGTCAATAGAAAGTGAAAACAGTCAGAAAATATCTTGTTATTCCCAAATAATCAAATTATAAAGAATTATTCAAATTACCATATATCCTGGCTAATAAGATGCATTTTTTCTTCAGAAAAATGCCCCCCCCCCCCGCCAAATCTCTGCATCTTAACCCATAAAGGTCAAGTTGTAGGGAAAATTCCCCTACCTTCAAAACTATTTTTTTTTCAAACAATTATATAGGATGCCTTACCAGCTGGGAAATACAGTTCTTTCATTTTGATTATTTATATAAAAAATATCTTTCGCCGGAATCTTATTAGGCAAATAACGTTTTTTTTTTTTCAAGTGTAGCAGAAAAACTGAAGATTTTCATAGATTTCAACACACAAACACAACATTTACAACAGACTTTATCCCAAGCAATAAGTAATACTTAGGGTAAAATAATAAAATAAGTAATATATGAATCTGTATTTCAGTAGATAAAACGACATTTTAGGAATCAAAAAAATAAAATAAAATAAAATAAAAATGGGGTTGTCCTGTAGGGCCAGTTACAAAAAACAGCGAACTAAAACCATGAAATTCAGATCAAAATTGCGTTCTTGGAAGCTCACTTTATCCTCTGAAATATGTTATTTAACAGATAGAATAATCTGACAAAAGATTTTATTTATTGCCACAAAAGTACTGAATTATCTTTACCATTGGTTTATTATGATGATTGATCAAAACGTTTGGCCCATAGATTCAAGTAAAAAAATTTGCCACAGAACCTCCATTTCAGAAAAATAAGCAACAACTAAAGATTTGCTTTCATTTATACTTTTTTTACTCATCCACACAAGTCGTCTCTGAGTGAACTAGGACAATTTCATTCCGTCAGAGCAACTTTAAATAAATTTAAGAATTATGAAAGTGTTTACTTATGCTGACACACACACAAGCAGGCTTTTTTGTCTGTAAGAAAATGTCTGCATATCTGTATCTACAATGGTATATATCCTGTTCAAATATATAAAAAATACTGTGCGTTCAGAAAAGGGAAATTAAAGCAGATATTTGACTAAAATCAATAAAAAAAACAGAATGCAAAAGGAGACAACTGGTGCTCACTTTGAACTCTTGCAGATTAGATAGAGAGCTTGGAGGGGGGGGGGGATTAGCTACATGAATTGAATGTTTGCTCTAGGATAAAAACCGCAGCATGATGAGTGTCACACACACCCACACAGAGCAGAGTTCAGCACTCAAGAAAAGTTATGCAAGATTTCAGAATTAGAAGCAAACCATCTTTAAAATATCATTTGTGTGGGAAAAAAAAAAAAAAAAAAAAAAAAAAAAAAAAAATCAACCATCAGCAGCTTTGATGGGCTTAGCAAGCCAGAAGCAAATACAGAAAACTGCTCTGGCAAAACAATGGAGAGTAAAACAGATGGATGAAAATGAAAAGGCAAGAGGGTAACCTCACAGGCGTTGGATCAAGGGCATGGCATCAAGATGTTCAAATCCCACAGCCTGTCACCAAGCCATCAACTACCATCTCCGCAGTACAAGTTAAAATAAAATAAATAAAATAATTGAGAAGTGGAAAATGAGGTTGTGGTAAAAGTAGATAAAGAATAGTGACAAAATTTTAATTACTTGGTTTGAAAAAACTTGGACAAACTTAATATTGTTCTGTATGGAATGAGATTTTGCAGAACATAAAAGGAAGTTGTTTATTTGCAGCATCAGCAGATATTCTTAATATTGTTTTTCCTATTACCAGCACATTTGGCTGATTGGAGAAAAAGTCTGTTCAAATATAATAAAAAATAAGCTGAACCAAGTTTTGATATCAGGCAAAAAAAAAATTCAAATATCAAGTGCTATAAAATGAAGACTCGCAATGAAGGATAGTTTACCTCATCTTCTAATTGTAAATGCAGATACTTTATTGTGTATAAAAACATTTTTCAAAGAATATTGTTTAAAAAATTATACCATAGGAAGGAAAAAAAAAATTCACCTGATATATAAAAAAATGCATAAATAATTACCTCAAAATCACTGATTAATCTTTTATAATATGATTCCTTTACTGCTATTTCTCTTTCAAATCAGCCTTAAGATACATTGTTGAACATAAGGCTTCCTCAATCAAGTGTAACACATAGGAGGGGAGATGAACCTCCCCAAGTCATGCTAACTAATGATATGTTGACAAGGGGGGGGAAGAGATGGATACATGTTTTTCCCAAGGGCATCAGTCATTTTTCTAGGATTGCCAATGCAGATATTTTGAGAGTTGGAACAGAATAACTCTTTTTTAAGAATTTGCCTTCAGTGATAATTATAGTTGAAGAACTATACTTAATAATAACTCTTGTTTTTCCTGATGGAACTGAGTACAGCAAACTAAAGTCTCCGCACCTAATTCAGTTCTCTAACTTCATTGAACACTGGATGTTGCATACAAAAATTCTGTTTTCCTTACCTATCTTTGGTTAGTGAACAATAAAACTTAGTATCAAAACATACAGGAAAAGTCTCATTTTTCTAATGGCCTCAAACAATGTTTCATGGCTAAAATGTTTAAACATTAGGCATACTATTCTATTAATGCATACAAAATTTGAACCACAATTGAACTATTTTGCTACCTCCACCCTTTATGTAGGTATATACTCCTATAATGGAAAAAAAAAACAAAAAAAAAACATTGAAATGATTAAAAACAATAAAATGGTTTCATCTTATATTTGCTTTGGCCCAAAGACGAACATTTCCAATATGACCCACTCCCCAAAAAGTTCACCAACCCCTATGATAGAAAATAATTACAGTAATTCTATTGAAAAGAAAAGAAAAAAGTAGTGAAGAAATGGAAATAGAAAATACACTTACTGTGCAAATGAGAACCGCATTCTCAGCAGGATTGTAAGACATACTGAACACAACACTACGTGAACCACTGAAAGAAAATCAGATTTCTAAAAGTCTCATTCAAATACATTTTTAAACTTTCAAAATATGATAAAAAATATATTCAACACAATAACAAGAGGTTATTTTCTTTTTAGTATAGAGCCCAAAGATACAAAGCCAAACATAATTTGGCTTTGAGATAGTCAAAATGTAAGTAGATTGATTGCAGACAACTGAACTGTGAAAGTTACACATTCAAAGCCCAGTGTCAATTTGATATCATAATTCGGGAATTCAATACTGACATTAGGAATGTTAATAATCTTTTGATTTGGTATAGTTAGATGAAATAATTTGTGAATATTTCTTTCAAGCAAGACTGAACTTCTGCATTTGTGTTGTGGTTCTACAATCATTCTTTTGGGTGATGCGTCTTAACTAATTGAGACAGACGCATTTTGTTATTTCAATTTAGATATTTGGAAGTCTGTATTCTACCAACTAAACAAAGTATCTGTCTCCCCCACACACACACAAACCTGCAAGTCTGGATCTGTTATATCTCCAAACTATCATGCATGTTGATTCCTTTGTTTTCATTGATCTAATTACGTGGTTTTCATTCATGACACTTCATGTATAATCAGGAAAGAGCAAGGAGCCAAAAGCAAATAAATTTAGTGGCTACCGAGTCAAATCATAATCCTTAATAGGGAAAACCTTGTAAAAAATCCGTAACAGTCAAATGGTGCAGAAGAAGAAAAAAAAAGAAAAATCAAAATCAAGTCAAGCTGTTGCTTCTACTTTGCTCTCTAAATAGAATTTCAGCATTGGAGAAAAATTTCATTATTCTTGACAGAATTGACTTACCCTCTTAGTTGCATGACTGCAACATCCTTTGAGTTGTTGAAATCCAATTTCCTCAGATAGCGGTCCTTAACATAATATAATGTATTGTTGTGCACTGAATATGCCGGGCGCTCTCTCTCCAGTTTAAAGATGATCATGCCACTGTCATGACCTGCAAGATATAATAGCTTTCTAAAACTTTGATTTACAATAATATTTGTAATCCAACTTATAGTTATCTTCATTATTCTGTGATAAACGTTCTTAAAAAAATCGCAGTGAATAAATGATGGAAAAAAGGCATTTTTCCAAGGATTCTTAAAAAGCTTCTAACTATTTAAATGAGATCTATTGAGTTAATGCATGATATAGGACAGACAATTTGAAAATATCTGAAAGAATAGAATACCTTTTTTCTAATGAGATAAGCTAATTCTTAATCATACAAGTCAAACTGTGCAAGATGTCGTACGGAATGACAGGTAGAATATTAGTTAAAATATAGCAATGAAACATCGATGAGAACTAGATTAGACAGGACAAAAGTCAAACTATAGTGAAGGATTATTGGTCAATAAAAAGAGATTTTACATAGTATAATTTGCCCAGAATTCTTTAAATGCATGGATGCATAGGAGCTATTCTCAGCAAATTTCACAATGAAGTACAGATTCAATGGCATGCCATCATCTTTAGTTATATTTCTTGAAAAAAATTTTTTTTCAAACAAAAATAATCCCTAGCTTGACAAAAGAAAAAAAAAAGAAAAAAGAAAAAAAAAAAAAGGCACTTATCACTAAATAAAATCAGCAAAGCAAAAGTATTCTGATTCAGACTTAATTTTCATAGAAGTGATATGATGAAAGTAACCAATGAAAGCATTGTAAAGAGAGTGTCCATTAACAATACAGTCAAGTTAAAAAGCAAAGATGAATAATGGATTGAAATATTACCAGCAGCAAACAGGTTGAGGGAAGGATGAGCAGCAATCACCCAAAATCTATCATGCTCTCTGCGGAAGGTCTGTACACTGGTCCTGTGAAAGAAAGTTTCAATTGTTACAATTTATACATAAGAGACAACAAAATCCAAGTAGATGAGAGTAACACTTGTAAAAAATAATATCTGCAATACTAAATGAGAATGAAAGTTGAAATTTCATAAAAGAAAAGTTTATAGGGGCAACTCTCCAATGACTGCATTTCCAGAATATTGGGTGATGATTATTCAAGTTTTTGTGGAAAAACAAAGCCAATTCTATTTGAATTGTAGCTCAGTGAAGACCGTTTTCTTTTGGAAAATTCATTCTCCAGCTTTTGATAAAGACATTTCAGTATCAGCATGATCAGAAATTTATTTATTTCAATTGAAAAATAGTTATTTTGTTTCTCTATTTTTAGATGAGAAAGTCTTTTAGATTTAGATTTTCAGATGGTTGTGCAATACAGGGCAGACTAGTTAACTGAATTCAAGAGGTGAAAAAGTACATGAAATCAGTGTCAGGAAATTTGTTTCAATATGTTTGTTTCGTCATGCTGAAAGAAACATAAAACCAAGTGGAACTGCTGCGATTTTAACTCCGACACAGACTTCATCAGCCTGATGACCACTTTGTAGGCCAAGGATACGCTAATGATGTGTTGAAGATTTAAGCATCTAGTATATCAGTCAGTTTGTATACTTTGAGGAAAGGGGATAATATATAAGCAGCTATTGGCCTAGAAGGAAGAATCTAAAAAACACATAAAAAACAAAAACTGTACACTAATTTATCATAAGAGCTTACCTCTTGCTCATGTCCCACACCCGAATAGTCTTGTCTTCAGAATTACTGAGGATAAGCTCTTGGCGTGGATGAAACAAGCAGCAGGAGACATTGTTATAATGTCCACGACATGTATCCACCTCCCAGGCTTTAGATTCTAGAAATGGATGGATAAAGTTTTTTAAAAAACAAAATAAAACAAAACATTAAAATAAAGACGAATGAATTCAAGATAAATCATTACACAGACTAATAATTGAAGAGGGAGGTTAAAATAACCGCTAGCAATCAATTATTACGCAGGGGAGGTAACTGTATATGAATCAGCTCTAACATCTAATCACCTCTTCCATAGCACATCAACACCCCTTTTCACAAAATCTGATTGAATTCATCCAGAACTTTTGGAGATGATATTTAGTATGAACATACACCAACGATGTAGGGGAGGTAAGTGTACGTGAATCTACTTGAACTTAGTTCACTTCTGTAGGCCATTGCCCACCCTTCTATTAAGTTTATAATTGAAATCTTTTGGCAGAGGTAAATAAAGAAAAACTCAAAATCTGCTTATATAATGTGCTTGACTATTTTTTTTTCGACATTTGTCAAGGGAGATAACTATTAAATGCTAATTATAAGGGTCTCCATTTATTTATTCTCACAAATGCATGAAAAATCTGAGTTTATTCTGGTTGAATGTAAAGCAAATACAAAGCAACATAATTTTTTATATTTCTACAGTGTAATTGCAAAATTGTTTAAATATAGCTGTCTTTTTTTTAAACTACTTTATAATGAATTACATTTGTACAATTACCTCAACTCAAGAAAGAAAAAGAAAAAAGATCAGATAGATTCTACGCTGGTGTAAGTTGGGTACAAATGAGTGAGTTATTTAAGATATGCTATCTACATTAGAAGATGCATTTAAATAATTGTGAGAGTTTTTATTGAGACTATATACTCATTCATAATATATGACAACAAAAAAACTTGTCAGCTAAAGATGACTGGAGAAATGATCAGGTGAGATTTCAAGAAGTTCACGAGGTGAATGAAAGTGTTGAGTAGCAATTGTTTCGAAATCTAAAATAAAATATTTTGTATGAAAACCATCTCATTTGATTTTAATGCAATAGATAAAAACTACAACCTAAAAAAATTCAAGAATATAAAAATGAAATAAAGATAAAGATAAAACAAATTTCATTTCTAAGACAATAGAACAATAAGCAAATCAAATGATAATGGATAGGAATGTCTGAGGCCATTGAATAAGAAAAGCCCAAGAGCAGTGGCATAGCTAGAGATTTGTGGCCCATGGCTTCACTCTTTAAGGCCCAACCACCAACATTTAGTGAGATTAGTTGAAAATGGAAAATTTACAGTAAATAAGCATGCAAGATCACTTGATTGGTGAAAAATAACCCCGAAAGGCAGAATTATTATTTATGCAATTCATGTACATACAACAAGGATATATCTGGACAATGTCAGTGAAAATGCAGTAGGTGAACTACTATTAATGAAGCTTTAGCGTCACCCCCTCCATTAGGGACCCAGAGGGCTTTTTATCAAAGGGGGAAAAAAAGAAAAAAAAAAAAAAGAAAGAAAGGGCTACGCTTCTGCTCAAGCGCCATGAATACTTGAAAGGAGGAGAAAGGAAGATACCCCCAGGAGAACAATAGAGAATATCCATATTCCATGGAAATAAAAGGATAATGAGCTTGAAGAAAATATTTTTACATTCATTTCAGAGAGAGAGAGAGAGAAGATCAGAGAGAGAGAGGAAGAGAAAAAAAATTGAGCAGTTTCAGGCTAATTGGATGAAACAATTAGGAGCCAATCAAGTAGAATGATTGCTTGCCTGATTAAAGGAAATCAATATACTAACAACCTCAAGCTGCAAAACTTACAGAACAGTAAGTATGGAACTCAGACGATAGAGACATATCATCACCAATAATTTGAATAGTAGTAATTCCAAAAAGAGAGGGGCAGAAACACTTAACACTTTTTGAAATGTCCTTTCGTTACAGGTTATGTTCAATGCCTATTATTAAGCATGGATCATTGGTCAGTACAGCAGCCAGTTTTACAGTAAAAATGTTTCTCAAAACAGTGATAGACACAATAATAGTGTTCCCTGTATGTTAGCAATGTAGTTGACAGGGTTTCTTTAGATAAAGGTTTCAACTGCATAACTACTGTACCGAGCAACAATCCATGTTGACTAAACGCCAAGCAGTGAACTGTAGATCAACAAGAAGCCATTGGTGATCTCAACCTGTAACAAAAGAAACAACATTTTAAAAAATGTCAGGTTTCTACTCAACCCTTCTTGGTGTTGGGACTTGCTGGGATTTATTAGCAATGATAAATTGTGTCTTAATAGGAATTTTGATTGTGTCATGTTAGTAAATTGAGATATCCATGAATACTTTGAGAGCAATGTCAGGGTCTAGATTTCCAATTGGAAGCAGATTCCAATCTAATCATCTACATTTTTAAAATCTATGGTTTGGCAAGTTCATTTTAAACTAGAAAGCCAATTAAGATATTAGTACATATCTTGTGAAAATTTGACCTTTTATGTTTATAGATTCAACTGAAGAAGTTTGAACAAAAAAAATGGAAATTTTATCTTAAAAAAAAAAAAAAAAAAAAAAAATAGGCAGAAAGAGATTGACTAAATTTTAGAAATTTTAAAACTAGGAATTATATTTTACATGAATGACGCAGACAGCAGGAGATAAACAAGGACCAAATAAAATGGAGAGTAGAAAAGAGAAAGATGAAACTTATTTTTTTTAATTTCATTTTCATATGCGCAAGCATCTCTGGTATAGATTGTGGTCATTGACTTTTTTTTTTTTTTGAAGCAAGGGAGATAGCTCGCGCATCTACAGTCTAACTATTAGGCTTGTTTCAACACAAAAGACGAAGAAGGAAAAGGAAAAAGGAAAATGATTTAGGGCCAAACAGAGAGAACACAAAAATCAAATACAATACCAGAACCGTGGGTAGAAAAAAGATAGTTCACAATCATGTTATCATCACCTGAAAATGGGGCAGGATGATGAGAATTGTAGTTAAGCATCAATTTCAAAATCATAAGAATGAAGGGCTCAACTGAACTAAGTTATATTTCAGAAATTCCCAGGGCTACAATATTCATAAGTTGTAATGAATGTGTTTTTAAATCTATGATTGGGAGAAAAAAAAAAAAATTTCCTTTAAATGATTACAGAAAATGCCATCCACTTATTCTAATATTTTGATTAGTAATTGCTGATCAGATAATAAGCCAGAACAATCCTTATACATTGGCAAAGGATGGTGAAGGAATCAGTGAAACATATCACCTTTTAAATTGAAAGAAAAAAAAAAAAAAAAAAGGCAATGTTGAAATAACCAAACTGCCAGCAAATGAATAATAACAGGCTTCAGTTTAACAATCTGCTTTCCAACCATCATCAGGGAAGAAGCACACTGATTTAAACCAGGGGTGTCTGACTATCAGGCTGCGCCACAGGGTCATATGATTTGACGATTTTATTTTATTCTTCTTTAAGAATAAAATCAATACATTTCCTTAGATCGTAATATTCAAACCATTTAAGAGACAAAGCCGAGTGCATTAGCCATTTATAAGTGACATAATTGACTCATCACCTATATTCTAGGCATGACTAACATCATCCATATTGTCAATATTAAACGGATCCATGGTACAAAAAAGGTTGGGAGATCCCTGATATAGTGAATTGTGAATCAGCGAAAATTGTTAACAGAAAAGCAAATTCTGACAACATGGCAATCACTCAAAAACAAGCTTGGAGACAAATGATGAGAAAAAAAAAAAAAAAAAAGTTCAAGTGATGTTTAAATCAAATCCAATATCAAAGAACTGAATTTGTGGTTCTCAATGTGTCAAATAGATAGAATGGTACAGAATTTACAAGATGGTTTTAAAAGAAACCTGGGATGTGGGAGTCATTCAGAGGTAAAAACAGATTAGATATTAGAGGGCTCAGCTCATATTCTATTTATGAAGAGATGTTATCAACAACACTGCAAAATTATTTCTATAAAATTCATTTTTTGAAAATTGAGAACAGTAATTATAGTTTGTACCTATCAAGTGATTACCAATGAAGAACAGAAAAATAAGCAAACCAGGAACCAATTGTCACACAGATCAAGGAGAAGAAAATGGAGCTGTATCAACCACATCCTCAGGAAGCCTGCCAACAACATCACTAGGTAGGCCTTGACCTGGAACCCACAGGGAAAGAGGAAAAGGGGCAGGCCCAGAAACACAACACACAGGGACACCAAGGCAGAAAAGATCTGGAGAAGACTGCCAAGAGTAGTGCACTGGTCAAAGATTGTTGACAGCTTATACTCCTCATGGTGCAAAGGACTTAACTACCACTAACTACTTTTAAAGAGACCAAGAGCTTTGGTAGAGTGAAATTTCTGTTAAAGGTTTGGTAGCCACAGAAACTGCATACACAATCATTTTTTGATGTGGTGTCATACAGAAAATTTTTAAAAGACATTGAATATTCATGTTATTCAAGCAAACTTAATGTTAAGACATGAAGTTATTCAGATTACTTTTTTAACAACAAAAATTGCTTGGTAACAAAGATAGTTGCGGATTTCCTGCCAGCATCCGGGACCAGCATTTGCATATTGGTAAAAGCCAGATATTTGAATGCTAATTTTCAAACATTGAAAAGAATACTTATCTAAATTCCTAACCACAAAGTGCATTTTTTTTTCTTGAATCTATTTAGCTTACTAGACTAGAGCACTTCACTTTAAATATTATATTTATTGGCTTACAGCCAAATTACAATGAATACACTGGTTCTCATAAGATTAAAGTCAAGTCAAACCAAGTCAATACTTAGATGGGTGACTGCCAAAGAATACCAGATGCCGTAAGCAAGGATGAAGTGAATGATACCATTTTGGGTGCTTGTCACCTCTAAATCTACTTCACACATCACAAGTTAAAAAGAAAAAAAATTTTTTTAAATTAAAAGAAAGGATTTTATAAAAATAAGAGAAATTTTCAATATGTGAAGACCGGGTATGGATGGCTGATGCCATTGTCAGCATAAGAGTGCTACTTACTTACAATTGATAAAGTATTTGATAACATTGTGACAAGTTAGAGTGCCACTTTAAAAAAAATCATTTTTCCTTTCTATCAAAAAAAGCTTGCTTTTAATAATCAAAGTGGAAAGTTCAGGTTCTTCATACATATCTGCAGTCACATGAAAACAGAGTGAAACAGACAAGTACAAGATTTCTGAAAGTTAGTCAGAAAAAAAAAAGAAGGAAACGATGAAAAGTTCAAAGCAATAAGAAAATGCAAAGCCAATGGAAACAGAGGAGATGTGAAGTAGGAAACCAAAGTAAAGGCTTGATGGCTTAACAAGAGGATTGGGTAATTGTTTGGATGTTTCCGGAGAGGGACGGGTAAAAAAAAGTAATAAGTATAGACACAGAACATGATGAAAATCTCAAAGTGTAAATTGATACAGTCAATGTGGAACAAACAGGAGACTTTCCTTTAGTTACACAAGTTTGTATGGAGAAATTTGGTTAGAAATGACAAAGAAAATTTATGTAATGCCTTTTATATTAATTGCAACTATACATCCATTTTATTGTTGCAAGTATGCAAAAAATGTTTGACTTTTTTTCGTTGATTGCAACCCTAACCCTATTTCCTAAATCACATTCTTGGTAGTTAAATTCGATACAATAGTTTTACATGGTCAAGTTTTCTGCTTTCAATTGTTCCATAAATTAGTAGCAGCAGCTTAATTGTGTCTATGCTAGTTACCTCCTTTTTGCCAACCTAATCCAAACAAATAGTGAAGATTGATATGGAAACAGAGGAAAAAGGTATCAACACATTCACTCAAGTCAAAAAGTCAAGAATCATTCAATGAGTTCCTCCCATGATTTTTTTTGTTGTTTACACAACATTTTGGCCAATCCACTTGATGGCTTTTTTCAAAAGTACCATCCTAATATAAATGATGGTAAAGAGAATCATAGGAATCAGATGTTTTTTCATAATGTTATAAGAATTGTTGCTACAGAGAAGGAAAAAAAAATCTTTACAATCGTTATATTCAGATAATCTTGAAGAAATCCTTGAATGGATTGACTGAAAGATTGTGCGAATAAAATTAACATGGTGGAGTTAAATGGTAAAAAAAAAAAAAATTATTCCCTTTCTCAAAACTATAGACAGTATCATTAAAGTTGGCTGTCTCTGTCCAGCACGAAAGTACATCACAAAAATTTAATGTATATACAAAAAAGTATTATAACATTTCTGTGGTATTTATACATAAAGACAGATTTATATTAATCTAATAAATATAATGGCTTTGAGAGTATGAATATCATTACAAAGTTTCAATATATCAGAGAGAAAGGAGTTGAAATTCCATCATTGATCAAATAACTTATCCCATAAAATAAGCCATGATAACTACCTTAATTCAAGTAACCAACAAATTTCTGTAACCTGCATCAAATCCCCACAATTAAATCATTGAAATAGTTAATATGACTTGGAGCATCAAATGATATTTTTTATAGAATATACAAGGTATTTTCAATTTAGACAATTGCACAAATCATTAAGCAACACCCATAATTTTACTAAGGTCCATTCAAGAAGGGAAAAAAGTACCATATGACATCATTAGAATCAAAAAGACACAAACAAAAATAAATACTTAAAATTCTAACTGACAAAACTATTTTTTGACATTTTTAGAATTCAATTGAAACCAAATGGTAGAAATATAAAGAAGTACACTTACCATTCATTCTCCATAGTTTGACTTGTCTGTCATCAGCTCCAGAAATGATGAGGGGCATAGTAGGATGAAAAGCAGCCCAATTGACTCCACGGTCATGTCCTTCCAAAACATGTTTTACAACAGCATCAGTTGTTCCAAACAAATCAGTTTGGGCAGGGTTTCGCAATCTATCTTCCAGTCCACCAGGCCCAGGAGCAACATTCTTCTTTCTTAAACCTACAAATCACAAATGTGAAATATCATTAGCTGAGGAACAAAAAAAAAAAAAAAAAAAAAAAAAAAAATTCATATATAGTTCGGCAGTTACTAACTCAATTTACAAATACTAAAGTATAAAAGTTTAGTTTCATCTTTAACTAGTGTCATTATCTGTGTAATTTTCATTTCCTTTGGAATATTTACTGATCATCAACCGATGCTATTCATGGTTTGCCGAATATAAGTGTGAGACAAAGCAGCATCAAATAAGTGTAACACAATTGAGCGAATCTACTGTCTGTCAGTTGTGCTTTGGCTCATGTACTAGAAGTAATTATTTCATAATCTTTTCTTTTTTTTTTCATTAGATGAAGTATTGTAAATCATTTTTATTAATTTTTGCCTCCTGACCCACAGCTTGATAGCCATGGGTGAGAAGTTAAAAATGAATAAGTCTTTGGGACTGTTTCCCCAAGGTTGTACAAATATCAATTGTATAAACTAGAACCACTGGATATGGATTAGTACTGTTTTTTTTTCCCCACTGTATTTTCATAAAGGATAGATAAAAAATGTATGAATAAATGTAAGGTTCATTGAACCAAACTTTGTCATTCTCTAGTTTTTTTCCCTTTTTCTGGCTAGGAAAAAAAAAAAAAAAAAAAAAAAAAGCTACACCTATGATATATAGAACCCTGATATTTTTTATTGATATTTCAAGAAACTGTTCCTTACCAGAAATGTCCCAAACTCTGACAGTTTGATCCAGAGATGCAGACACAACAAGGTCTTCACTCATGTGAAACTGTGCACACATCACATAATGACTATGGCCTGTCAACACACTAAAATTACAAATACAATTTTATAATAATTATTCAAAAATGTACATAATGATCTAAAGAGAAAAAAAAAGAAGAAAAATTTGCTTAAATATAAAACAATGATGAATCATACAACAAAAATATCAATATAAGAATTTGAAAACAAAATATTTAGTCATAAATGTATAAGATGAAATTGTGCGGCTTATACTTGATTAGTTATCATTGTAGGATCCAGAAGCTATACTGAGGTTTAAATCCATGATCCGACCCAAATATTGGCGACTTTTTCATTTGAGTTAATATCAATTCTACAAAAAACACATTTTAGCAGCATATGAGAGTGCTCTGCTGCTTAATAATATTCCATACATGGCAAAAAAAAAAATTTCAAGAAAAAAATTATTTACTGTAATTGCAAGTAATCCAAATAATAATTTTCCACTGATAACCTTGAACTAGCAAAACATTTTTCATAACTTTTCAGACTAATCGAGAGATCAACGATACAATAGGATCAAGCATCAAAACTTTGAATGATCAACTGAAATAATGATTTCACACAGATCTTCTGAACTTCATAGTCATAATTTGACAACTGACAACTTCTGAAATCTATGAAAATTTATGAAGAAGAGAGAAAAAAACTCACCAAATACAATTTCTTGACTGCCAATTCCAAATTCTAATTGTCTGATCATCAGAAGCACTCACAATCCATGGATATTCCTAAAGATAACAGAACTTTTTAGTTTGTGGCAACTGTAAGTCATAATTTAATCAATTTTATTCTGTGGTGTGAAGCAAGTTGTTGGAATAAGCAATAAGCATCTCAAATTATGTCATACATATCTATATTTTGATTTTGGCATCTACACTTTCAAAACATTTTGTAATCCATCAATCGATAATATTAATACAATATAAATTAGAAAATCTTAAAATTTATTTTTATCTCAAAAATCCATGATAATCAGATTATAATCAATAAAGTATCAGAGGGAAATTAGAAATGTTTGTTTCAATGAATCCATGCATATGAGTATCATTTAGAGAAAGCAAGTATTTCTAAGCAGTCATCCAACAATGACCAAATTCAACATAATGTATCTGCACAGCAGAACTGCTCCAGATAAAGCAAGACAGCATTTTTATTTCTTTTACAGACAAGTCATGCTACTAATATTTTTAAAAGAATTCAATTACGACTCTTTAAGAGCAACAATCTTTAGCCAAGCCTATGTCTTTTATGTAGTGGACTGTGATTTTTTTGTTTCTCTATCTTTAATAATGATCTTTTCTACATAAAGGTAACAATTTTGCTGATAAAAATATTTCCTACCCACCATTTAAAATAATTGACACATCCACTGAAACAAATTCAATAGGTTTTTTTCTAAAAATTCAAGTACATTGGATTTTTTCATGGGGATTAATTAGTTTTGAAATAAAGCACTTTATATTTTTATGTTTGCTGACATCATCCTATCCTGTACACAAATATATTACTTCTATGCATCAAATGTATATTTACTACTAAATTATGGTAGCACTTAATGGGAGAAAACAAAAGTGAGAAGAACAAAAAATAAACTGAATAATGTGAACGTATTATAATGCACAGTCTCTTGTTTACTAGAACAGATATTGAGTAAAGAAACAAAAAACTTATCTGCTACAGTAAACCCCTAAAAAATCTGCACTCACCCCAGGAAACTATCACTAAATTCAACCAATATTTTTCATAGTTTTTGACTTCAAGACAAACAGAGGATTGACTAAATTACCCAGCTTTTGTTGTGTTCTACCAGTGATCATTTTTTAAAAAATAATGACTTCAAAAATTGATATGTCTACAAGAGAGAGAAATAATGGAATGAATTTGTGAAGCTTACGTGATGGAAATTGGTGGTTCGGATATAATCCAGATGCCCCAATAATGTGAACAAACACCTACGTTGCTTGTAATTCCAAACCTAATGTTTGCAGGGAAGAGAAAAGAAAAAACATTTCGAATTACATCAAGCATTGGAAAAAAAAAAAAAAAAAAAAATTTCACTGTCATTTTTCTTGTAAACATAAAATAAAGAAAAAAAAATCAGCTTCTTCAAAATTTCAATCTCAAAAGAAAAAGAAAAGATATTTTTTTCAAATCATTGTCTACTGAGCTTATATCATCAAATAATGAAAAAAAAAAAAAAAAAAAACTCTTCATAGCTCATCTTAATAATTCAGGTTAGCTATACATGAATTATTGGGCTCAAGTTTTAGCCATATGTTGCTACTATTTCTCTGGACAAAAACTGTATGGCTATAATACATTAAAGCTTAAAAAAGAGTTTAAAAAGGCAAACCATACTTGAAAGAGTTCCAACCATTAATAGTTGGTTAGTAGTAAAACTATTTAATGGTTATAAGTTTGCTGTGGAACATAAGTCCACCATCAGGAGCTTTGCTTCGTGAGCAAAAGATGGGATCCCATCTGCTAAGGTCATCCTGTTGCGTGGGACTTAGTTCAGTCAGTGATGAAGTCTGTGGTGTTATCAGCGGCAGTAGGTCTTGGAGAGGACATAGGGTGCCAAGGTAGGAGGGAAGCGGTTTGGTGTTAGATTGTATGGGTAAATTAGGGATAGTATAAATGGAGGGGTGATGAGGTTAAGGAACTGCATAACCTTACAGGTCATTGAAAATATGTTGGCTCTGATTAGTACAAGTGGGATACCCTACCAAGGTTATAGTTGTTATGGGTCTGAGTGACTGAAGTTTCCAATATTAGATATATCAGAGAGGGGGTAGATGTGGATGTGAGATTATTATTAGTGGGAGAATCATGATTTAGAGCTCTGTGTGATTAGGGTTATCAAGTTTGGTGTTGAGTCCATTAGGGAAGAGAGTTTTGAGTTTGTAGATCCACATATCATATCTTTCTAGAATTTTAGTTATGTCAGTGGCAGTATTTTTTTGTATTTTTTCAATGATAATAAAGCTAGCGTCTGTGGCAAAATTGTGATTGGGTGTGCGAAAGTGTAGTTTTATGGTAAGTGGACTGGGATTGTTTCGTGATTTAATTCTGTGTCTGTAGTAGTTAAGTCTAAGAGAAGAGCTAGAGAAAGTGTTGGTGTACTTAAGGTGGTTACAACATAGACTATTTCTTTTGTCACATTATATATACGTATATATATATATATATATATATATATGATTTTTTTGTTTATCATCAATGGATGAAAGATTTGGGAGTACTTTAGAGTTTGTTTAATTGGATTATTTATCCTTTGTACTGAAACATCAGGGTGAATAACAGTCATGTAAAAATCTTGAAACACTTACCATATATGCCAGCATTTAAATACACTTTTCAACCAAGTATTTTCTCCGAAAAGAACCATAGTATATTTAAACCCTATGAACTAGACATTCTGATAGATACAATGCTGCCTTATGTTGGAAAGTCAACTTATCTGACTAATATTAGACCAAACTTGACACCTCAGTATAGCGGTCAACTTATACAATATGTAGTAAAAATAAATGTACACAACAACTGACCTTGATTTTATAGTCATCACCTCCAGAGACAAACAAAGGTTGTTGATAGTGGAAACAGATTCCTCGGACAGGACCTGTAATAAGGAGAGGCAAATTATAAACTCCACGATAAATTTTCAGAAGGAGGTGTAAAAAAAAAAAATGGTGAATAGTACCATTGAATAAGATTATACATACCATCATGTTCATCAAATTTATCAATCAGGGTACACATGCGATAATCCCAGAGTTGAATAACACCATTGTGAAGACTGGCCAATACCCAGGGGCGTTTAGGGTGAAAGGATAAACCTGTAATAAAAAACAAATTCAAACAAAGTTTATAAATGGTAAGAAATTAAATATTTACATTTTTTAATATTGTCAATAGTACATCTTAAAGTCCAAACCAATCACATTAGGAATTTCTAAACCAGACAAAGCTCATTTTTTTTAAAATTGAACATTAAAAGCAAATAATTCATCATTTATATTAGGTTTGTATAGTAGTCTTCATCTTGGGTTACTCTACTTTTCCTCAGTCCAAGCCTACTCTTTAATAAGTACATGAACAGTGTGATTCAATAACAATGGACTCTTCCACTGAAACTAATTCACTATTTGTCTCATAGAAAATTCATAAATATCAGTGAATTATTTCATAGGATTAACTGACATGAATGGTGACAACATCTGGGTTCTGTAACATACTGAGATAAAAAAATGTTTTCAAACTTGAGTACTGGTGGAATACAGCTGACTTCGGGAGAAGCTTCTTTGACATTGTTGATTGATATTTTTTGTTAAGCAAAATTACAATAAGTTTTTGTTCAGATAAAAAATATTCATGTTGTAAATGTTAAACTTAATAGATAAACAGATTATTGCAAGGTTATAAAATTGTAACATTTTTTTTTCAATTCGAACTGAAATTGGAATATTTTTACTCACTTCCATTTGGAATCTATGGTTCCAAGGCCCTGATTAATATCACAATACAAGAGCAAAAATGTAACTATGTATCATCTGTTGATGAAGAATCAAAAATTCAGATAATTTGTCAATTTTCCTAGTTCAACTACTGACACCTAAATTTATTCAACAGAACAAGTTTTTTTCCAAAATTTAAGTAAATAATCATAAGGCGGCATTTCTAGCCAAAGAAAAAATCATTTTCAATTCGTCAACAGAATTATTACAAAAATTGCCGAGTAAGCCAAATAGATAAGGATAAATAACTATTTACTACCATGTAATAATTGTAAACGTGATTCTTTACAATTCAGTCATTAAAATTAGGGACAGCTAATTTCTATAGCTTTTTTTTTTTAGTTATGAATTTACATCAAGTTCAAAACTACGGTCTCCATTGCCCGATCGCAGGTCAACGTTGGCACGTCAGCTGAATTCCAACCGGGACCATCTTCCCTATGTTGTAACTTCATTTTCATTGAATTAAATATTCAAAGATAATGGAGAAAACCACTCAGAAAAGAGTAACAATGTAGATAGGAGAAAATTATTGAATCGTCAAGGTGGGTGTTTCTATAATAGGAAGTGAAACAAACAAGAACCCCCATTTTGCCACATCACAGGATTTTAAAAACCTGTTACAGATCTTGGAACAATAGTAACAAAAAGTAGAATTACCATTACGACCAGAAAATAAATATTTTTACTTAAACTGAATGGTACAACATAACGAAGGTGGTCCCAAATGGAATGCCGAGTGTAAAATGTTTACATCCTCGCACACTCGATATTAAAAACGGCGCACAAATAAGAAATGAGAAGAATTAGGGTTAAAAAAGAAGTAAATTATATAAATACTGCTTCGAATAAATCAAATTCTTTTGCCTCGCTTTATAAATTTAGACAGATCTAATGTCCACTTGACATCAGCTGAATTCCAATCGGGACAACCTTCACCAAGTTGAACTAATGAAACAACTGGATCTATACACGTTCTCTCAATGAACTATAAAACATTTATTTGCAATAAGTGAATTCAGCTAGAAAAGCTGCATTACGTTTCTAAAAGAGTAATCCAATGTTCTCTTCTCATCCTAAACTTACAATTCAAATAATGTATGCAATTATTTATTAATAGTAAAGTGAGTGATAATTTTATTTCAGGCAAAAAAAAAAAAAAAAAAATAGTTAGTTATAACTTGTCAAAATAGATGAATGGGTGTGTGCAACGTATTTGTTTATTTATCCTCTTCAGCATTCACCTACCACCTAAAATCTGATCGAATGTATTTCCATTTTAACAATTGTGTAATTTAGTCATTACTACTAATAATTACTTATTCAGCCATAGGAATCACACCTAATCAAACATTAAAGCAAATAAGATAAATTCTTGAAATGACATGAAAACACTGGGTAAGATCGTCCACCGAAGCTTCTGCTTAATAATTCCTATACCTATGGGTCGTAGAAATAATAATCAAAAAAAACAGACACAAATAAAAACCGAAGTCAAACAACGAACACCCATTAACTGAATCAAAGAGTAATTTTACCTTTGACCCTGGCTGATTTTGTCTCAAATTTAGTCAACATTGTCGGAGTTGTCGAAGAAGAAGATTCAGTTTCTTGTGTCTCTCGGCCGGAATGTCGTCCGCCGGACAAACTGTAAAAGACGTCAACGTGGATGTAACATGGAAGCACTTCCTGTTGATGATGCATGTGTTGCAAAGGGAAATCCGATTGGTTCATTTCGGCCAATCAAATACGTTATTAGAAACTGATTACGGTTCCACAAATTTTCTCTCTCAACCAAGCTGAGTGTTAATTGCTTTCATGGCGTAGCTTCCTGTACAAAAAAAAGGATAGAAATGAGATTAACAAGGATGAATAATTTTAGTCTCTTTCACGTTACTATTGAACCAGCCAACTACCATCTGTTAAAAATGGGAAAATGTTTTCTACAAGTATTTTTTTGTGGTTTCTGAAAGGTTTTAGGGACGTGCACGGGTCTGTCCGGGGGTGTGTGTAGACCGTCCTTAACTGCGTACCCCCCCCCCCCCCATCAAAATGAAAATAAAAAATAGAACAAATCACAAAAAATTACTTGCGTAAAATCTTTTTACAAGCTTCACAAAGGGAGTAACCAGATACTCCGGAGCTGTACTTCTGTACGAATGGCGGAAAATAACGGTCCAATTTGGCATTCTAATTACTTTGTAAATGGACCCCCTCCCTAAAATTTGACAATTTTTTTTTTTCAAACTGTGGAATTGAAGGTCCTATAAAGTGAAAGCATAAAAAATTACTAGCAAAAATTTTGTCAAACTTCAGTTCAAGTTGGAGTTGAGTTTATTTTCCTTCTGTAACAAGAACAATCCTCACCAAATTTAGGGGAGAAAACTCTTCACTGTTTATCTATCCTATCACATTAAACTAAACAGATGCATAAATAAAATTAACATTTCCATACAGTGATCTGAAATCATGACTATTGATTGCTAGGCAGCTCTCTCACCAACTGAGCCAAACTGACAAATCTTATATATTTACAAATTTATTTTTATATATACAACACAAAAGTTGCAGTAACCACCTCCAGTCAAAATGGAAGAAGGGGTGGAGTTTAACCCTATATTAGCCAGGCTTGTTTTTTCCTTTTTTATGACATGGATCCTGGCTCATTCAGTAGTGCTCCTTTTTCTTACCAAGTATGAGCATTCACGATTATTTTATGATTTAATAATCAGGATGAATTATTATGACAAAATTAATTATCGCTTATTTGTATGTCCCAAATAAATTTCAGATTTATTTAACTCCCTAGCATTTCTTTACCTGACTCCAAGCTCAAATTACACCATTTTAAAGCTTGGTTTGTTTCTTTCCTTTCTTCATTTTGCATCCCAAAATTGATAATAGAATAATAGAATTTCATAAAGTCAGAAAACAAACATGGTACTCAAAGAATATACTAGTGACAACCACTAAAAGAGACATACATACTGCGAATGATAATCACCTTTTTGGGGTATCCTTTATTTTAGCATTTAATCTAAAGTCTTACATCATAGGTTTTCCAAAACCTGGAGTCTCACTTCAGATTTCAAATTGCTGAAGCTATGCTTTGAAAATGTGTGATTGGAAAACAAGTCCAAGGGAGGTAATTACGTCTGAAATGTGTTTCTGACTCTAAAATAGAAAGTTGCTGGAAATTTATGACTCGACTTCTCTACGCTAACAAATGAATAACTGCGAGGCACAAGGATAACTTGGTGCATGATAACGTGCAAGGACCAACAAAAACGAACTATGGAATTGAAACATTTTAATGAGATACAATAGTGGAAAAATTTTTTTAGGTGTTCAGTGAAATCATTAGTTCACTTCAATAATTTATAGTTCACAGGAACAAACTGTTGAAACAATTTATTACAAAAATTGAAATTATTTCAAGTTCTTACTATGCCAGAATGAGTTTGTAAAATAACTATAAAACTATTTATTCAAATTATTTTTCACTTTGAAGTACTACATTTTAAAGTGGAAGAAGTTTGTAAGTTGAGAGTTAAAACATGATTGACTGCTGCAGGGTCAAACTCCAGTCCAATTCCTATCCTGACTGAAGATGATCACTGCAATTTTTGTATTGTATACATAATGAATAAAAAAAATTATAAGAATATACCATTTTTGTATGAATGTATTTGTTTATCAAAATGATATGATAAATTTTCATTAATATACAAGACTTGTCAATTGAGCTCAGTCAGTATGACAGCCCTGGTAATCAATTGGTCATTAGTTCAAATCTCGATGGGGGAATGTGAATTTTACAAATCAGTTTACATTCCTGATTTTGGTGAAGATTGTTCTTGTTCTTGTTGAGATAGAAAATTAAAATCAACTCCAGTTTTGGATTTGACAACAATTTATTACAAATATTAAAATTATCTCTTGTGTTCAAAGGTACAGTCTCTATAATTTATTTGGCAACTTGTATGAATCAGATTTGGCACTTCTGAAACGGTGTTGTTTTCTTTTAAAATAGCTATCATCAACATAGAAAGAAAACAACAAAAGTTAAAATGATAAAGGTGCTTTTAAAAGTTATAAATAATTCATTCAATCATTTTTGTTCTTATTTGTTTTGTTTCGTTTATTAATTTGATCCAAATAGTAACTTGAAAAGTCCTTGCACTGAGATGCACTGAGTTATTGTGTGCCAAGTGATCCTTGCACCTAGCTGTAGTATGCTGAGAAATCAGCATTCAGTTGTCAGTGCTGACTAGACAAGCATCGAGCACTCAATGAATCCTCTAAATTATAAGTCAAAGAAAAGATTAGGATTCGAGTAGCTTCTCAAATTTTGGAGAAAAAATATAAGCAAGGAGGACAACTTCCAAATATCAAAAAGTTGTTTCCCCTCCTTCCTACTTGCATGACATATTCAACAAGTACTGATATTCATGTTATAGACAAGTCTTCAGGGATGAGTTTTAGATTATACAGTCTATGAACTTGAGAGGAGTCATTAACATTCAAAGAGTTTTTTCAGAATATTGAACTGCTTCTTGTTTATTTTGTTTACACAATGTTTCAAACACTTGATCTTACAACCTTTTTCAGATGTACTATCTGAATGTGATGGTAGTGAATAGAATTTTTTTTTCCTAGAACACCAATGCTTATGACATACTCAGCAGAGACAAAAATGGAAATCCTGGCCAAACAAAGGGTAGCAACTCCTTTATTTTCACTTAAAATCAAATACAAAAATAAATAAGAGTTAGTTTTAGATACCAAAAGTTGAATCTAGCTACATATGCAATACGTCATTTCCTTTATCTACTGTCTATAAAAGCCTTGAACACACATGTCCCCCTGCTCATTTGCCTCTATTTTCTTAGTCAGTACTTTCTCTCTCTTCCTTTCCTTCTCTCTAGGATTGATATTATTTTGCCGATCTCCTGGCCAATTCAAACTTTATCATTTTTCTACAATGACCAATCACTGTTCTAAACCATGCTTATTTCATTCTCACAGAAGTTGAGATATCTCTCATATGCTCAACTACTAAATCACAGGTCCTCTTCTCTGGTTCAAAAATATGTATTCACAGCTCTGTCTCCCATGAATGAAACGACAATGCTTTTACTACATAACAGTCATGATTATCTTCTGTTTTCTGATTCACCTTACTGCAGTCAGTACACATGGGTTAAGCCTCATGTTTTTGTGACTTGAATAGTCTTTCTGTGTTTTCCAGAGTCTGAGAATGGCCCCCAAGTTGTTTGTGGTAATCATAAATTCAGGTGCAGCACATGACTCAAAGCTTGTCAGTAAGTCATACCACTGATAACCCTGTCTCCATGATTATTCCTTGGTCCTCGGAATACCAAGCCTTATGGATTCAAAGCATTTCAGTTATCTCTGCTTCATTACCTCATAGCTACTACAACTACTTGCACAGAGATCCTACTTTTTGCTCAAGTGCTAACTTCTATCTTTCTTTTCTACCTAGCTATTAGCTGACACTATATACTCATTCTACCAAGGACCCAATCTCATTCCTTAATTACATAGTAATCTATTCTAAACAAGCCTCTTCAATCATGATCGATCTAACTAATGTTAACGTATGTTTTTTTTTTCTTATTTCAATTACAAACTCTGTTTAATCTCCATATCCATATTCATACATAACGGCTTAGATTCTCCTCCCAACAAAGAACTGTCATGGTGACAAGTGTGTCCTCCTACCTTAACACTTATAGTGTCATCAGCATGTGGCAGTAAACTGAAAACGTGGGGCATTCCTTAGTCCTTCGGTGACCACAACCACCTTCTCGCTACACAGAACAAACTACTGTTGAAACTCTCCCTTACACAATATAGGAACTACACAAAGAAAGAAATCAAAAACACTTGAATCCTATGCTATAAGCATTGCTGCTATTGCATTCAAAAAAATTTTTTTCTAAATTCTGTTAACTACCATTACATTCTGAAGAAGGCCATAGAATGGAAAGCCCGAATCATAGTGTGAACATAAACAAAAAGAAGAGGTTCAATAGTTGGTAAAACTCTTTGGAAGTTTTAGATGACTTATAAATGCTATAATTTCAAAATCAGAATGTACATTTTTCTAAATATCTAAAGAAATGAAATTATCAAAGAATTTTGAAAATTGTTCAGATTGTTTATCTTTATTTTAACCAATAATTGATATCACTTTGTCCAATTGATCATGAACAATGATTGAGAAAATGTTAATAAAATTTTTCATTAGTATGTTTTCCTTTATCTTCTGCCCCAATGAAAATTAGTGTAGCATTTTGAAAAAGTTTTCTATGATATCAAAAAATAACAAGCCTGGCTGCTGCAGGGTCAAACTCTATTCCTGCTTCAATTCCACCGGAAAATGATTATTGCAACTACAGTATTGTATGTATAACAAATTAAAAATTGTATACTTTTCATTATGAAAGTATTAATTTATTAGAATGGAATGAGCTTTGCCTATTTGTAAAATTAATTTCCGTTAATAAGTAAAACGAGTCAGTTTGGCTCAGACATGAGAAAATTGCATACCAATCGCTTTGTTGTAATTTCAAATCTCAGTAGGAAAATGTTCATTTCATAAACGTATTTATTCATTAGAATGAAATTTGCCCTTGTGTATTTCTCACATGAATTTTTGTAGATATGTAAGAATTGTCTGTTTGGTTCCATTGGTAAGAGAGCTCCTCGCTGATCCCTTTGTCGTGATTAGAAAAATAAAGTCAACTCCAGTTTGACAAAAATGATTGTGATTTTTTTATTGTTTGTTTTCTTTTAAATAAGTAAAGGTATTTAACCAAATCATGTTATCATAAAAAAAAAACAGACAACTAATAATACATACAGGAAGGAAATGGTTAGCAATGGTTAGAAATGGTTAGCAAGCCGGCTTTGTGACTTGTGGATTTGTGCCAAATATATGTTACATTTAGTAAATAACTATGGTACATACAAAGAAACAATAGAATGTATTTCTCACTCTCACAGGAATGTAGCTTCACTCTCACAAGAATGGATTTAAAAATAGTTCATCTATAAAGAAAAAATTCTCTCAAAAGAAAAGAAATAATGTGAAATAATGGTACAATTACCTTTCTTATAGATTCTTTCCTACCTTTTCTGATTGTCTCCATTTAATATCTAACAAAATGTATAATTTTGTTCCTTAATAACATGTACCAATAGGTATTATAAGAACTGGCATTCAAAATCATCTATTCTTATAGTCAATCTCTTCCCTTCCCACTTCTAGTCCATCTATCCAAAATTGCACAAGCTCTCACTACTACATACTAATCCCACGCAATACAAAAATTCATTATTATCATCAAGTCAAGAGTTTGTCCCCGATCTAGTTGACTCATACTCTCCACCCATTTCTATCCGCCATCGCACTTGGCAGGTCTTCTGGTTGACATCCAATATCACTTGCTTGTCAATCAATATATGATTGTGTAGGTCTTTCCACTGATACTCACTCGTGTAATGGTGGATAAAGTGTTGTGTCACTCACTAGTTCCTCTTTGTTTTGCCACAATTGGCCAACGAAATGCAATCTTCTTTCCTGGATGGCATTAGTAATGAATGGTAAATTCCCATAGAGCTGCTACTTGTTTAGGTATTGTTTCCAGCTGACCACCTGGAGCATGTTTGTTTATGTGCCATTAAAGGAAGCTTCTTGCTTTTTAGTCACTGTCCATGTTGTCGAGCCATATAAATAATAATTTAGCTACTCTTGATCAGAAAAAAATTGTTCAGTTTTATCATCGTCTTTCTCATATTGATCTTATATTGGAATTCCCAGGTCAAATTCACTCCTGAAATCAAACTTTAAGTAACAAATTCATTAATATAAATTCAACTACTAAATTCATAAACTACTTGTAACCACTTGTAATTGACCGTGGAACTCTTCAATGAATAGCATAAAAAATAATGGGTTCTGTGAGTTGAAAAGAAATTATTTTTTAAATCCACCAAATAGTCAAAGAGGAATAAATTCAATCAAAACTGGGAAATGAAGGTTTATATCATCATTGTTCTCCGCTTATATATCCACTGAGGGTGTCTTTGGGTAAATACACATGGGCAATTATAATAAGACCTATTTCCGGCTTGCCAGTACCTGATATTCCCCATCAAAGTGCTGGGCAGGCTTGACATTGTTTAACCGTTGATCCGAGAACCAGTGTATCCAATGTAACTTTGCTGTAACCCCTTTGCCTCAGGGCAAGTTGCTCAATCCTAGTCTTTGAGTGGAGAGGTATTGAGTACTATTTTGAAAGTTACTGGTGTGAATCAGTAGTGAATTGAACCATGGCCAACAAAATGATTGGTGATCAGTGAAGGTTTATAAACATTCCAAAATCTGTAGATATTGATCTGAGGCATTATGATGCAATAGCCTTTCTGGAAATTTGAAAATCATTGTGTTTGGTCAGTTTGAATTATAACCCATTGTACACCATAAGTTGTATATCAGGATGAGATAATTCTCACAATCACGCATTACATATGGGTAACTAAAAATTGTTATTCATTATGATGAATACAGCATCATCATCTGTAATTTTGAGGGGTGTCATCATCATTGCAATGTTGTTTTGACAATTGATTTCTTTTTTTCTCAGCCAATCCATTCAACAACCTTCTTCAGGAATGCAATTCACGTAGAAAAAGAGAAGTGTCTTTTTCTTGTCTGCACTACCTAAAAAAAAAAGAGACTCCACCTTTTTCCATGTTGTACATCTGAAGAAACATTCTGATAATAAGAAAGCCACAAAACAAATGAGATCAATAGTCTAAAGAACTCTTGGAATGGCATTATATTCTTTTGTAATAAAGAAAGCATCATATGTCAGTGATTTTACAAGTTCATACATAGGGAGTGAATTGGACATAAAGAGAAGAATAGTCTTTTAAGAGCTAAGTATCAATTCATATGCTCAAAACCTTTACTTAAAAAATAAATGAATGGGTTTTTTTTTAATCATTACCACAAGAGTTATCCCCGTTCCTGGTGCATATCTAATAAATCAGTAATTTTATATTCAAGCAAGAATATCACAAATCAAATTGTATAGGACACCAAACAGACCATCAAAACACAAAATCATTACCAATGTGGTTTTATCTATTTGCTTGTATATTTAGTTTTTTGTTTTCTGTCATGCTGGAGGAAAAGGATATAAAAAATTAAGTGGAACAGCAGCGATTTGATCTCAAAAACAGATCTCAGCAGCCTGATGACCAACCAATAGCCCAAGGGTACATTGATGACATGAAGTTGAAATTTCACACATCAAGTACGTCAATCAGATTGTATCCATTGGGGAAAGGAGATAATACATCAACAGTTTTAAAACAATTTATTGTAAGCATTTTTGTATAGTGATTTGGCTTTAATAATTCTGCTTGGAATATTTTCTCTCAGAAATGTTTTCCAAGGACAAGTTATATCATTCTGATCCATATTTAGAAACTATCAGGCAAAACAGTCAACATAGGGTTCTCCAGTTTTTAAGTCGGTCTGGTTGGTTGGTTGGCTGGCTGGCTATATATGTTACGTGCCATGCATACAGACCATACCAATGGAGCTAGAGGGCTGAAAATTCAAGCATTCACTCCTTATTATGCTGAGAAAAAACTCTTCCTTGTGTTTTTTGAAAATTCCACCCTTAACTCTGCATTTCGGGGGTGGGGGGGCATTTGCAATGTAAGTTTTGTGCTAAATTTGTCCCTTAGTTTGCATCCGGCAGTATTCATGCCTATTTTTTTGAGAATTCAAACTTTCATAGTGATCACAGCCCAACAAAAGGCAACAAAAGTAACTTTTTCATAGAGCAACCCTTTTTTCCAATCTTTTGAGTGATCACCCTCAACACAGCATGCTGCCAAAAGATGTTGGTCACATGACAGTTTCCACTGAGTGATTAACCAGACCTTTTTGTATTATGTTTTTGCAGATTATTTATCTTCAATGCTTCATTCACTACCATGATAATGGCAGCGAAACACACCATCGGACAAGTCGGAGCCTGCATTGAAGACAATTACATTGAGGTGCACTGGTTGCTGGCCCAATAAATAATCACTACAATAATCCATACATATGATAATTAGCAATGTGCAGATGTCTTCTGTCATGCTAAGGAATGCAAATGATATAGTAAAACAGAATTTCATTCATGCAACTGAGAGAGTAAAATAGAATTTTATTCATGTTCTAATGACGTAATAAAAATGCTGAATTTAAAGAATGATAAAACAATAAAAAGTGATAAGAACAAAAACAAAGAATAAAAATGAATCTGTTTGTGGTCAACAGAAAGCTTTTTTTTCAAAGCTCACAGCCATGCAAATCTCTATTATCTACATTTATGAAATGTAACGTGTATCCATATGTTTAAAATATGACATCATTTTTGATGGCATGGATTAACTAGCATGGTAGAATGGTGAGAAAAATCCATGTGAAGTAAGGAATCAAATTGCATAGATGTCCTGTATATATGACGCTGCATTAAAGGAATTACCCAACAACATATTAGAATTTGTTTTTTCATCTACTTCTTTCATATTTGGGCATACTCATTATTTCATTAATAAAATGATAATAATTGGATCATCCCTAAACAATTTGACACTAATATTTTTAATAAACTAACATTGTATTTCCGTACTTAAATTATTCATATTAGAATACATGTCATTTGAATTTATTGGATTGAGGGTGTGGCCCTGAAACACTCAAGTCTTATGGCCTGTCCCTCACAGAGGTGATCCACCAAACCATAGACCACCATAGACAACACCCACCTCACAGAGAAAGTGGAAGATGATTTTAAAATTTTAAAAAGTTCAATTTATACCAATAAAATGAGATAAAATAATTTCAATTTTTGAACCAACATATTCTTATTTAGTATATTAGAGAAAATGGGGCTGATGTGGGAATAGCCCAATTGATAGAGCATTGCTAGGTTGAAGGGGTTACCCTATTGGTGGCAGGTTCGATTCCTGCAGCAGCCCCATTTTCTTCAATTGTTTATTCTATTAAAGCTGTCTAAATTGAGTGATATGTTAACCGTGTAATGACGGGAGATCATTTAAAATAAGTTTCTATTTAATATAACACAATCTATAATTCATACATAGATATATAAGCATACACACAGATGCTCACATCTGTACATTGGCAAGGTGGTCCAGCTTTAGCCAAGTTAATGTAGCTTTTATGAGTCTTACTTTTCTTTTTAGGAATTGTTTTCTCCTCAGCTGGCAAATCTGAAAAATAGATATAAAGGTTTTGCTATCATTGGAATTCTTACCTACGTTCACGGCTACAAAGAAGCTTCTTCTCTACTTCAGATATAGAAGTTTTATGAAAGGTAACAGTAGATTCAGACTGTGATGTTGAGAAATTAAACAATACCATCAAAAATATGCAGTCAAAATTCATCTATATATTTTAAAGAAATTATCTCTTCTGTAGAAGAATGGCATAACCATTTCGTTTAACATTCAATACTTCAATAGGATAGATAACATTATCAGTGGTGTATATAGAGATTTGGGGGTCCAGGGGGCTTTGGGGACCCCCTTCCAACTTTTGGGAGAGACTTGATGGAAAAGGAAAACAGGTCTGGTCAGTCACTAAATAGAAACCATCGCATGACCAATGTCTTTTGGCAGCATGCCATGATAAGGGTGAAAAAGTAAAAAATTTGAAAAGGGAGTGATCAATGAGTAAATTACTCCTCTTGCCTTTTGTTGGGCTGTGATCAATAAAAAAATTTGAATATAAAAAAAACAAGCGCAAATGCAACCAGATACACACTAAGTGACCAATTTACATTGCAAATCAACCCCCCACTAAAACCTTATTTAGGTGGGGTTGATTTTTTTTAAAAACTCTCGACATAATTAAAAGTCAATATTTGAATTTTCAGCACTCTAAAACATGCATAGCCAGCCGCTCAGCCAGATCAACTTTAAAACTAAAGAAACCAATGTTGATAGTTTTGAATGATGGTCTCTAAAAAATTGCAATAAATAGACATACACTATCATTTAACTGGTGGAAAACAACCCCAAAGGCTGAATTATTATTTATGCAATTAGGGGTAGGAATGGGGGGGGGGCATACACATGGGTACTGCGTATACCTACTTTGTTAATTCCAACGTTTAAAGTATATTCAATGTCTACTAATGGAGACATTACCATAAACCAAGTTCCCAAAACCCATTTCCATTACTCTAAGCAATTCATGTGTGCACAAATATATCTCTATTGTATAATGTTGGTAGAAATGTACCCCTTCCCACACTAAAAACTTTGAGGGCAGGGAGAGAGTTTCAAAAAACAATCAGAAAAACTTATTTTGTAGCCATAAGGTGTAAATATTTAAATCTTCAGGCCTATTGGTACAGCCTGTATGAATGATACCTACATACATAGTCGGACCAGCTTAAAAACTGATGAAACCCATGTTGACAGTTTTGGTTTATGGTTTCTGATTATAAGAACACTACTGCGACCGCAATTCAATCGTCTGACGTGGTCCTTAGTAAACTAATAACATACACATGAGTTGCCATTACAGAGATCAAATTAATCATCATTTCAAGCCTGAAGCATTGTTAGTCAGTCAGATTGGGTAGTAGGAACGGATATCAAAGCAGCAAAAGTCGCTAGACAGACAGCCAAATTTTTAAATAAACAAAAACGGTAATGTCACTAGAAATCATACTTCACTTTGACAAGCAAATTACAGATGGATTAAAAAAGCATACAATGGGCTACAACAATTATATTTATTATGATAATCAATCACCACTATCCACAACAAACCAGTTTTAATAACTGTTGTTAGTTTAGGTTATTTACATGTTCTGATCTTGATATGTATCTATCTATCTATGTATTCACACTTCTCCCAGACCTAACCATTCATAGAAGAAACTTGAAATTTTGCCCACACCCTTTGATGAGATGGAAAAATGCTTTTTTGGTTTTAAGAACCCATACACACACACACACATGCCTACAAAAATTAGTTTTTAAATAAGGGTTCAATTTTCAATTTTGGTACCTTAGTTTGTGTCCAGAACCATTCACACTTGTTTTTGAAAATTTGAACTTTTTAGTGATCTCACACAGGCAAGAAAAGTAAATTATCCATTGGTCACTCCTTTTTCCAATTTTTGAATTGATCACCCTATCAAGTGGCTAACCAGACCGTTTTTTTTTGTTGTTTTTTTTTAATCATAAATTAATAATTCAAACTATACAGGATGTATTTTCAACGAACCTTTTTTTTTACAACCATCACTGCTTAATTTAGGAGGTAAAAAGCAGCATATATGGATGGCAATGATTCATAATTTTCCTTGGAATGCTAGTTTAATTTCATTAATTTAATATTTATTACAGTATCATTTACTTGAGTACAATCCAGCATCAAACATAATGCAAACCCCACCTTTTATTGCTAAAAATCAGTTATATATT
Organism: Thysanoteuthis rhombus; assembly: GCA_963457665.1. Classification (NCBI taxonomy): domain Eukaryota; kingdom Metazoa; phylum Mollusca; class Cephalopoda; order Oegopsida; family Thysanoteuthidae; genus Thysanoteuthis; species Thysanoteuthis major. The sequence continues at coordinate 12,389,220 of OY735205.1, forward strand.
TTATTCTCTTATCACTGCAAATTTACAAACATATAAAACTGATATGGTTCCTGCTTTTGCTCAGTAACTTCAAGTCTGAATTTACTTGAAGATCCAAGTTGTGTATAATTGTTGGTTTGTTACCCTTCTGCAAAAATGTTGCCCATCATTTTTTATGGGTTTTATGCTAGTAATTTATAAAGCTTTTTTGAGTCTCCCTCCATGGGGGGACTGGAGCGGGGGATACAAATAGCCTCCTCCCTCCCTCAGCCACACCCCTGGCTGAAGGTACCTCATCCTCTTCCCTTTCATAATAATGAGGGAAACTTTTTGTCGCTAAAAACTGAATGAAAATCACATATATAGCTAAGATGCAGGGAAGGTAACTCTGAACTTGAATTTTCCATATTTTTGATGATTGAATGAAAAAATCTTTCAAGAGGAAAAATCCATAGATACGCCTCAAAATGTTATCAATTGTTCCTTAGCCTATGGCCCACCATTCCACAAAGTGTCATTGAAATTCGCAGCAACCTTTTGGAGATATTGTGTGAACAAACAGATAAACATCAATGAATACATTTTACCTCTTCCAACTTCAGAGGTAAATGATGACGATACAGTAATACCTATCATTATCATCATTATCATTATCCAAGAGTTATCTCCCTTCTACTTTAAATAATCCTTTTCTTTCTCGTCGCGTGTCAAAAACTTTCCTTGTCAATTGCATAATGGAGAATCATGTGCGCGTGTCATTTCCCACAGATTTGGAAAATATTTTTTTTAAAAATACAACTGAACAAGCGAATAATCCTACTAGAAGTTGTATGCATTGGAAATATTTAAAGTTAGCTATAACAAGTTTTAAAAGAATAAAATCAGCAGAAAAAATATTTAAAGTCTTTTAAAAAAAATCTTAGGTACAAGCTTTCATCTTTTTTTTTTAAATGATAAGAAAATCACAGCTGGACTTGAATGTAATCTATGTCATCTGCTGGTGAAATACCAAAAACAGTTTATGTGTGCAACATATGCCTCTTTTGATGTTAACAAGAGTAGATGGATTACAAATGAACAATTAAATTTATTTGTAGTTGATACAAGCACAAATTTTTAAGTTTCAGATCTATCAAAATCTCCCAAATTCATGATACTAAAGGGACAATTAATTGAACGAACCTGATTTAATGGATTATGTAAAAATAGTGTCAAAACATACGAGGTTCTTTTATGATATTAATATACAAAATTTTAATTTGTGTCGTAACTTTGCAGTTTGTTTCGGCAAGGAAAAAATGGACATTATTTTTTTAATAGAAAAATATTTACACATCAAGAGAAAAAAAAAGATTTTATCTCACCCACATGAAAGGTCATTTTTAGATTTTTTTAGTGATGAAAAATTATTCCAGTGCATTAATCATGTATGTATTTGTTCATATAAATCAATTGATCTCTTTTTTCTTTAAATAAATTCATCTTTACTTCATTATTGGCAATTATAATTTGTCAACCACGCGACAAGGAGAGGAAAAAATAAACGAATCCTCGTGTAAAATGAAATGATCATGAATTGTAAAAATACGAGAAAGGAAGAAAAAAATGACCCAGTCAAAATGACCCACGTTTTTCTTTTTAAAAAGAAGAAATAGTAGGCTACTTCAAAAAGAAAGAAAGAAAACAGATGAGATCATTATTCAATCAATGAAATATCGGGTTACAAAATAAATTTCATGCATGACTCACCGCTCTGCAAATTGAACGACTTTCACTTTCGTTCTATCCTGCTGTATTTTGTAGATATATAAATTATTTTTCTTTTTTTAAAAATCCTTCTTCGTGATTTTCATTCATTAAAAAACTGTTTAAAGTTGAATTGTTTTTGTTTACATGACTAACGATCGTTGTGCGTAAATATGTGAGAACGATTCGTCTAGAACACAACCAGTCCGTTTCAGTGGTGTAGGTCAGGGTCTTCCCCTGAAGATCGGAGAGAAACCTGAGACTACAAAACAAGAGCCGACAACGTGAGAAGAAGATGAAATGTTATGTATTATTTATTGGGGAAATCGGATCAATCACGCACAGAAATAATAAACGGTGTCCAATGACCAAATGACTTCTTACAAAATATTTCCCCCTTCTTCCTCAGGATTTACAGTTACTTCTACTTAAACATTCGTCTGGAGATTTAGGAATATTTTCTTCAACTCTGTGAACTTTTTTTATTTTTTATCTTTGATTTCATTAATTTTTCAGATGTTTTGGACATACCTTTTTAAAATTCTTAATAGGATTTTTTTTCTCTCCAGGTTTGTTGAAAAATATTGAAGAAAACTTTTTTGAATGAATTTCAAGAGACTAAACAGCTTGGAAAACAGCCAAGGAAAAATCTACTTATCTTCAGTGTAACTGACAGTATAACATGAAGATAAGTTACATTCCCTCAAGATAAAGGTTGGGAATATGAGAATGTGTTCATCAATGAAGTTAGTTTGGAGAGTAATCTGATTTTTTCCCCTGTGTTATAAATATGCTGTAGTAGAATATTACCTTAATGGCATATTTGACTCTATTTGTTTTATGCAAACTCCTGCTACAAATGTATTTTATAGTATTTCTTGTATTACTTCAACTCACAAATAAAATGACCAGAGGTGACTAAGGTATGCTAGAAGACAGAGACGTATTTACCATTAGCTGTCTTTATCAGCATTAGTAATAAACTGCAGTCAACATAGATTTGGCAAAGGAGAGTTGGTTAAGTTGGAAGATATCAATTTCAGATGACTGTTTTAACAATTGGATAAAAAAAACTTTTATAAATTTCAACAAATACAAATGAATGCAAAATGATTTTTTATTAGCACAAGTTTTCATAAAGAAATATCTTCGCAAACAAAAGGTTCTTTAAACACAGATTATTAGATATACAAATTGAGAGTAAAAGAAAAGTTCAGATGTGAAAGGGTTTATCTTTATAGTCCAATACTGGAAATATCTTTAGCCAATGTTTGTGCATGATGCACAAAGGAAAAGTGGACTCACTTGTTCCTTGAGTTTGAGTGTGTGAGTGTATTGGTGAAATGGTAAAAGCATGTGTAATATCTTGGTGTTGAGAGGGCAGAATTGCAACTTATTTATTTGAAAAGTAGTGACTCCCAGCTAAGGGTGTCTGAAGAGGTTTAGCAGGACCTTGAATTTGTTTATAAAACAGATGTATAGTCATGTGACCATTTTGGATTTTTTTTTTTTAGATTCTTATTTGTTCATATATAAGGCTTGCATTGCTAGTATTCATAATTTGTCATTTGAGAGCAACTCTGTTCAGTTTGGTCACTATGATGTAATATATAATATTGAAATTTTTTGCACAATCCATAAAAAAAATCACATAAAAATTGTTTTAGAAGTTTTTCTTGAAATAAGTGAACAGGTTAGAAATACCTAAAAACAAAATTTTGTAAAAAAGGATTCTATGTTTCTCTTAAGATTTAAAAACAAGATGAAATTATTTCCAACATTGAAAAAATAGAACCTTAAAAAACTTTATTGATTAGACCTCTCTCTCTCTCTCTCTCTCTCTCTCTCTCTCTCTCTCTCTCTCTCTCTCTCTCTCTCTCTCTCTCTCTCTCTCTCTGCAGCACGAGAAACAAATATATTTTTGGATAATGACTGCAGAATATAATTTCATTCACATGGTGAAAAGTGGATTGATTCTGACCTTTTGGATGAAATTATTGATGTCTACAGCATGAAAGAAGAAAAATGAAATAAAAATACAAAAGTCTGAACTAACGTTATAGCAGTAGAGTAGGTTAGTGATAGGTGGTGTTCGGAAACAGTAATGTAAGTGCACACAATTAGAGGTTTATGCTAAAAAGACCAACCAATCACAGACATATCTGCAGAAGTGAACATCAGCCAAAGGTACCCAGGCTGACATCACTGACCACCGTGGCCCAGTGGTAGAGTGCTCACCTCCGGTTCAGTAGGTCATGGTTCAATCTAACGCCAAGTCTTACCAAAGACTTTGAAATTGGTACTCAATACTTCAAGGACTAGGATTGAGGAACCTCAACAGGGATATACCAGGGACCATTAGAAGGAAAAAGCCTTGACAGGCCTGGCAAACTAGAAATGGGTCTTACCAGCAATTGCCCAAGTGTACCTGAAGATATAAGTGAAGAACAATGATACATACATACCGAGCAATTATTATTGTTGAAATTCTTGTCACCTTGAGAGGAGACATCTATCTCTCGATTTTGGTACTGCTCACATCACTTGGGACTTTGAAGAAAAAATGATATATGGAGATATGATCAGTAACAGAGACATAGATGCCAGTATAGTTCAGTCCTGCTCTCTCTGTAAGTTTCTCTTATTATCAGGATAAATGTTGACCATACCAATCTCTTTTGTTGTATGTCTCTATTCTAAGTAAACCCCAAACACATTAACTTTCAATAACCTTGTATAAAACCTGCTCTAATAGCCATAAGTGAACCACAATAGATGATATTTAATTTTTGTTAACAAATATCCAATACATGAATACAATTTATATGTCATTCAGTGTGAACTAAGTACAACAAAAAAGTTGACTTACTAAAAAAAAAAAAATGCTTATGTACCCAGAAGCTCCCATATCTGTTCTATAAAGCATTTAACAAATCCTGTTTGAAACTCTAAGATGAAGTATTTGCATTATTCCATGAATTATTTTCCTCTGACTGATCACTATGGCTTAGTGGTAGTGTGGTTGCCTCCTTTGTAGGCTTTGGTTCAATCCACCAAGTAAAACCAAAAACTATTAAAATGATACTAAATGACTCTCTGCCAGGTACTCAGCACAAAGACTAAGATTGATTAACGTCTTCTAGGAGCTAAGGGATAACAGCCATATTATGTTGGATACACCCATTCTTATAAGATCCCCAAAGTTAAGCAATGTCAAGCCTGGTCAGTATCTAGTTGGGAATACCTGATACTGTAAGTAAAATGGAGTTTCAACAGGCCTGATAAGCTGGTTGTGAGCCTTACTAGCAATTGCCTGTGTTTACCTAACCCTATGACACTCTTGACACTGGTATAAGTTGATACCTGCTACATACATGCATTAACCTCTACTTATTATCTAGTTTTCTGTCTGTTTGCCCAAATGACACCTCCAAAAGTTGTCGATGAATTTTAATGAAATTTTGTGGAAGGATGGGCAATGGGCAACAGAAGAAGTGAAAGAATTTGGGGGCAGATCCATATACAGCTACATGTATAGAACCCACAATATCTCTAGAAGTTCTCAATGAATTTCAACTAAATTTTGTGGAAGGGTGAGCAATGAGCAATGGAAGAAGTGATTAAATTTGGGGGAAGATTTTTGCACAGTCACATTCCTCTGCATAATACGTATATGTCTGTTCCACTCAATATCTCTAAAAGTTCTCAATGGATCCCAATGATATTCTGTTGAAGGGTAAGCCATGAGCTAAAGAAAATTGATTAAATTTTTGAGCAGATCCATGAGCCATAACCTCCCTTGCATCATAGCTATATATCCACACCAAAACTCAAAAAGTTTTCAATGAATTCCAATGACATTTTGTTGAAGGGCAGGTCATGAACTAAAGAATAAATTGATTAAATTTGGGGGCAGATCTAGGAATTTTTACAGTTTCCTCCTCTGCATCGTAACTATTTGTGAACTGCTTTTAATTTAGTTTTTAGTTACAATATGGTTGGCAAAGGTTGAGCCTTTGGATGTTGTATCCAGTAATCCTCCAGTACTAGCAGAACAGTGGAAATTCTATAAATTTTCTTTTAACAGTTTAGATGTATAAATACATATCATAAAATGGGGAAAGTTGGCTATCAAAGGGGTAAGTGGGCGCATCTATTAAAAATCCAATTATCTCTATTGATATCTAATTTTTTTTCTTGAGGTCTCTCTGCAAAATAGACAAACTGCTTGCCCTAAGATAAAGCATTTTATTGCAGACTCTGATAACTTGGTGAGTATTTTTTCTTTACTTAAATTTTGATTTTTCACTGAAGGTGGAATGTAATTACTGGGTAATGATAGGAAAAATGCTTGAAATGTTTGAAATTTTGTGCATATATATGGTCAATTATTACAATTTTTTAGATTTTTAAGTAAAGTATTTTGATCAATAATATTGGTAGGGCAAGTGGGTCCACCTTATCTAATTATATTCACAATACTGTAATCCAGGATGACTTTGGAATTTTCTTGCAGAAGTCATCCTTTGAAAAGTTCTCGGGTATCAAATATGTTTTCTTTGCAAACTTGAATAATTAATGCTTAAACCTATAAAAATTGACTTTTCTCTTATTTCGGGATGCCTATCAACAATTAGATGTCCAGCTACTGTCCAATAAATTACCTATGCAGGAATTAAGCCAATGATTCCCAGAACTTTCCATTCATAAAGCCCAAGAATCCTGACCTTTACAATGCAGACTCAAATGATATTGTTGCGAAATTGCTTCAACCTGGTTTTGTCAAAGATAAACTTTTATTCCTAGTATGATTTTTAACTGATATGATTGTACGCATGGTCATGTGATACTTGCCTTGAATGTATGTATGAATTAAATCATGTAGACCTATTCTTTTGATCAAATTGTAGGTTGTTACTTCAAGTAGGCTCACTTGCCCCAAATCATTGGGTAAGTGGACCCTACTTTTTGATTCAAACAATAAGATCCATAAAAATCTAATTTGTGTTCAATTGCTATGAAAAAATCATCAAAAGTGTGTCAACTTACACCGTCTTATGGCAGATCTTCATAACATTGTTTCATGATGTCAAAGATTCATTCTTTATTCAATTTATTTATTTCCCACTAAAAATTTTAGGTACAACATTGCATGTAAATACAGAATAGGTTGAAGTAAATTCATGTTGTTCACTGTATCACTGGCTCTGCCTAGTGAATAACATCTATAATACGTGACTCAATGTTGTGACTTTGTTTCATACAAACCTGGACTTGGTATATGATTGCATTTAATTACATTATCATTGAAATAGAGAAGCCATTTTTATGTTTTTTTATTTCATTCCATTATAAAATCAAAACATTATCAAACAAGCCTCTCTGCTGCAGGGTCAAATTCCACTCCTACTTCTATTCTGACAGAAGATGATCACTGAAACTTTTGTTTTGTATATATCATAAATAAATTTGTTGTATCATAATACTATGAAATTGTATTCACACCTTTTAGATTTAATTACAAGAAATACTATTCGTTATCAGATGAATATCAACTTCTTCAGGACTTTCCACAAAAATCATAATTTCAGGATTACTAATCTCATTTTTTTCAAAAACTTTTTTAAGCATGGCTGAATAGTCTATATAGGAATTTTCCCTTTGAATGAGTTTGCAATTAATGCCTTTTTCATTGAGAACACTTATTTAAAATATTCAAAAGTAACAAATAGAATGATAGCATCTCTACAATTTTTGCCTATCTCAGTAAATCAGGAAGGTTCAGGTTGGCCAAGGAGGTAACTGCACAGCTGAGAGAGTTTGTGTTCACTTTGCACTAATGCCCTTGAGAAAAGTATGAATCCATATCTCCACTCTAGCTATGGGTAAAATAGCGCAGACTGAAGTAATTGATGCCACTTAAGGTGCTTGAAATTTATTTCACATATTGCAAACAGGCTGAGTAAGTAATGATGTGATATATATATATGGAACCCAAGCAGAGATTGCTGAAGCCATGGTCAGCATAAAGCCACAACTTACAATCATTGTAAATTATTGAAGCAGTTTAATTAAAAGTGAAAGAAATAAATACACTGGTGAATGTTACAGTTGCAGTAATTGCATGAGTGCAATTATGAATGCAACAGCAGTAGTAATAACTTTGATTTTAATCAATCTGCTATTTTGTATTTAAAATAGATTTATTCCACTAACACGTTTCACCTTTTGACTTTATCAAAGTAGCAATTTCATTTTGTTGTCCATTCTCTCAGTCATTATGGAGAACATGTTGCCATGTGTAACTGCCATAGGCACATGCAGGAAGAGCAAGGCGTTCTCACATCTCAATCAATCTACTTATGTAATGAACAGCATGATTTTCCTGGTTCTCTATTGGTAACTATGGACTCTTCCACTTGAACATAACAATTTTGTTGATTAAAAATATATCCTACTCGCCACTTGAAACAATGGAATCTCCTACTGTAACAAGTTTATTAGTTTCTTTTAAAAAAAGTTTGTTTTATGCCACTTTTTCATTAAAAAGGTGAAATGTTCAAGAAGTATACAGCTTTTGCTTTACAGTAGACCGTTATAGAGGCAGCTCATTTCTAATATTTGTAATCTCATTATAATCTGAGAAATCTGTGTGTGTGTGCGTGTATACACTAAGATAGCTTAATAACAGGTCATTGTACATAGATGATATTAACCATACCAGGCATTGGACATTTCAGTGTAAAGTTTGAAGTGGTTTGGATTTACAGGTCTTGATATGAGGGGGATGCTCAATTGAGATTAGAAATTCAGAGAGAGAGAGAGAGAGAGAGAGAGAGAGAGAGGGAGGGAGAGAGAGAGAGAGAGAGTCAGGGAGAGAAGAAAAAGAGAGAAAGAAAAAGTGATAGAGAATCAAGGATTTTTTCTCTGCCAATTTTTTCTATTGAACAAGATTGAATTAAATTATAGTTAGATGATGTGATAGCATTTTTTTAAATTTGTATTTTAATTGTAATTACTATTAACAACAATATTTTTGTTTTGATTTTTGCAATTAAATAAAGATTTGTGTCTCATCATTTCAAGTTTAAACCTCCTGAATGTTTTCATGGACACATCTTTTGAACGGGCATGCCCTACTTTTTATTAATCAGATAAGTTATCAGTTAAAGGTGAACTAACTGGACCCGTGGAAATTCCACAAGTGTTAACAACTAAGATTATCCCTTATCTTAGGTCTCTGCTCATCTCTCACCCTATATCTCTATCTTCTCATTCACTCATATATCTTTTCCAATCCCCTTTGCACATATGCTTTATCTAAATGTTATACAAACATGGATAATGTCCATATGCGATAATTTTCCTACCACTTCAGTAAACTACCTAACTTTCTTTTCTGCCCTCTTCATTTACTGCACTCTCCCTTCATAATCTTTCTTGCAGAGATTATGAAAACTGTATATTTTTGAAAACCTCATTGGAAAACAAATAAGAAAATATTTGATTCTGTTTTCCCAGAAGCCAGTATGGAGGCTATATTGGATTGCTTTGAATGGTGACCATCAAATTCTAGCTTTTCAATATCTTCTAATATCTCCTGAGTAACCTAGGATCAAGATTCCAGTGTCCAAATCTACATTTTGGGGAGTAATGAATCTATCAGCGTGAATCAAAAATATACAGATGATCAATGACCTATTTCCTAGGGTCATGATTCTTGTGGCTAAACCAACATTCCGGTTGCAAGGATTCCACTGGTGCTAATTACAAATGAAAAAAAAAAAGCCAATATCAGGATTCGACACACTAAACGTAAACACAATCAGACTGACATGTCTGAAAGTCTGTAAGCCAGTCTACACATCTCGATTGTCCTCACTATCATCATTACTGTCACTGGCAAATGTAATATCCTGAAAGTCTTCAACATTCTGGCAGACAATGTTAAATTGATAGGGTAGCTCTTCTGACTTGCACAAACATCTGTGTGAGGAGCTGTCTGTTTTACATCTGACAATCTCAATGATGACTTCTGGTGCTGGGAGGACTCGGTTGAGATTGGTTTTATGTGACCATCCTTGTCTCTGTAGTATCAATTTCATAGCGGGCCAAGGTCTACAGATCATTACAAAGAGCTGGACTATTCCCAAAATTCTCTCTCTCTTGACTGATTTTACCAGTTGACCAATCAAAGCATAACAGACGTAGGTTGTGATGAAGAGAATTATTGTATCGACTTGCATAGTACCTGTCAGAAATGACAGGATTTTCTATGTTATCTATAGATAGATTAATATTTTAGAATATTTCTTTTTTTAAACATTGTTTTCAATTGCATAAATATTACACTCTTCTTTTCTTTAATCAGCTTTAAAGAGGGGAAGAGAGTAAAACTTGTTTTCTTGCCAAGACACAGAAATCTTACGATCAGACATAGCTACAGTTGTCGGTCACACTTTAGCTGCTGGCATATTCATCAGCGTTAAAGGTGGGAAGAGAGAAAAACATATGTTTTTCTGATGACTTGCACACAGACACAGCCACAGCAGTCAGTCACACTTTAACTGCTAGCCACATTCTGTTACATAAGCCTTCCTCTCTTTAATCAGCTTTAAAGAGAGGAAGAGAGTACACATAGACACAGCTACAGCAGTGAGATACTCTTTAGCTGCTAGTCACATTCAGTCATATAAGTCATCCTCTTTTTATCTTTTTTAATCAATTATAAAGAGAGGAAAAGAGAAGAATTTATGTATTCACCCTTATTTGGTGACTATGGTCTTTGTATGGATGGATTCCATGCAAAAATATATCTTTATTCTGTGATAATCAAAATCTGGCAAGTGTCCATGACATGAAAATTTTTTTAAAGGAAGCCAACAGAACTAAACATGAAAAGATGAGGAAGGGGAGAACAAAAACTCGTCTTACATTATTGATATTTACTCCCCATACATTTGAATGCTATTTACACCAAACAAAATTAATACAGGTCCAGTTGGTCACTCAATAAAAACCATCACGTGACCAATACCCTTTGGCAGCATGCCTCGTTTAGGTTGCTCAATTGAGAAATTGAAAAAACAAATGATCAATGATTTACTTCTCGCCTTCTGTTCGGGCAATGATCGCTAAAAAGTCAGACACTTGAAATCAACAAGCGAGCACAAAGTGAGGGATCAGTTTAGCAAAAAAACTCAGATTGTAGATTCAACCCCCAATACAAACCTACTTTAGCGCGGATTTTTGCAAAACAAAAGATATTTTTTTCTAGACATGTTAAGGAGTATATATCTAAATTTTCAGACTTCTAGCTCGATTGGTGTGGCCTATTTGCATGATGCATACATACATATGTACATACATACATACATACATACATAGGCAACCAGAACCAACTTAAAAAACTGAAGAAACCTATGAAGATAGTTTTGATGTCAGTTTTAGTTGTCAGTTTATAATATTAGCAAAAGTTTTTTAAATTTTGTTGATCCATTAGAAATTTGGTTGAGTAAAGACCAACATAAATTTATATGCTAATGTGGTAGTATAATATTTCTATTCTTTACAGAAAATATCTCGTGAGGAACTATTCAAAAAGATAAGCTGAATCCAATCAACAGCTGCTCCTTGCAAAAGAAATAATGATAGTAATTATGTTCGAATGATTTGTATTGTCATATTGTTGGTATTGTAATCAGCCCTGTTGCTTGAGTTTTCAATGAAATTTGTTTGTAGGATCCAGCACTTTCTAGATATCAACAATGACTGGAAAAAAATTCAGCATAAACCCTACACAAATAAATCATTTCTGTCACCATATATATATATATATATATATATATATATATATATATATATATATATATATATATATATATATATATATATATATATATATATATATATATTGTCTAGAAAGCTTTACAGCTTTAAACACTAAACATTAAAAAACTTTTTCAGAAGATTTTTCGGTGTCACTTCAGTCACCTATTTCCCAATATCTGCCAATGCAATCTATGTAATTTTCTTCAATGTTTTCTTCTGTTTTACATATACCTTGTTATTATGATACAATGTATAAATTGTCTCTTGTTGGGATCATTGGTTGTTTACCAAGTAACTGTTTCAGAGATTTTAAAAACAAAACAGTTATATTAAGATGGCACTGCAGTAGTGTTGATCCAACACCACCTCCCTTTCTTACTACATAGGTCATGTCATAAATGTAGTTTGCCATTATAAAAGGTATTATGTGTATAATTGTTATATATGTATGTATATATATATATATATATATAGTCAAACTCCAGTCCAAGCTGGAGGCTGGAGTTTTCCAACTATAACAAGACTAAGAATAAGAATAACTCTCACCTAATTCAGGAGGGTAAGCTCTTCTCCGTTTGTGTGTCCCATCACATTAAACCAAACCAAAAAATAAAATTAATGTTTCTCTACAGTGATTTGAAATTATATACTGATGAGTTATACATATTTATGAAAATTTGTTAGATATATGTAAGAACTTATTTCATTCTGATAAATAAATAAATACATGTATAAAATCAACATCTTCCTAGTATGATTTAAAATCTCAACAGAGTAATGGGTAAACAGCTCTCTCAACATCTGAGCCACTAACACAGGTTTCCCTTATTACCTCTGTAGCAATTCCTTTATTTTTTGTTGAAATTAGATACGAAAATAAATAAGTATTTGCTTTAGATATGAAACCTTAAATCTAGCCACATATGCAATACATCACTTTCTTTATCTACTGTCTATAAAAGATCTGGACCAAGTGTACTAGTGCTGATTTGCCCCAACTTTCTTAGTCAGTTACTTCTCTTTCTTTTCTTTTCCTTCTCACTAACCTTTTGGTTGGTTTAGTTTCCATTCTTTGACCATGACAGTATATATATATTTATATGTATATATCACCTTTCTTCCTCGATGTGAGAATCCGTGAAAGCATTATAGTGATTCAATGCAAACATGCAATTAATTCACTTATCACTACACCCCTTTTAGTTCCTTGCATTTAAAACTGAACCAGCTGCCTTTTGATAGTCTAGCCTGATCACCATTTAATGCAATCTTAGCATGGCAAGATGATGTTCTAAATGTATTTCAACTCTCTAATCTTTAGGACTATAAAATAACTAGGATAGTACCTGTCAAAAATGATGGGTTTTTTTTCATACAAATCTACATTTTAGTATAAATGTATTTATTGCAAACAAAAAAAATATACATCATTAAAATTTATTTTTTCTGTCAATTTTCTACAACTCATATTTTTGTCCTTTGATAATTTAAAAAATAAGACAACACAATTGGGTGAAAAACAAAATTAATTTTTATATGATGAACATAGAAACAGTGCTTTAACCTATTTGTCTCCTGTTTGCTTTAGTGAGACAGAAACCAACAAACAAACAAACAAACAAAAAGTTTTATAGACTTTTATTTTATAAGATGATACTTTTTTCACAATAAGAACCTGTTTGAATGCATACCTCCTTCATGAAATATTTCTATTCTGGTGTGGAAACCAAACTTTCATTGGCAGTTTCACAACATCTCCTGATGCATTGGCTAAAACCTCTAGTACCTGGCTGTGTCTCTGTGAATAGCTTCTTGGAGAATACTTGCAACTAGTCAGGATATGCTTGAGGTTAGCAGCCTTCCAACATGCATTGCATCAATCAGATATTTATAATTTCTACTATCTGTTATTGACTAGCATAGGTTGAATGTTGTATTATGCCTCAATCAAGAAATATATTCTCTTTGAGTCTTTCTCTTGTATGCCACAGTACATCAGGGGTTTTTTATTTGACAT